>CM070832.1:39108511-39121011 GCA_036326025.1 Chrosomus eos
AAAAAAATATGGACGACGCACCTTCCCTCTCTTCCATGGTAGTAAGTGAAGCTGACATCTTAAGTCTTGAGTTTGAGCGCGAAGTGGAGCAGCAAAATCAAGGTCTTGCCCAAACTCCCGCAGTATCGGTTGCAACTCATTATGTAAGTGATAACAGTTATGGAATGTAGAAATAAAAGTTTAAGCTCCAATCTCCTACCGAAGGTCCAATTTATATTAAGTGGGTTTAAGTATTATGTACTTATATTGAAAAATATGTACAATGTACTTATTGTGTTCATGTTGTATTGTAAAACACTTGTGCTGCTATTGAGGAGTGATATGGGTAAGGATAGGGACAGGTGTGTGTGATACGGGTCATGTCACATGCCACATCTGGCCGCCATCTCCACGTCTGGAGTCAGCAGTGGCTCATTTCGCTCCACTCCATTCACATCCCGAGCGACCTCAACCGTGCGGCCGACGCGAGCTCACGACAGCTCAGGTTTCCCAGAGAATGCAGACTCCATCCACAGGTGGCCCAGCTGACCGGGAGTCGATTCGGGGAGCAGGTCTCGATGGTTGCCCCTTACTTGGCCCTTGTTTTTGGACCTGATGCTCCTCGTGACAGTCCCTCCCTGGTGGATTCCCCTGAGGAAGGTCCTGCTTTCTCAAAGACGGGCTGAGGACTCTTCACCGGCGGTGGTAGGCACTATCCCTCAAGCCAGAGTGCCCTCTGTTAGGACAGCTGATGCTTTGAAGCGGAGCATGTTCTCTAAGTGGTGTTTTCCCGGCTGGCAGACTCCGGAAATGGCCAATCAGGAGTGTGTTTCCCGTACAACGGCGTAACTCGCTGCTTAACTACCATAGTACGATGCATTGTTGAAGAAATCCACTTGCTAGTTCCCGAAACCATATTGTCGCAAATTAGTCGTTCAACCACGTTGGCTAATGATGTCACGCAGGTGGTGGAGTAATGAATCTGTGTGAGATGGAGTTAACACTGGATGTTTTGCTATGAATTACAGATACAGCATCTGAGGACTATTTCTCATTTTTCTCAGTTATTTTGCTTTATTTCCAGATTCACTCATAGACGTCTTACACACTAGATCTCGTTCACACACGCGTACTCTTCAAAAACTACACTTTAAATCTCTTGACAAACTTAAAGACGTAAATTATATTTGTATGTATTCTAAGTAAAATATATAGATTGTACTGAATGTTAGCTTGCTTATTCTGCTCAATATAAGGATTTATTAAGTTCACATGTCATGCAAACAAGAAACTCTGTAACGACAGATCTCGACCTGCGTTTAGAAACACACAACTCTGCGATGTTGCTTGCGGATGTTCGTTAGAACGATGGTTTCGGGAAACACACACTCGTTGAACTGCTGATAACGACGAAACTTGTGAACATAGATAGCTAACGATGCTTTTAGGAAACGCACCCCTGCATACAATAACATTATTTAGATAGATAATATTTAATTAATTTAAATGATTATATTATTATCATAATTAGATATCGTTGCAACTTGCAACAAACACAGAAGAGACAATCATTATTTCTGGCATTTCATATAAAGATGTCATATAAAGTAACGAAAGGAAGAACAGTTTTTTATTAGAAATGTTTTCGAGTTAAAGTAAAATTACCCACATTTAAATCTACTCTTAAAAGCAGTAATTTTCCAAACATGTACTTGAGTAAATGTAGTAGATTACTACCCATCTCTGATCTCAGTGTCCTGCAGAAACACGGTTCATCTCCACATGTCAAGCTGAAGGCCTGTATCGACTGGAAATGTCCAGAAACACACATATATGTGGTGGAAATTAAACTCAGAAAGAAGCTCTGAATATTAAGATGACATGCTGGTGTTTGATTCGCCCTCTTCAAGACACACAGAAGCATTAAAGCTGACACCAGTGCGTTTGTGTGCCATGGAAACACTGTAATTGGTCTTAATTATGCACAGGCATCCATGCATATGAGCAGCAAATGAGCAACTCCACAAGCATCAGACATTCTGATGTGTTTGCCAAGAAGAAGCTCTTCAGAGATGATCAGCAGTGCTTCTTGAGGATTTATGATATTCAAAGGCAAATCTGCTTATCATCAACCTTTTTATTTACACAAACTGTAGGAGTTGCGCTGTAGTAAAATAATTACATTAAATAATCATAAAGAATTCAAATGGGGTGCACTTTATTTTAAGGTGTCCTTATTACAGTGTAATTATATATTTAAGTTCTGAGTAATATGAATGAATTATATGTACTTATACAGGTTTAGGGTTAGGATTATGTTTGTTGTAGGGTTAACCGTCTTTATAAGCAATAAAGAGATTTATGAAAGAGTCGGCCGACAACTCGTTCTTCAAGTACAACAGAGGCAACTAAGAGTTTTAGGACACTGCCTAAGAAGACAGGAGAGCGACTTGATCAACAAGTACGTCCTGTGCGCCACAACAGCGGCATGGCAAAAGAAGTCAAAAACTATACCATCAATATATCAAACTCATCAATAAGGACGAACCAGCAACAGAGAGCAAACTGTGTTACCGGCAAAAGTTTTTAATTTACCGTAGATGATAAATATATGCATGTTTTATTGGAGAGCTCGGTCTAACTCAACCCAGGGTATTATTGTGCTCGTGTTAGACACTGTACATGGATCCTTTATGTGCAATGCATTAAAAAAGTATGTTATAATGCATTATAACTTTTCATCAATGAGTTAAAATGCATTATAATATTAACAGATACCTGACATCTGAAATTGGTTGTTTATCATGTGTTTTAATGCATTTAATGCATTACAGAAGATCATACAATGCATTATAAGTTGCATTACACTGGCATAATCAATGCATTAAAATACTTGTACAATGCATTATATCTCAGGCTTTAGGTGAAGAGTCTGGTGTTGCAGATCAGCGGCTCATAATGTCTCCAGCATCTCTTTATGCAGTGTAAAATCACACTATTGTGCTTAATTCTGTGTCCTCGCGTGTCGACGAGCGGCTGCGAATCGCAGCATTAAATGCCCTGGATGATATGCATTCACAGAGGCCGGCGTCTGTAAAAATATCCTGGAAATGTAGGCCGGATTATTCCCCGGCTGATATATTAGCTATCAAAACACAGGGAGCCAAAGTCGCGGGACTTAGCTAAAGACTTTATGCAAAACAAGATCTCTCCGCCTTTCCCTTCGACGGCTGCACTCAATGACTTAATGTGTTATAGACATTTTGCCATGAAGTAATTAAAGGATTATTATAATACAAATCACTTGGGCTGTTTGGCGTGGCGTGGAGCCGTCTGGCAGGTTCAAAGCCTTCGCAGGGGCCGGCGCGCGAATAACACAGGCGTTCTCCAGCCTGACGGACAGGAGGACACGCTAATACCCGGAAGAGCCGCTCTCCGGTGTCATTTCCACAGGGAAGAGCTCTCCTTCTGCAGACAGACTGAAAACTGCGGCAAACAACTTCATTTGATCAGCTTTATGTAAAACAGAAGCTTTGCAGACAGCGCAAATTAATTGTAAATGTTTACGCAGGATTTTAGGAAGTGTGCTAAATGAGATAATCCCACATGTGACCCACGAGGGAACACTAATACGTTTTTAAGAAAAGTGCATTTGCTGATTGTGAACCTTAGACACTCCTAAAGAGCATCTATTCTGCTTTACATCTGTGTTCAGTGTGTAATGCTGCTGTTTGAGTTCTCTATATCAGTGTTTCTGAACTCCTGAAACGCCTCCATTGTATCTTTAGTTTCTTCCGGGAACGAACACGTCACAATATTCCTCATTATAATAATTAATGCGCAGAATAAAGGGGCGGGGCCTGGTTGAGTTAGTTAGTAGTGTGTCTAACTGGCGGTTATGGAAAGGGGCGGGACATTTCCCAAACACACTCGAAGCGCTCGACCAATCACAACACACTGATCCAGCCGACCAATCAGAGCACAGTGTGCTTTTCAGGAGGAGGGGCTTCATAGAGACAGGAAGTAAACAGAGCGTTACTGACAGACTGGGAAGAGAGGAGCCGCAACAATGGAGAATATGAGGAAAATAATCAACATTCAAGTTCTAGTAGAGCCTGAAACTACAAGACTTTGAGAAAGGGCTTAATAGGTTCTCTTTTATAAAATAAAGGTCCCATAAGGGGATTTTCTCCATAGAAGAACCATCTCGGTTTCCTAAAGAATCCTTTACTGATCCGTTCTTAAAATAACCACTTTTGTTCTTTGTGTGAAGAACATTTGACCAATCTAAAGAATCTAAAGAACCATTTTGCATTAGAAAGAATCAATGGATGTTAAAGGTTCTTCATGGATCCATCGATGGCAATAAAACACTGTTATTTGTAAGAGAGTGTGTGAACTTCATCAGCGTCGGGGTTTGTCTGGCCGTCGGCTGGATCTTTGTTTAGTGTGATTTGGTGTCTCAGACACACGACGTCATTAGTGGACTGAGGATCGCGGCTGACTAATTCCTTTAACACATGACACACAATTACAGCCAGAGAAGGCAGACAAAGAGAGAGGTCTTTCCCCGCTCCACATGTTAATGATGAGCTTCCATCAGGAGGACTTCATTAGCTCCTGTTATGAGCGTAAACACACTCCATCGGACCCGAGCGCTGCCGGCCGTGTCCATACACACATCACAGACTCCTCTGCAGACAATGGCTTTTTAATATCAATTATTGCACAAATACACACACTTATTCTGAGTCTGAGTGAATCTCATGTTCAGAGATGCTGTTTAGATGCATCTCCTTCTCAGTCACTCAGTATGTGTCTAATATCTGTTGACATATACTCAATATTGAATCAAATCTGTATGAATTAATTAACCATTCGTCTATCATACAGTTACAGGTTACAATTTATGGTTACACTTTATTTTAAGGTGTCTTTGTTACAGTGTAATTATACATTTAAGTACTGAGTAAAATTAAGTAACTACATGTACTTACTAAAGTGTTAAAAATAGGGTTTGGTTGAGGGTTAGTTGCATGTAATTCTAATTAAAAGTTATTACTATAGTAACTGCATGTAACATACTGTATGTAACAATGTTGTTACATACGTTACATGTACTTATTAATTATAATAATTCCATGCAGCTTACCCTCAACCAAACCCTAACCCTATAGTAAATACATGTGGTTGCTTAATATTACTACTTAAAGAGCCGCTATCATGGATTTTTGAAAATGACTGTTCATGTAGTGTGGAATATAGCTCTAAGGGAATGAAAACATCCTGCAAAGATTTATATCTGAAAGTGCACCGTATATAAAGTTATTGTCTTTCAAAAGTGAGAGTCGACCCTGAGTCTATGAAATGAATTGTTTTTGAAACGAGTCATTAGCTGTTTCGTAGTGACGTAGATACGAACATTAGCATATTGTCCATGCCCAGTTACTGCGCGCGCAGACGGAAGTGTAAACTTGAAGTCTAGAACACATTCAAATACTTCAGCTGAATAGCATCATGTGGAGAAGACGCTGTGTTCTCAATGCAGAGATAGTTCAGCCACTTTGTGTTCATTGCCCAGGGACGAGCATGTGAAGAATCAGTGGTTAGAGTTCATATTTGCAACGATACCACAACAGTATAGCCGAACCTTGTGTTGTGTTCTCATCATTCTAATGACGAATCATTCAAAAACATAAATGAATTCAAATGTGGATTCGCGAGCCGGTTGTTTCTGAAGGAGCGCTCAGTACCCAGTGTATATGGATCAGCTTTCTCCTCCGAATCACAACCTGGAAGTATTATTAATAATTGTTGCTTTTATGGGTTTTGTAGCGTTGGGGCGCGAGGAGGGAAGGCGCAGTAAGTGTATTGTGTGTGTGTGTGTGTGTGTGTGTGTGTGTGTGTGTGTGTGTGGTGTGTGTGTGTGTGTGTGTGTGTGTGTGTGTGTGTGTGTGTGTGTGTTTTGTGTTACGCTCAGTGCAGCTTCTAGGTCTCCAATGTCAGTTTTTTTGAATTATTGTGAAATGTTTGTTGCTTTTATTGGAGTTATCATAAAGAATAAAGCGTATTGTAGTACTGCTGTGCTTTATCAATATGTTTATGCGTTGGGCTAACACAAACAATAACTGACTGGGTCGTCTGACCAATCACCACCGATTAGCGTCACCAAAGGCGGGGTTTGAAAAATGAGTCGTCGAACGAATCATTAGGGAGTCGGTGAGCAAATCAGGTAAAAATAAATGCAAATTATAAGACAACAAAAGTGTTTGTGTCATTGCATGTAAAACCGTTGTTGGGGACTCCCAGAACATTATTAGGAACATTTTAAATGCCATAATAGGTGCCCTTTAAATATATAATTACAGTGTAACAATGACACCTTAAAATAAAGTGTAACCACCTTGTTTCGACATGACAGTTACACACATTAGAGAGTACTTACTATAGTAATAACAGTACGTTATACATCATTTCAAGCAACTAACCCTAAACCCAACCCTATAGTGTTTCATGTACATAATTCATCCTAATATTATAAATATTACTCAATACTTGTGTAATTACACTACAACAACATCACCTAAAATAAAGTGTGAGCCAGTAATGTTATACACAATTATTCAAACCATGCTACAATTTTAGCTACTGTATATGAGCTCTAATAGATAGTATGCAAATTATAATTAAAATATTTAACCATTGGATGCTTGTTGATTGTGTGTTGAAAGAGGTCCAAGGTGCCTTTAACTGGGAAAATGTGCAGCATCAAATAAAACATGAGTTTAGATTGGCCAAATAAAGGTTTTGAAGGATAAAGTAGGGCACACATGTATGTTAGCATATAGTTTTTTCTTCTTCTGCGTATGCAGCCTGATCAATAGAGGAGAAGAATAACCACACATGCACACTGATACTGACAACAAGATCATCGTGATGTCCTTTTGTTCTCCAGAAATGTAAACCAGAGCGAATCCATCACGGCGTGCTTGGTGAAGTACTGTAGTGAGGTCACGTGTGGAGGCAGAAAGTGTGGCGTCAGCAGAAGGCCTGTGGACGAGTGTGTGTGTAGTGTGTGTGTGATTTATTACGGCGCTCGCTCTGCCCTGCTGCGTCCTGACAGAACCAGCCTTTATGTAAAACAAACCCAGGCTTTTTAATCTACTCGCTCTCTCCAGAACTATCCGCCAGATTTCCCCAAGTGCCCAAATGACAAGGGTTGCATTTAATTGTGGGAGGCTTGAATATGATAAGCCAAGCATAGGTGGGTTATTACAGCATAAAGGCTGCCGGTGGGAGCAGTTCTGGGTAATAAACGGCCTCAGACTGCGAGCTCATATAGATGAGGCTGTGCTGGAGCTCAGGTGATGAGATGGAGAACGGTGTCCCAGCATCCTTCACTGTCACGGGACATGCATGTGTGTGATGCATCGCTGCGCGAGAACTGCACGTGCTCCACCGCTAGCTCTGATATTAGAGGCTCAGAACGTCTTAAAAATATGATAATCCCCATTCTGAAATCTTTTCACGATTAACAACCAATTTTTACTGCCTTAGAAAAACATTTCGCATGATATTATCGATGCAAAAGTAAGCTATTTTCTGTGAATGTGTGAGACTTAAATAGGTGAATAACAAAGTGCAGTAAACGGTAAAAGTAATTGCGCTATAAACCAGTGTTTTTATGATTAATAATAAACTTTCAGAGTGAACGCCAGCGTAGTTATCTGCCGCTGCTGGAGGAAGATACTGTTGTTTTTATGATTTTATTGTGCTGTGTTTTATTTAGCTGTTTTATTGACATAAATTTGCAATAATAATGAGAGCCCTGCCTACCTGATGCCGATGAAACTGTGTTCGTGTCAGACGCTTTGCTCTGAGTGGGAATGGATTGCATTCGTCTGGATTATCCTGTCTTCTGTCTTTCGTCCTGTGGTTTTGCTTCAGAGTGTGAAGGTGAAATTATCATTTAAAATGCCACATCTATGTTTACATTGTGCCTCCACTGTCGTTTTGCTTTCTTTATAGACGGTTTCAATGGCAAATACATAAACAAACGTTACTGCGCACGCGCGCTTTTTGTGGTCCAAACTTAACTTCCGGTAGAATCAATAACAACAGAGTTCATCTGTAGAAACAAGCAAATTACATTAGTTAGCAAGTATGTCTAGCCAGTATTATTTGGGACTACCAATTAAGAAAACAGCCGTTACTTGGCCAAACTTAAATGTGACAAGACAACGTTACACTACCAGACCCGTTCAACAAAATTGAGGCAAACATTTTTTTCTAAAGACCTGTCTGATTTAACGTTACCCAGTCAGGTAAATATCTTTGAATACTTAGTCGAGAAGGAATGTGTGTACACAAGGGGGAGGCTTTAAGGCAATCGCAGCTTGGATGCCTATAATATTTTCATTCCGGAAAAGTTTAAAAAAAATTAAACACACACGGATGGAAATACCTGTGTCGTTTACGGGGAAATCGAGGTGGCTCAGATGCTTTCACTCCGCCGGATCATTGCGATGAAGTTTAACTGCGTTGTAGTCGACGCCATATTACTGATAAACAAACACAGACCGGAAGTTAACTTCGGGCCAGCGCGTAACCCTGGCTACACGCGTGCATCCGATGAAACCTTCTATAGAAATAACAAACATTTAGTTTAGTTAGATAATGGTCGCTTCAATTGTAAACCATAGTAAATGTGTGCTCTGCTCATCCAGCATGAGCTGCAGAGTCGAATCGCAGTTCACGGATCGCGTGACGAGAGTAAAGTGAGATGACTGACAAGACGATAGCGGAGGATTCCGTCACACCCTATTCATCAGTATACGTCTGTGAGCCTGATCTTCACTCTCACCAGGACATCGCAAATCCACCACAACACAAATACAGTCACTGAGCGTCCAGACAAAGTTACAAAATTGACTCTTCAAGTGCAATACCGACATTCTGGTCTTCCAATCCTCGTCCTTCAAAGAAACATCCACGGGTCCACAGCATAGCCACAAATACTGGTAATCATGATCTTTCTTTTGGATTATGGAACATTCGATGGGTTTCCAACAAAGATTCTATTCAGTATGATGGTTATCAGACCGTAAGTTGCACTTTCTCTGTCTGACTGAGACAAAACAAAGCAACAAAGTAACTTTTCAAAACTTTTCTCAACTTAATCATTCAAAACAAAGTAACCCATTTTCTCGACTCAATCCTTCTGCTCCCCCAGGCTATGTTTACACCTGTAAATGCCTCAGGCCGTGGTGGGGTCTAGAAATATAATATGAGAAGTGGAAAGTTTAAGATATATCTGTGCTAGAATATACTGTACTTAATTTGAGTCTATTGCTCTGTAAATGAATGGGTCAATTCCTATGATTCTTGCTACTGTATTTCATCCTCCCAAGGCCAATACAGTTTTTTTACAGGAACATTCTGCATTTTTAACTTCTCTATGTTCATTGTCTCCTAATGTGATTTTGCTTGGGGATTTTAACATTCGTATTCATAATGCAGGCAGTGTATGTACAGTACACAAGGTTTTATATCATGTCTGGACGGCTTTGACTTACCATTGATTAATTCTCCTACTTATTCAGAAGGTCATACGCTGGATTTTGTGTGTTGTTTAGATGTAACTTCTCATAATTGCACTATTTCCAATTTGTCTTCTTTATCAATCATCTGCTGGTGTCTTTCAATGCTCCTTTACCTGTATTTAAGATTAATCTGATTAATCTATAACGTTCTATTACATTTCAGAACATTAAGAACATTGATATCTCAGTTCTTGCTGAAGGATTTTCCACTATCGACTCCAGATGATCTGGTTCTTCATTATAATGACGGACTCAAACTATTCTAGATGTCTGTGCTCCGTTAAAGACCGGGTCTGTTTCGTTCGCCAACTCTGCTCTGGGTTTACTCCGTCAAAGGCCTTCATCTGGAGCGTTTATATCAGGACTGGACTTATAATACACACTTAACTGAATGCTGAGCATATGCAAAACTATAAGCTTGCTCTTTTCTCAGTTAAAACCAAATTCTATTCTTGTTTAATTATGTTCGGTGAAGGGAATTCAAGCACCAATTATTTATGTGGTAAGTAATATCTTAAAACCACCTGATTCTTCTCCTTCTAATCTGTACTCTACTGCTATTTGTGAAGCTTTTTTGTTATTTTTTAATAGAAAACATTCATCAGCAAATATCTGTATCGAATATAGACTGTTATACTGTCAATTCTAGTTCTGATCAACCTCTAATTTCTACTCTTTCCAGACTTCCAACTATGGATTAAATAGACTGTACTATTAAAAAATCTGAATCTGCCACATCCTATTCCAACATTCTTAGTTATAGCCTGCTTACCTTCTCTCTCTCCTCTAATTACTGATAATAATTACTCTTCACTTGTTTATCGTACTGTTCCTTCTTCACTCGAATAACTGTGATAACCTGTACTTTAGAAACCGGGGAACAATCCAGTAACTTTGATAATTTCTGCCCCATTTTTAAATCAAACATTTCTTTCTAAATTACTGGAAAGGGACAAGATCATCTTTCTGATAATAGTTTATATGAACAATTTGAATCTGGTTTCCGTTCCTATCATGGTGTTGAGACTGGATTGGTTAAGAGCTGTAATGACTCACTGTCAGCTGCTGACTCGGGACTTTAATCTACACTTATTCTGCTCAACTTTAGTGAAGCATTTTTACCATTTTGCACAGAATCCTGTTTAGAGTTTATTATTGGGATCATTGGTAGATGACTTGGTTCAGATCTCTATCTTCTATCTTATTGGTTCATATCTCACGACTGGTGTTCTGCAGGGCTCTGTCTTGGACCCTCTCTTATTTATTATTTATCTTCTACCTTCTCACATTTAACAGTAGTGAAACGGACATTCTTATTGTAGGTTCAAAAACCAACCTGGCTAAATCTTATTGTTCATTTGAGATGAGTTCAGTTTGGGTGTCATCTTTGACAGTACTGTATCATTTGAAGCTCATTTAAATAGAGTCACTTGATCTGGATATTTTCACTTACTTTTTAATTAACTTCATCCTGCTCTCTCAGTGAAGAGCACTGCTATTATTGTTCATGCTTTATCACGTATTGATTATTGTAACCAAACTTCAGTGAGTAGACTCTTCAGCTGCTTGAATTTTTAGCAGAACTCCTGTAATTTAACATATTACTCCTATACTGCAACACTTGCATTGGCTCCTGTTTAAATACTGTATTGATACCGTAATGTTAATTGTTGCATTATGTTTGTAAGGTGTCCTTGAGTGTCATATAAGGCATCTATAAAAAAAAAAGTATAATATTGATAGAAAATACCCGTATGCAATATCAAGCTGCATAACGGGTTGTTTTTGTACAGCTAAAAATAACTGGAAGCCTCACACGTTCACTTTTCAAGTAGCCACAATAGTTTGTGCATTTAAATAAGTGGGATAAAGACATGTTCTTGCTGAGATTTAAAAAACTGGCTTTGATGTCATTCAAATATTATCGGCATAATTTCTACCCTATAGACCTTATGCACCAGAGAAACAGGGCGCCGCCATCTTTAGAATATTGTCTTTGAACTTGCGTTTTTGCGGTCGCTCTGTATATTTCTATGGCATCGCTGTCCAGGAGTAATTAGCTGGTGAAGTTGATTTACTTATTGTAGAGTTAACGAAAGTTATCATGAGCATTGTAATGTTTATCATAAGTATTGTAACGCATATGCCTTAACAAATGGACTACATGAAGTCTATAGAGATAACATATTCTCACAGTAAAAATAGTGTGATTTAAAAAGGAGTTAAGATTTAGAAAACAAACTAAAAAAATAAAATAAAATAAAAACCCAAGTGACAGGGTGACAGTGGAGAAACCCTCTAGATGAACTGTTTCATGCAAGTACATCACACACAAAAGAAGAGGAACACGACCCGGTATACCTCAAGAGATACTGGTGTGACGTCATTTCAAACAAAACCAGGCCAAATAAAAGTTCGTTTGGAGTTTAAAACAGCTTGTTAAAGCGATCTTTCCAGAAAAGATTTCTTCATCTAAAGTAAACACCTCCCATTGGTCTGTGGTGATGATGTAATATGTGGGTGTGGCTCTGAGGCTCCGCCTTCTCTGAGCTGTAAATCTTCTCCAGTTCATTTCTTCTGTTCAGACGCCAGTAAAACATGAACACACTGAGAGACGCTTTATAGCAGAAACTCAAGCTGAACGAGACACTAGCCAAGTGTGATAATGGAATTATCTGAAGTTTGGTAAAAAAACTCATGCAAGTAAAGCTGGTGAAAGTGTGTTTCCATCCAACGGCTTTAAAGCGAATAAAAACCTGTGTGTAATGACGTCACATGTTGTTCTGCGATCAAACTGGTTTATCGAATTGAATTGAGACATTTTAAGGCGTTTCCATTCATTTTCGCACTGAATTGCACAACATTCAAGACAACATTTGCGAACAAAGTTTTGCTAGACAAAATGGATCGCGCCATAAT
>CM070832.1:39128511-39173511 GCA_036326025.1 Chrosomus eos
AACCAGCCTTCCAGCAGACGATCCCTGCATTCAGCTTTATCACTACAGTGAACCAAACCAACAATACTTGATCTGATGTCTCAAACTATTCAAACTATTCCTCACCTTGGAGCACAAAAATCCTGGGTTATTTTTTTTTTTACCAAAATCCTGGCTTGAGCCTTTTGGATTTTTTTTTTTGTCTTTTTCAGTGTTTAGGTTAGTTTTGTGTAACCCAGATCCTGGGTCAGACGTAACAACCCAGTGTTTGGATAGTTTTTGTGTAACCCAGATCCTGGGTCAGACGTAACAACCCAGTGTTTAGGTTTGTTTTCTTGTTACCCAACTCATGGGTCAGACGTAACAACCCAGTGTTTGGGTTAGTTTTTGTGTAACCCAAATCCTGTATCAGACGTAACAACCCAGTGTTTGGGTTAGTTTTTGTGTAACCCAAATCCTGTATCAGACGTAACAACCCAGTGTTAACGTTAGATTTTGTGTAACCCAGATCCCGGGTTGATGTAACAACCCAGTGTTTGGGTTGATTTTGTGTAACCCATATCCTGTATCAGACATAACAACCCAGTGTTTGGGTTAGTTTTGTGTTACCCAACTCCTGGGTCAGACGTAACAACCCAGTGTTTGGGTTAGTTTTTGTGTAACCCAAATCCTGTATCAGACGTAACAACCCAGTGTTTGGGTTAGTTTTTGTGTTACCCAACTCCTGGGTCAGATGTAACAACCCAGTGTTTGGGTTAGTTTTTGTGTAACCCAAATCCTGTATCAGATGTAACAACCCAGTGTTTGGGTTAGTCTTTGTGTAACCCAGATCCTGTATCAGATGTAACAACCCAGTGTTTGGGTTAGTTTTGTGTTACCCAACTCCTGGGTCAGACATAACAACCCAAGGGTTGAGTTATTTATCGTGGGCTTTCTACGACCTCTTCAGGAGAGAGTGCAGCTCCGTCAAATTGGTGCGTGTCTTCTGTAAAATACATATTTGTGTAAATTTTATGTATAAATTCGTTATTGTTCTGTATTGTTTCCTTTTATAACACAGGGGCCAAGACAAGTTTTTCACGTGATGGAGATGCCTGATGCCTTGCATAAAATGTTATAATTTTATTCAAAAAGATACAGAATATAAAAACTTAGGATGTTAAAATATGTTCTCAGAGCTATACACTGATTGTTTATGATAGTTTATGAGTCACATCATATTTAGGCTACGGGTGAAACACAGGGCGGCTGAAGAGTTCCCCGCTGAACACGACACATGCTAACATGAAGGAATTATCATGCTAACCAGTGGCAGTTATTACCGAAGTACTTGTAATGTGTAAAATTACCTGCGACTTAAGATGCATATTTACAATAGTGTAATAATGGATGTCACTGTCATAGACTGTACAAAAATATGGACATAGTGTCCGTGATGTCACCCGTAGGTTTCGGCTAGTAAACGGTAAACGGCTAGTAGTGACATCAGCAGCAATCCACCTGTCACTCAAGTGGCCACACCCTTAATTATGCAGAACTTTAAAGGAGTAGTTCACTTTTAAAAAAACTTTTGCTGATAATTTACTCACCCTCATGTCATCCAAGATGTCCACGTCTTTCTTTCTTCAGTCGAAAAGAAATTAAGGTTTTTGATGAAAACATTCCAGGATTTTCTCCATATAATGGACTTCAATGGGACCCATCGGATGCTTTCGCTTCGGAGCAAAGTTTATCCTTATCTCCACAAGCCATCTCTGAATTGTCAGCTTTACAAACATGTCGCCCTGTGTACTTCCGGTTGCGGCAGATCGGTATCGGACTCTGATGGGCACGAGCGTTGTCTAGTATGTTTGGGCATTAATCATGCTAGAGCAGCGCTCGTGGATGACTCATGTTCTCTCTGTGGGAATATTACCATCGCGTCATTAAGGTCGAGACTCAATGAACTCGCAAGAGTGAGAGTCCCTCATCCACCCCGATCAGCACCCTAAAGTGGTTAAAGAAAGAAAAGATCCCTCTTCCCTGAGCTCACAGAGTTCTCGGAAGACATAGAGCACTGCCTCAAGCCGTATCAACAGATGCCTCCACCACGGGCCGATTCCTCTGAGGAAGGACCTCCTTTCTCAGGGATGGGGCACCCTATGGTACCCTCGTCCCGATCTTTGGAGCATCCACGTGTGGCTCCTGGACGGGACGAGGCAGGTTTGAGTACCCTGGTGGGTAGACTGAATCCTCCTCACCCTCCTCTCGTTCCCTCTTGGGACCTCGCGGTGGTTCTAACTGCCCTGCAGAGTGCTCCCTTTGAGCCTTTGCAATCAGTGGAGCTTAAGCTCCTGTCAATGAAGACAGCGCTCCTGGTTGCACTGGCCTCTATCAAGAGGGTAGGTGACCTGCACGGATTGTCCGTTGATGAAGCGTGCCTGGAATTCGGGCCGGCTTACTCTCACGTGATCCTGAGACCCCGGCCTGGATAAGTGCCCAAGGTTCCTACCACTCCCTTCTGGGACCAGGTGGTGAACCTGCAAGCGCTGCCCTCGGAGGAGGCAGACCCAGCCTTGGCACTGCTCTGTCCAGTACGTGCTCTCCGCATCTATGTAGACAGGACGCAGTTTTTCAGGACCTCAGACTAGCTCTTTGTCTTTTATGGTGTGAAGCTGAAGGGAAAGGCTCTCTCCAAGCAGAGGTTGTTTCACTGGTTAGTGGACACCATTGCTTTGGCATACCAGCAGCAAGGTCGACCGTGCCCCCTTGGTGTGACTGCCCACTCCACCCGGAGTGTGGCATCCTCTTGGGCTCTAGCGCATGGCGCCTCGCTAACAGACATCTGCAGAGCTGCAGGCTGGGCGACACCTAACACATTTGCCAGATTCTACAATCTCCGAGTGGAGCCAGTGTCCTCTCATGTACTCGCTTCAACCAGCTAGTATGGGACTACTATGGTAAGGTGTCTTCGCTTGCTCACCATTCCACTCCACGGACTGGATTTGTGCGATATTCTCCTCAGGTGAGCTTCGCCGAAAGCCCTGAGTTCCTCCAGCACTCCTGACGTCGGCGACAGTGTTAATTGCATATTTCGTCTAAACTATGGCATATGCTTCCCGGTGTACCTTGGTATTCCTGTGTTAAATAGGAGTCCTTCGTCCATGCTAGTCTCACGACAGGGATCTCAGATTTACGCAGGGCACTGAAAGACAGCTGTGAAGGTGGCGTGATTAGACTGTTAACCCCATTCGTCGTTATCCGACGTAACTCGGAGTGACAACGAAAGGGAACGTCTTGGTTAGTAGGGAACGGAGACGTTACGTCTGCCTGCCACTTCCGCTGTACCACGGGGATTGTCTGAGTTCAGTCTTGGCTCCTCAGCGAAGAAACATATCTGCATATTGGCGGCTTCCTCCTTTTATACCCACGAGGTGGGGCGGAGTTACGTCATGCAAATTCCGCAGACCCCTGGCATTTCTTTGCCATTGGCTCGTTTTGTAATACTCGAAGTTGATAGGCTTTCTAAGCGAAACCCCATTCGTCGTCATCCGACGTAACGTCTCCGTTCCCTACTCAGGGAACGAGGGTAACATCCGTAACCGAGACGCTATATAGACCAAAAACTCTTTTTGCGCCAGACTGTAAACATGTTTTATTCTGCTGTAAAGTTTAATCACTTCAGTGTTGGGTTAAAGAGAGAGAACGGCAGGTTTCCCGGTCATTATACAGTATGTGGTTGCGTAACATGTAAGTACAGTCTAATTCGCTAGTTGCACGTGGCCGCCATTTTGGATTTTTGATCAGCGAGTGTACGGTCGGACACTTCCGGTTTCGCTTTACGCCGGTGCAGGGAGCCGGAGAAAGCCGACAATTATCTCTTATAGTTGTTTATTGAATCAATTATATAATTTAAAATACTACTAAGATATATATTACTATCACACGAGCAAATGGCAATTAAAAGCATGGATGCAAAGTCAGATTAATATACAACTGTTCAGGAACAGAAGATTGTATGGTCTCATGCTGCATCCACGATGAGAATTATGCCTTCTGTATAGAGTTACAACTACGATTTTATTTGTTTGCATACAATACCGCCTGAACATTCACCTGTTTGCCCTGTCTTGTTTAAATCTCCATAAATAGGCCTACTATTTTCTCAATTCTGATACTTAGGCTACATCAGTTGCTGGATCAATAACACGTTACATACATGCTTTCTTTGCATCAATTATCTTTATAGATAAAAACGACGGCGGAAAAAAAAATCGTAATAGTTGTGAGTAATTTAGGCTACATTGTTAACTGTAATTAGTTAACAAACAATTTAATATAGCTAATTGTGATATTTTACAGTGGGCTACTGTGCTGCTTATAAAAACAGACAGATAATGATTTATGAAATATTTATGATTTAAGATGCTCTTTACTCATCTCACTTGCACAAATAAATGCAGTAGCCTAATAGAAAGCATAGAAACGCACAGGTGAAATACTTATATGCATTTAAATTACTAAAATACAAACAGTTAGCAATAATAATGTTACCAAATAAAGCAATGCCAACAACAGACCTTGTGTTTTTGTCACCCTGATGACAGATGCTGTTGATGCACAATGAGTGTTTTTAAAATTCAAGGGAAGCAACTTGCCTTTCAGATCAGCACTTCACTGTTGTGTGTCGTTATGAACCGTTTCGTCACGTTAAAGAAGTCAGCTTTCATGCATTACCCGTTGACTAGGGTGACCAGTCCCGAAATTTGAAGCTTTGTCCCGCGTCCCGCAAGTCATCAGTGTCCCGCATTAATTTTGTCTGCATCATTTTATTTCATCGTCCTTTAAATTACAATTCTACAATAAAAAATGTTAATAATAAAACACTGAACATACGCAGCCGACGGTATTATTGGTTCTAGTCAGAGCGGGAAAACTGAGAAAAAATGCAACAGAAAAATGGATCTATCCGGAGCTCCCGAGAAGAAAACGCGTCTTGTTCGTATAAGGAATGGGAGAAAAAATATACATAAAAACCAGTTACAGGTGACCCTAAAAAAGGAGATGTACAGATAATGAATGAGAAGCCCTACTCGAAGCTGCCAGATCAGACAAAAAAATATACATTCAAGATCACTGACTCCGGTAAGAACGCATTTAATCTTAGTCTTTCCTAATGGAATTTATTTGTAAATTAGCTTTTTAGCGATTGGATTATTATTTTCACTTAATTATTTAGATTGAATAGACCCGTGCTGTTAAAATTAGTTTTAGGCCTATATTATTAGTGACGTTCACAGCGCCGGTCAGCGCCGTCATTAACATTTTTATAAAGCCTATTAGCAATTTAAAGCATCACTGCAAAAAGACAAAATAAATATTCACCTAGTAGCCTATAATAATAGCAAGTTCTCTCCCTCGTGTCCCGCAAAATCAGGTCTGCTTATATAACCAAATAAAATCGTAGTTGTAACTCTATACAGAAGGCATAATTCTCATCGTGGATGCAGCATGAGGCCATACAATCTTCTGTTCATGAACAGTTTCATTCATTAATATAACTTTGCATCCATGCATTTAATTGCCATTTGCTCGTGTGATAGTAATATATATCTTAGTAGTATTTTAAATGATATAGTTGATTCTATAAACAACTATAAGAGATAATTGTCGGCTTTCTCCGGCTCCCTGCACCGGCGTAAAGCGAAACCGGAAGTGTCCGACCGTACACTCGCTGATCAGAAATCCAAAATGGCGGCCACGTGCACCTAGTCAATAACACATTCAGAAAGATATTTTCCCAGAAGATGCCAGTGTATTAGAGAATGAGCTTGAAAAAAAAGTGAGCAGACCCCAGTCACCCTCAAAACACTCTGGCTTCCTTTTCTCAAACTCAGGGAATCATGAGTGTGTGTGTGAAAGAAGTGAAGCCGTGAGCAGTGCCTGCCACACACACACACACACACACACACACACACACACACACACACACACACACACACACACACACACACACACACACACACACACACACACACACACACACACACACACACACACACACACACACACACACACACACACACACACACACACACACACACTCTCTGACCCCTGCGCTGTCACACTCTTATGCGCTCACTCAAACATCTGAGGTCTTATAAAGCTCTTAGATGTGCTTAGTACCAGGCGGGCGATCAAAGCGCTGGAGTGACCCCTAAGATGGAGCACAAGCTCAGGACTGAGCGGCTCTGTCTCCACAACACTCGCTGTTAGAGCGCCGCTAGCATTAGTGCTTGTTTAATGCGACCCGCTGCTGCACGTAACAGAACTGAGTTCCTGTGAACGGTGTATGAAGACAGAAGAAGTGAAGATCGGGGCACTGGTGTGACCTCTGACCTCTGACCTCTGACCTCAGCACATTGACACACACCGTGTCTGAATAGTAATAGGGTTCAGGCTTTACACTGAGAACAATGATACTTTGCAAATACTCTCATTTGAATGAGACAAATTTTGTTTGTTTTTCAAAAATAGTTATTTTATCAAAGACAAAAAACATTCATACAATAATAATAATAAAAAAAACTATTTTAAGACCATATACTTAATTAATATTAACTAAAAATGTATTTATAAAATGATCCAATGATGGGAAACTTAAACGTTCTCTACTTGGAGTTTTAAATAAAACCAGTGTGTGTGTGTGTGTGTGTGTGTGTGTGTGTGTGTGTGTGTGTGTGTGTGTGTGTGTGGTGTGTGTGTGTGTGTGTGTGTGTGTGTGTGAGAGAGAGAAAGAGAGAGAGAGAGAGAGAGGAGAGAGAGAGAGAGTGTGTGTGTGTGTGTGTGTGTGTGTGTGTGTGTGTGTGTGTGCATGTGTGTGCGTGCGTGTGTGTGTGTGTGTGTGTGTGTGTGTGTGTGTGTTGTGTGTGTGTGTGTGTGTGTGTGTGTGTGTGTGTGTGTGTGTGTGTGTTTGTGTGTGCGTGCGTGCTTGGGTGTGTGCATGCGTGTGTGTGTGTGTGTGTGTGTGTGTGTGTGTGTGGTGTGTTGTGTGTGTGTGTGTGTGTGTGCATGTGTGTGCGTGCATGTGTGTGTGTGTGTGTGTGTGTGTGTGTGTGTGTGTGTGTGTGTGTGTGTGTGTGTGTGTGTGTGTGTGTGTGTGTGTGTGTGTGTGTGTCAGAAGATACAGTGCTAATGAGAATAAACCCTGGACATCAAGTGAAGACTTCTCTGAGTAAGAGTGGTTTTGTTCTACAAGAATAGCAAAACTAAAACAGAAATCAAGCATTATTAACCATATTAGTGTTTCTTTAACTATGGGACCTTATAAACAATCAGTGTCCATAAGAGGAAATGCATTAATAACAGAATAGAAATAACAGAATAGAATATTAGAATAGATTATAGAATATTAGAATAACAGAATAATTCTGACATTTATCTTTCAAAAAGTAATGCAAACTTCCAGTGTTATTTCCGTGACGACAGCATTTTGGGATGGAAATGACATTTGAAAGATATTTGTAACATATTGTAAGAGTTGTCAAGCTCTTTTGTTTCATTGTTAAGGACTTGAATGATAATTATTTGGTGGATTAAATTATTGTCCAAATGTACTAGTTTGCAGTTTAATAAATAGCCAGATTGTGCAGATTAGCTATTCTCCAATAGCTGTATAGCAACAGCATATTTCAGACATTATATTTATTAAATGTGCTGAATCTGATTGTGTCTAGCTTTTAAATCACATCTTTGCACTTATTTGCACCATGCAATTCATAAAGTAAATTTTTTATAGACTTTTTTTTCAGTCTGGACTGAATTCAGTGTGCGGACAGCAATTTTCTTGTTATTCTTTTGGTTTTATGCACCTGAAGCAAATTTTTTTTTTTACCTATTGGAGCATTAGCCATTAATTTCTTCATATTCCCTCTAATTGTAAAACATCAGAGCAGATTTTCAGCAGTTCAAATGTTTTAGGTCTAATAACGTTTGTTTTTAAATGTCACTATGAAATCAAGATTGGCAGTTCTGTTTTTTATGGAATATTGCAGTGTTTATTGTAAATGATTTATAGGTGCACATCATCATTATAGTGATAATAATCTTGAATGAGAATAAGTTCCTCTTGCAGCTTCGCTTCTCTGATGATGTGGGCAGGGCTATAACCTGTCACTCACATGAGATCATCCAATAGCAAACCACAACCATCCAATCAGTTCCTCACAGACACAATCAAGCCCCACCCACAGACACAATCAAGCCCCGCCCACATACACAATCAAGCCCCGCCCACAGACACAATCAAGCCCCGCCCACAGACACAATCATCTGTTCTTATTCCAGGAGAAACTTATTCGTTTCTCTCGATATACGACACAATAGAGGAGTAAAGACCTATAACTCCTTCCAAACTCATTAATATTTACTGTAAAAGCAACTGCTGATGATCATGAGAAGGAGTCTGACCGCTTTACAGACTCAATTAATACTCAAATACTTCTATATTCCCTCCATCAGGCCTCAGACTCCTGCAGATTAGCACTACACTTATAAACTGCTTAAAGCGTTGAACAGTTCAACTCAACCTTTGACGGCAGTATGTGTGATCTGACACCGAATGAACACAGATTACGTGTCAGCGCTTCTATAGCGAGAGCGGTTTGATTTTGCGTGTATTAATGAGTCTCTCTCGCTAGCGTTATTCTGAGGGCGCCGCTTTAAACACGACTTTAGCTTTCCGCTTTATTGTAATGTGGCTGTAATCCGGTGTAAGAAATTGGTCAGTCGTTGGCTGATATGAAATAATATCCCACACGCTGGGAAATAAACTCCACGACACGCTTAGGTCATTCTGAGTGTCGATTTCATTAAAACAATCAGCTTAACTCCTGAGTTTACACTCCTGTGACAACGGCAAAGTTTGTGTGTTATTGTGGAAACCTCTGAATCGCTCTCTAATGCTAATAAAGAGAGAGAAAGAGCGTCGGATGAAACGCGCTGAACTCTGGCTGTACTTCTGTCGTCTCTTGTCACACAGTCTAACAAAACCATTAAACGAGCAGCATTAAGGGCGAACGAGATGCAATTAGCCAAGAAATGACTCTGATCTCAGTGACATTTGAGCAGAAGCGTAGCAGAGAATGCGTGATTGACAGGCTAATCCCGGTTTGACGTGGCGTGCGCGGAGCGGGTCGTGGGAAGATAACGGCTACAGCTGCACAATCCTGATATGTCCACCGTAACTCGTCACACGGAGAATTCAACACCGTGATGAAAGTATCGACCATTAATGACAGGATCATCTCCCTGCCTGAAATAAACGCTCTAATCCCTTTTGCCAGGTCCATGAATTCCTAATATGAGTTATATAAACGGAGGTAATAAATCTATGTTAGCTCAGTTGTGTTTGGAAAATCATCCCGTGCTTTTCTTCCCTTTGGAGACGTTCTCTTAAGCTGAGCGGCCTCTGATTTATTGCTCGGGATAGATTAACTTCTACAGCAATAAGAATTGCAAATGAACGTGGTGGACATGTTCAGGAGCTGTGCAAACACCAGCTCATATAAAGACCAGCTCACATATAAAGTCCAGCTCATATAAAGACCAGATCATATAAAGACCAGCTCAGATATACACATCTGCTCTTACCAACAACTGTGCTTTGAGAGTTCATATGACCAGGATGAGGATGAGGATGATGATGATGATAATGGGAGTTTATATCTATTAGACCGACGGTCCTCTACTGGTTTTGATTCAGATTTCACTTGGACATCACAGTATTATAGCATAACAAATAAGACATCAAACATTAAAAACTGAATACACACTGTAAAAAAAATGTGTTCACTTAACTAGTTATCTAGTTAACTTTTTGCTTCGACTCCGTTAAAGGATAAGTTCACTTTTAAAACAACTTTTGCTGATAATTTACTGACCCCCATGTCATCCAATATGTCCATGTCTTGGGACCCAAACGGTTCAAGGTCCAAATGACAGTTTCAGTGCAGCTTCAAAGGGCTTTAAACGATAATGAATGAACGATGAATAAGGGTATTGGACCTTGGACCGTTTGGGTCCCATTGAAGTCCATTATATGGAGAAAAATCCTGGAATGTTTTCATCAAAAACCTTAATTTCTTTTCAACTGAAAAAAGAATGACATAGACATCTTGGATGACATGGGGGTGAGTAAATTATCAGCAAAAGTTGTTTTTTAAAGTGAACTAATCCTTAAGTTTTATTTACTTAAATTTCTAAATATATTATATATACAGAACATGAGGAGCAACAGACAGCATGAGGGATTTCACAGACAACATTATTTTATTCTAAACGTGTGCTTGTTACGGTGTGTAATTATACAAATAAGTATTTAAGTATATCACAACAACATCTTGCACCGAAGTCACTGAAAGTCACTGAAAAAATGGGAAAACAAGGATTGGCCAATTTACTCAATCATATTATTTGTTATCCACACATCTGATCTTTAAATTAATGTAGATTATGCTTTAAAATGTGCAGTCTACTGGATTAAACGATGTTGTGCGAATATGGACCAGTCAAGTACTCGATAATGACTTCTGATGATATAACTGAAAGTAGTTCATGGCCTGATTTGCAGGAGTTTTAATGGAGAGAGGAAACATTTTAAAATTAAGTATTTTATTTGTGTTTTTGATCCAGAAGAGAATAGAGCAAAGCTTGACAGTATTTAATGTTTAATTATATTTGGTTTACAACAATTCCACTGTGAGCTTTTGCTTAGGCTGAGGATGGGATATATACACTCACCTAAAGGATTATTAGGAACACCTGTTCAATTTCTCATTAATTGTAATTATCTAATCAACCAATCACATGGCAGTTGCTTCAATGCATTTAGGGGTGTGGTCTGGTCAAGACAATCTCCTGAACTCCAAACTGAATGTCAGAATCGGAAAGAAAAGTGATTTTCTTTTGGTCTGAGTATTTCACAATCTGCTCAGTTACTGGGATTTTCACGCACAACCATTTCTAGGGTTTACAAAGAATGGTGTGAAAAGGGAAAAACATCCAGTATGTGGCAGTCCTGTGGGAGAAAATGCCTTGTTGATGCCAGAGGTCAGAGGAGAATGGGCAGACTGATTCAAGCTGATAGAAGAGCAACTTTGACTGAAATAACCACTCGTTACAAACCAGGTATGCAGCAAAGCATTTGTGAAGCCACAACACGCACAACCTTGAGGCGGATGGGCTACAACAGCAGAAGACCCCACCGGGTACCACTCATCTCCACTACAAATAGGAAAAAGAGGCTACAATTTGCAAGAGCTCAACAAAATTGGACAGTTGAAGACTGGAAAAATGTTGCCTGGTCTGATGAGTCTCGGTTTCTGTTGAGATTTCAGATGGTAGAGTCAGAATTTGGCGTAAACAGAATGAGAACATGGATCCATCATGCCTTGTTACCACTGTGCAGGCTGCTGGTGGTGGTGTAATGGTGTGGGGGATGTTTTCTTGGCACACTTTAGGCCCTTAGTGCCAATTGGGCATCGTTTAAATGCCACGCCTACCTGAGCATTGTTTCTGACCATGTCCATCCCTTTATGGCCACCATGTACCCATCCTCTAATGGCTACTTCCAGCAGGATAATCCACCATGTCACAAAGCTCGAATCATTTCAAATTGGTTCCTTGAACATGACAATTGTCAGGTTTGTGGTGCGGGTTGAAGAAGGAGGCTGAGGCAAAAAGCTCCAATATAAACGATTTACTTATGAACAAATCAACAAACAGGTACAGGCAGGAAGACAGGCAGGAAAACTCACAATAACACCTAAACATTTACAAGAACCGACAAAGGATAGATTGAACTGAAGGAACTAAATACAAGTAAAAATCAAACATAACAAGGTGAAGACAGATGACACAGATGATGATAACGATGAACAGGTGGATGATTGAGGGGGTGAGTTCAGGTGTGGAGACAAAGGATGCTGGGAAGTGTAGTGAAGATGACGAAGACAGAATGGTGCAGACGACAGTGATGCCGGTAACGCGTTACTTAGTATTTCTGTTGAGATGTTACTTAGTAACGCGTTACTCTAATTTGACCCCTTTTTTCAGTAACGAGTAATCTAACGCGTTACTATTTCAAAACCAGTAATCAGATTAAAGTTACTTATCCAAGTCACTGTGCGTTACTATTTTTGTCATTTTCCTTAGTAAAAATATATATTTATTTCTTCTTGCATCTCGGGGAGTGTGCGCGACAAGTCACGTTTTCAGCATGAGGTTCACGTCACGTGTACGTACCACGCAGCGACACAAACGTAAACAACAATGGAGGGAGGAGAGAGATGCGCTTTTTCTAGCTGGAAATACAGTCACTATTTTGAGTTTGTGTCTGTCAGCTAAAGATGGCAACATTAAGGTCCGTTGTAAACTCTGTGCTGGACTGGTGGCGCCAAAGTATCTACCTACAGAAACACTTCGTCGAATTTGAAAAACATATGGAGTCGCAGCACCGCACAGTCAAACTTACGCCCGTTTCACACATACTTGTCTCCGTCTGCAGTGCGTATGCGGTGCATATTTTTTCCCGTACCCATGTTAACAGGTTAGAGCTTTCACACTGCACGCGGGTGCGGTCCGTCGATCCGTTCCAGGTGCGTGAGTATACAGCAGTGCAGAGATCGTTTCCGCACCGAGTCTATTTTTGCTGTGCTGCACCGTGCTGAATTAAAGTGGCAGCGCATTGTTCACATTAAAATAGACATAGATTGACAAGAAACTGTATAAATTTCATCATATACGCAAAATTACAGTTAACGTGTTCTACAGTTACTAAATTACAGGGTCAAGAAAAACAAAAAAAACAATATATATTTTATAAAAACAAGTATTTATATTAAGTGAAGTCAAGAAAGACTGTTTTTTCAGGAAATAGTTTTTAAGTTCAACTTTAAATGTCAGGAGATAGATTGTTGATTTACTGTTAAAAATACACTTCCAATAAAGTGAGTGTTGGCAAAACCGGTTGTCATTTTTATGTTGAGGTGGTGGGGGTGTTGTCGGCAACTGCTGAATGTAACTAATAAAAGTAACTTGTAAAGTAACTTAGTTACTTTTAAAATCAAGTAACTTGTAAAGTAACTTAGTTTACCTCTTTCAAAGTAACTGTGGCAACACTGGCAGACGATGACTGTGACAACAATGAGTTCACTGTACTAAAATGGCCCCCAGTCACCAGATCTCAACCCAACAGAGCATCTTTGGGATGTGGTGGAAGGGAGCTTCGTACCCTGGATGTGCATCCCACAAATCTCCATCAACTGCAAGATGGTATCCTATCAATATGGGCCAACATTTCTAAAAAATGCTTTCAGCACCTTGTTGAATCAATGCCACGTAGAATTAAGGCAGTTCTGAAGGTGAAAGGGGGTCAAACACAGTATTAGTATGGTGTTCCTAATAATCCTTTAGGTGAGTGTGTGTATGTATATATAATATATATATATATATATATATATATATATATATATATATATATAATATATATATATATATATATATTATATATATATATATATATATATATATATAAAATAAAAATGATACATGTCGTTGTTAATTTAGCAGAATCGTAAAATTCCCCAGAACAGCCCAACTCAGGATCACAGTTACAACTCTCAGAACTGTACACCTGTAAATAACATATCTGTACATTCATAAATCTATTGTATATTTTTATATATTTCTATTACTGTACTATATTGCATTTTTTAAAATTTTGTTATTGTTTTCCTAATAATATTATTATTGTGCTATATTTAATTTTTAATGCCTAATTCCTATGTATGTCTGCAGTGGAAGTTCCTGTCACCAATGACTGATCCCTCGTGTTTGTAAACACAATTGGCAATATATCTCTTTCTGATTTTGATTCTGATAGTTCAGTAATGTGAATAATATACACAGGTCTGCAGTGTTGGCCGTAACGCATTATAAGGAGACGTTACGTCGGATGACGACGAATGGGGTTTTGCTTAGAAAACCTATCGACTTCGAGTATACAAAACGAGCCAATGGCAAAGAAATTCCATGGGTCTGCAGAATTTGCATGACGTAACTCCACCCCACCTCATGGGTATAAAAGGAGGACGCCGGCAACATGCAGATATGTTTCTTCGCTGAGGAGCCAAGACTGAACTCAGGCAATCCCCGTGGTACAGCTGAAGTGGCAGGCAGACGTAACGTCTCCGTTCCCTACTCAGGGAGTTATAACTCACTCCGAGTTATGTCGGATGATGACGAATGGGGTTACCAGTCCAATCACGTCACCTTCACAGCTGTCTTCCAGTGCCCTGCGTAAATCTGAGATCCCTGTCGTGAGACTAGCATGGACGAAGGACTCCTATTTAACACAGGATTACCAAAGTACACTGGGAAGCATATCCCATAGTTTAGAGGAAATATGCAATTAATGCCAACCCAGAGGGAGGGGGGGGGGGGGGTGGGCTTAGAGAATACACATATGACCCGAAGGAAGCATATGGAGACACTGGGGTGTCCAGTCGCATGTGGAATATTTCAACCCCAGGGGTGGCAAGGTGGCTTGCCAAGGGAAAGACACATGCTCAAAGATGCTTACAGTGGGAATACACATGTGGGGGTTGCTCCGGAGAGGGACCATGCACACGGAAGTCACCTAGCCGACGCACAGGCAAGAGACACTGGCGCAGACGTCAGGATTGCTGGAGGAACTCAGGGCTTTCGGGGAAGCTCACCTGAGGAGAATATCGCACGTATCCAGTCCGTGGAGTGGAATGGCGAGCAAGCTGCTACAGACATAGCATCATCTCTGTAGCTTCAAATGAAACACACGGGACACTCGAGGGTAGACTCGTGGAATCACCTGTTCGCTATCGGGCACCGTCATTGAAGAGGGGGGCTGGGGTCGCGGACAAAGAGTTGGCGCCTTGTTCCAGACCATCACCCTCAGGTCACCCTGGCCACCAGTCGAAGATCGGGGTGTGGATGAGGGGACTCTCACTCTTGCGAGTTCACTGAGTCTCGACCTAAATGACTCGATGGTCATGTTCCCACAGAGAAAAAATGAGTCATCCACGAGCGCTGCTCTAGCATGATCAATGCCCCAAACACGCTAGACAGCGCTCGTGCCCATCAGAGTCCGAAACCAGTCCGCTGCAACCAGAAATGCACGGGCGAGCCGTCTTTAAAAAGACGTGCCGCGTGCGAGCTCTTTTGTGAGAGGAGAGAAAAAACTCTGTGATGTTGAAGCGCGCGGGGAGACACACACACACAGATTGGCAGATCACTGCACAGATCAGCAGGCACTGTGAGCTCGCCGCAGATCGCCGTCACACCAACACCGGAGAGAAAGGCTTGTCTCGTAGAGTGACTCGATGGTCATGAGATGACTGTGGAGTGAAGAAATACTCTTGGCTCCGAAGCGAAAACATATCTGCATGTTGCCGGCATCCTCCTTTTATACCCACGAGGTGGGGCGGAGTTACGTCATGCAAATTCCGCAGACCCATGGCATTTCTTTCCCATTGGCTCATTTTGTATACTCAAAGTCGATAGGTGTTCTAAGCGAAATCCCATTCGTCGTCATCCAACGTAACTCGGAGTGACAACGAAAGGGAACTCAAGTTACGTAATCAGATTACTTATTCAAGCCACTAGTAAAGTAATGCTGAATGTCAACATTTACTTATCTCACTTAAACACAGATCCAATATTCCTCCCAATGAATGAATAAATAAATAAACAGTGAAATTCAGAATACTCAGAAACATGCACTAATTAAATATGTTAAATTACACAAATATACTTTATGTAATTAATCTCACTTTATTGCCGTTGTCTTTGCTGCTGACCTTCGACTTCAGTCATACTATTAAGCTTATATAACTTTAGTTTGCGAACGGGCCTTTATATTTGACAAAAATACAACTTTTTTACTTTGTTGTTATTAACCCTAACCCTGTAGATAATCATGTAACACGTGTAACAAGACCACTGTAAAATAAAGTGTTACAGACTTTTGTACTGTAGTGTTTGATATGACACACACTCTTTAACATCAACAACTAAAGATATGGGACACATGTTTCTCCTTTCTTTTAAAGATCAAAATATCTGTTTATTAATACAGTATTTGAATCTCTTATGGTTTTATTTATCAGAACAGACCTGACACGCTCTTGTTTAGTCTAGTCGATATATAAATGTGCAATTCTGAGGAAAAAAAAGTCAGAATTGCTGTTAATAAAACTCATTTTGAGGAAGAATGTCACAATTACCTTTTTTATACTGACACATTTTTTCCCCTGAGATGTTGTCAAAGTTCTGTGAAAAAAGTCAGAATTGCAAGATATAAACTATTATATTATAAAGTCTGAATTATGATTCGACTCACAATTATGAAAAACACAAACACACACACACACACACACACACACACACACACACACACACACACACACACACACACACGTAAAAAAAAACTTTAGCTTGTTCAGTGTGCAGTGTAGATTGTCATACACACACGTGCACAAATGCACTGTATATGCAGTATGTATGCACAACTGATGCTCCTGACAGATATTGATATATAATATATGTAAACACAAGAGCTGTAATGAGTGAGCCTCAACTTCCACTTCTAGTGTCTACATGTACTTACTATAGGGTTAGGGGTTGGTTTAGAGTTAGTTGCATGTAATTATGCATTAATTTATAGTTATTACCAGAGTAATGTAACATGTGTAACAAGGACACTAAAATGAAAACTCTCAGCCGGAAACAAGCTTTCATAACTCCTGAATTTGAATCTCTTGTGATGAAAAGATGAGTGTGATGTTTAATCTGGAGGAAGAGTGCTGATCTGCGATTGTTAGATGTTGTGTTCACCATCAGGCGTCCGGTGTGGACACACGGAGAGAGACGCGTCCCGTAACTCGACGCCCTCCCCGACATGATTGTAGCTATTTCAGGGGTGGAGCGCTGATGATTACAGCGCTGGAAAGCACAAGTGAATGCTTTATGAATATTTCATGTAAATGTAAGCGCCACTTACTGGACACAAGGCCTGATTGATGGGAAAGTGCCTCTAAATGCCTCGACTTTGAAGGCTCTCAGACGGCCTCCTTCAGCTGCGACTTCAGTTAATAGCAGAATAAAGATGTATTTAGCTGGAGAGCTCTTCATTAATGCTCTTCGTTAAACAAAAGTAGCCGTGTAGGATTTGTGTCAGTCAGTGATATGAAAAGAATTGATGAGAAACATGCTGAAAAGGAAAATGCAGCTTTTAGCCGCTGAGCGCTGGGCTATTTTCTGTTCGGCTGGCTTTTATAAAGCTCCAGGAGGCCCGGCGTGGACATGTCAAAGAGACACGCTGCCAAACGCTCGGCTTAAGAGGCGTTAGTGCTTTCAGCTCTCAGAGATGCTCACATCTGACCTCTGGAAACAGTCCGTCTTTATAAAGCTCTTCTTATACTTACAGTCGAGTGCTGCAGATTTCACAATCCTACATTCATAAAAAATAAAGGTTCCTGAAGAAGGTTTTCACAGCGATACTATAGAAGAACCCCTTCGGTTCCTCAAAGAACCATATTTTTTCTTGGTGTAAAAAACATTTGAATAATCAAAGAAACCTTATGTAACACTTTGCTTAAAGCCTGTCTTTACAATGCATTATACAAGCATTTTCAATGCATTTATGATATGACATGTTTAATGAAAAGCGCAATACATCTAAATGTGGATTGAATTTAAATGTGAATGCATTAATTATGCCTTGTTACACACCTTACGCATTGCATGATCTTATGAACAATTTACATCTTTTGAAAGTATAATGCGTTAACTTAAAACACATGACAAACGACCACTTTCAGATGTACTTTCAAATATTAAATATATATTTACAAATATTTATAAAAAATATATAATACATTGTAACGTGTATTAGGGATATCTTTAAAATGCATTATAAATAAAGACTTAATAACAAGTTACAATAACGTTCATTAGTTAACATGAACTAAGAATGAACAATACTTCTACAGCATTTATTAATCTTTTAAAATGAATTTACTAATACATTATTAAAATTAAAGGTTGTATTTGTTAACATTAATGAACTGTGAACTAACATGAACAAACAATGAACAGCTGTATTTTTATTAACTAACATTAACAAAGATTAATAAATACTGTAACAAATGTATTGCTCATGTTAGTTCATGTTAATTAATACATTATCTAATGTTAACTAATGAACCTTTTTGCGAAGTGTTACCGGGATATGTTGATAATGCATTATAAATAAAAACTTTAAGTAAACTTACATTTTCACCATGTTTTAGGAACTTATTATTGTATAAATCAGGCGAATGATAGATAAACAAACCTTCAGAATGCAGATATGAATAAAACTGTAAAGTTTGGTGTTGGTAAAGCTGCTGTAATGGAGATTTCTGGCTCATATTTCAGAAGAGAATATTTAGGAAGGGAAAGCATCAGGTCCACTGCGGTGTGTCTGCAGGCTTGAACGTTTAGCATGACTAAAAGCAGTAATTACACGGCCCTTAATTAAACCGCACATGCTTCTATTAACAGCGTTTCATTATCAGAGCATTATCATTCTCTTCTCTTTAATGAATCTAACAAATGTGATGGGTGGGAATATGTGCTGAAGGGAACGGAGTTACAGTAATTTACCAGAACAAACGGCCCCTGAGGTCACAGGTCATCATCAGCATTAGTTTGAGGGTCTCATGTCTCTCCACACACAGCTCTCGATGAGTGTGTTTCCACACAGATGAAGAAATCAATCAACCACAGCAATCAATCTTTTTTTGATCGATTGCTCCTGCCTGGCTTGCTGCTGGTTTGCGTCCATATAGTTATGTTTGAATCTCTATTTACTATCATTCCTTGCTGTTCTTATTTTCTAAATTTTACTTATTCATCAACATATATTAGATATTGTCTAATATTGCCTATCACATTAATCTGACATCGCTAGCTTTTACCTAAATCATTATCGCTAGCACAAAATGCTAGTAACATAAAAGTGCCCTAGTTATTGCGAGTCTATTACACGATGCGTGTGTTGTGTTCTCTCATGTGGGGTTTAATAATGCATTGAGTTAGTGTTCATGATGCATAGAGTTTGATTGTGCTGGAAGCATTCTGTTATGCCTGACGAATGTATGTGTTTGTTTACTTGGGTCTGAAGTAAAAGTTACGATAAGTTGATGTTACTCTCTGTGTCACTGTGATCCTTCCCAAACATAACAACGTGAAAATAGAGACACCAGCCACCATAGTCACATGTTTGCCGGGAGCCAGAGCGCCTGACATCAAAGCAAATTTAAAAGTGCTGGCTAATGCTAATCGTAAATTCTCTAAGATTATTATTCATGTCGGCACTAATGATGTTCGACTTCGCCAGTCAGAGATCACCAAAATTAACGTTAAAGAGGTGTGTGAACTCGCAAGTATGATGTCAGGCACTGTAATTTGCTCTGGCCCCCTTCTTGTTCGAAGGAGTGATGAGATAGTTAGTAGATTGTGTTCACTCAATGGCTGGTTGTCTAAGTGGTGTCCGCAAAATAATATAGAATTCATAGACAATTGGAAAAGTTTTTGGGGCAGACCTGACCTGTTGAAAAGAGATGGTATTCATCCCTCCTGGGATGGTGCTGCTCTTCTCTCTAGTAATATGGCACATAGTCTTAGAACTCAAACATGACAATCTGGGGCTCAGGTCAGGAAGCAGACAAACTGGCTAAACCGACCGTCTGCTAGCGGCCTCACGTCACCAAGGTCAGATAAAACCCATCACATAGAGACTCTTTCACCTAGATATCATCATATAGAGACTGTGTCTGTTCCCCAAATTTCCACACGCAGGCCTTAAGAGAGCAGCCAGAAAAATGGAGCGCAACTGAAAGAAAACAAAACTTTTTTTTCGCATTTCATGGAAAGAGAGCACGATTGCATACAGAGAGGCCTTAAAAGCTGCTAGATCAGCTTATTTTTCAACCCTATTAGAAGAAAATAAACAAAACCCTAGGTATTTATTTGAAACAGTGGCTAAACTAATGAAAAAGAAAGCTTCAACACCAGACGTTTCCAAGCACCACAGCAGTAATGACTTTATAAACTTCTTTACTTACAAGATTGATAATATCAGGGAGAAAATTATAACTATACAACCGTCTACTACAGTATCGCATCAGACTGTGCAGTGTAGTCTTCATGACGAAACTTCGATTGATTCATTGCTATAAGAGAGAAAGAATTTTCTAAACTCGTTAAATCATCTAAATCAACAACATGTATGTTAACCATATACCTAAGATATTGAAAGAGATGCTTCCAGATGTCATAGATCCTCTTCTTAATATCATTAATTCATCTTTGTCTCTAGGATACGTACCAAAAATTTTAAACTGGCTATGATTAAACCTCTTGTTAAAAAAACGCAACTTGATCCTACAAAATTAGTAAATTAAAGGCCGATCTCGAATCTGCCTTTTCTGTCAAAGATACTAGAAAAAGCAGTATCCTCACAACTGTGTTCCTTTCTAGAAAGAAATAATATCTGCGAGGATTTTCAGTCAGGATTTAGATCGTACCATAGTACTGAGACTGCTCTCATTAGATTCACAAATGATTTGCTCTTATCATCCGATCGTGGTTGTATCTCTCTATTAGTGTTACTCGATCTTAGTGCTGCATTTGACACCATTGACCACAACATTTTTTTAAATAGATATTTATGTTGTCATTAGTGTAATTGCACAAGCATGGTTTAAATCATACTTATCTGATCGTTATCAGGTTGTAACAGTAAATGAAGAGATGCCTTATCGATCACAAGATCAGTATGGCGTACCACAAGGCTCAGTACTAGGACCGCTGCTGTTCACTCTGTACATGCTACCATTACACATACCCCTCCCCCCCCCTCGACGAGTGTCTTTCCACACAGATTCTGCTCTCGATGAGTGTGTTTCCACACATATTCTGCTCTCGACTAGTATGTTTCCACACAGATTCTGTTCTGTTGTCATTAATCTTCTGTCACAATATCTTGGCAGCTGAGACGCGGTTCTCTTCATCAGAGAAGTGATAAACCCTCCCACTTGACAAAGAGTATTTGACATGATCTGTTGCCTTTATGATTGATTTGTTTGTGCTGATCCTACCTGGAATAGGAATGTTTACTGTTGACGTAACATTATTATGGAGGTGTGTGTGTAGAGCACATTCAAACTGTAAACCTGCACATCAACACACTGATTTAAGATTTTGAAAAATTAAATATATCTATCTATCTATCTATCTATCTATCTATCTATCTATCTACTATCTATCTATCTATCTATCATCTATCTATCTATCTATCTATCTATCTATCTATCTCTATCTGTCTGTCTGTCTGTCTGTCTGTCTGTCTGACTCTATCTATCTATCTATCTATCTATCTATCTATCTATCTATCTATCTATCTATCTATCTATCTATCTATCTATCTATCTATCTATCTGTCTGTCTGTCTGTCTGTCTGTCTGTCTGACTTGAGGCCGATATTTCTTGTCCTCCATAAAGCCTGGTCTCTAGTTATGGTATGTAAATAAACACATTGTAAGCGGTGCAGAACGGATGGTCTGTCCTGAAGCAGATGTGAGTGTTAGTGAGCGTGTGTGACCCAGAGGCCATTATTCCTCTAATGGAGGCCGGACACTGATGGAGAAGAGGAGGAGACGCCTGTCAATCACAACACACACACACAGCACTAAGAGCCTCCGTCTGCACACGAGCCCTGGGTGAAGCTTGTCACGGTGTCATTTACTCTTCAACAGGGATGGAGGTTTCTGGCCACATCTCTGCACTTTTAGCCCGGCGTTCCCTTCATTTCTCACTCAAAGCGAAATAAACGGCGACCGCTGTGAAGTCGAGCGGAAAAGTGCCACTGATGGAGGGAAATGCAAATTGCTGCACTTAAAAAAGGCCGGCGCTGAAGTTTGACGGCGAGCGTTTCCCGCGCACATTATATTTCCCAGAAAGGTGTCGTTCGGGAGCATGATTTACATTATACGTCATGCGTATGTCAGGATCGGCGGCCCGTGGAATGATTGTCGTTTTAAGACATTTTGATGAGCTTCTTCGTACCTGAATTAATGACTGAACACGTCCTCCACCAAAAACACAAATACAGTCGATCACGCACGACTTCTGACAGTTTTATCGAGCAATTAATGCTTCAACAAAGTGTGAAAGCATCACAGCTGAGCACCTTCTGTCTGTTGTTCTGCTAAATGACATGCTAATGAAAGCTTTCAAATAATCTGTGTATTTCCAGCGACTGACTTCAGTGAAGAAGAACTGCTGAAAACTCATCAACCTTCACTCATTAAATGGCTGATTTCATGATTATTGACTTCATGCATTTAAATACACACACCTGAAAACTGCAACGATGTTTGAAGGTTTTCTGGATTGTTAAAGCATGGATTCTGCTGAACGGGACTCTTCAAATATGCATTTCTCAAAACTATAAACTTCACATGCACAATCATGCGAGATTTCAGAATGTCTGCTATCAAAATAAAGTGTAAAGTAAACTTCTGTCATTATTGTCTCTCTCTCTCATGTCGGCCCAAACCAGCAAGCTGTTGTTATTTTTTTTAATAAACATGATGCAAGCTTTGAGATGAGTATTAGTGAATAACAACTTTAACTGTGGTCCGTCTCTCACAGACTAGGAATATGCACTACTTTACAGTTTTTCTTAATCGCTTTGATTATACAAATTTAATTTTTTTTTTTTTGTTGACTCTAACTGCTTTCTATATTGTACAAGAATGTCAGTTTTGTTTGTGTAAATACAGATTCAGAGAGTAAGTAAAATTGACTGGGAAAAGTCAACACTGTAGTACACAAAAAAATATTAGCAAACAACTGCGCAAGTAAACCGAAATTACGGTGTACGTTTCTGTAATTATAGCGTACTTCCGTGTAGGTATAAGGGAACAATATGTTAAGTTTTGGGTAATAAAGGGGTAACAAGTAGATATACAACCTGCAAAGAACTTCGTAAGTAAACCAAAATTACGGTGTACGTTTCTGTAATTATAGTGTAGGCCTACCTCTGTTAAACATATATATATATATATATACGTTTAATTTAGCCTGGAATATATTAACAGTACCTGTAAGTTTTAAAATAATTACATTATAAGTAATTTAACACAGTCTCATCCCAAGAAGTCATATATTGACGTCTTGGGACGTCTTTTGACCATACGTCAATATCCGCCTTTTTAGGGTACCCCTAAACGTCGGTAAATGACGATCCTGGGACGTCATACAACTGACGCTTTACCTTTAACGTCAATAGGTGACGGGGTAGGTTTAGGGGTAGGTTTAGGTCTGGGGTAGAGTTAGGATCCGATAACGTCAGCTAACCGACGTTTAAGGGTACCCTAAAAAGGCGGATATTGACGTATGGTCAAAAGACGTCCCAAGACGTCAGTATATGACTTCTTGGGATGAGACTGCGCTGAGTAATTTGCTTGTATATCTGCTTGTTACCCCTTAATTACCCAAAACTTAACATATTGTTCCCTTATACCTACATGGAAGTACACTATAATTACAGAAACGTACACCGTAATTTCGGTTTACTTACGCAGTTGTTTAAGGGTCGTAATATAAAGTGTTACCTTTATTTTTGCAGCAATGTGTTTCATGTACACTGAAAATCCTTAGTTGCTTGTTTATTTTTACACACTCTATTATGTATTTCTCTAAAACATACAGTACATATATTCTTAGTTACATATCTTCCTATTGCTCTTCCATGACTAGAAGTTTTAGTTTACATGTAACACATTTCTAGAAAAAATGTAGGCTACTGTAAAAATACAAATGTACTTATACTGTACATTACTGATGTGATGTTCCTCATGATCAAAAATGTTGGTGATTAGCAAACTCCATATATATATAAAGCACATGCAATTAGCTTGAATCAGTAAGAAATTCAAATCTGATGTGAACAAGAAACTAATTGATCAGAGATCTGAACTTATTGTTTTGAGAAAAAAAGTCTAATTTGAGAATTGAGCCAAAGCGATTGAGAAAACCTGTAATAAACCAATGATGGCGTTTCTCCTTTGGGATGAGCTTGATTTGGGAAATGGCTGATGTTTGCAGCTGGATGATCTGTTCTTTGTCACTGGTCTCCAGTCAGGCTCTGATTCCCTAACTCAAGACAGCAGTTCAATCCCAGGCTTTTATCCCGCAGGATTCAGAGATACGCACAGGCCTCATGACGCCACAGTCCCCTAATGCATGAGACACAGTGTGTCGGTCCGTCAGCGATTAGCATGGCCGTCCCCCGACCCGTGCCGAATGAAGCTTTCCTCTTTCTGCTCACACACGTCCAGACTCTTCAGCGTCTCCTTCCTCACGTGCTTTAAATCTGAGCTGACAGCGGCTTTAATAAATACTCTCAGCTGTTTCGTGTGGCTGATTATTAAATGGCCACTTTCAATTAGTTTTTATCTCATGAAAAACAATGCAGAAAAGTTCTTCAAGACCATTGATTTTACCTCACGACCCGCAGCTCTTTAAATAAGTCGAGGTGTGCCTAATTGTTTCGATAGCAGTTTAAAACACATTCATTAACTCCCCTGTAGTGTTTGAACAAAAAATCTGGATACAACTCTTGTTGAAAGTATTGAAAAAGCTGAAGATTCATGTAAAAACAGAGAGCTCCATTGTAGCTTGTGAGACTTTTGACAGAGCAATTTATTAATAATCATCTATTTTCAATTGTGTTAAGGATCAATTTGAACCACATATTTTGATTTAAAATTAGCTGTCAGACAGACAACAAATATATAATACAGACAAATATATATATATATATATATATATATATATATATATATATATATATATATATATATATATATATATATATATATATATATATATATATATATATATGTATATACTCACCTAAAGGATTATTAGGAACACCTGTTCAATTTCTCATGAATGCAATTATCTAGTCAACCAATCACATGGCAGTTGCTTCAATGCATTTAGGGGTGTGGTCCTGGTCAAGAAAATCTCCTGAACTCCAAACTGAATGTCAGAATGGGAAAGAAAGGTGATTTAAGCAATTTTGAGCGTGGCATGGTTGTTGGCGCCAGACGGGCCGGTCTGAGTATTTCACAATCTGCTCAGTTACTGGGATTTTCACGCACAACCATTTCTAGGGTTTACAAAGATGGTGTGAAAAGGGAAAAACATCCAGTATGCAGCAGTCCTGTGGGCGAAAATGCCTTGTTGATGCTAGAGGTCAGAGGAGAATGGGCTGACTGATTCAAGCTGATAGAAGAGCAACTTTGACTGAAATAACCACTCGTTACAACCCAGGTATGCAGCAAAGCATTTGTGAAGCCACAACACGCACAACCTTGAGGCGGATGGGCTACAACAGCAGAAGACCCCACCGGGTACCACTCATCTCCACTACAAATAGGAAAAAGAGGCTACAATTTGCAAGAGCTTACTACAACTAAGTATTATTTTTTATTTATTTTTATTCTTTGCTCTTTTTTAAAGTGTAGATTTACATTAAAACCAATATGGGGTCAATACAGCCATTACAGAACACATCTATGAGTCGAAACTTAAAATAAGAATTATTCACCAAATTTCAAGAAGAAATATTTTAAAGGTGACATTTTATGCCTCTTTTCACAAGACATAATATACGTCTATGGCGTCCCCAGAATGTGTCTGTGAAATTTCAGCTCAAAATACCAGATCATTCATTATAGCTTGTCAAATTTGCCCCTTTTTGCAAGTATTCCTCGCTGCAGACTGTAGCTCGCTGACGTCACGTATGTACGTCACGTATGAACGTGACGTACCCGTATGTTACCACGCATGCGCCATATCGCGGTGACAGCGAATGCGCGTTCGCGGTTACGTCACGTGTTTTGACGTCCCGCGCCTTTAAAACGCACGCAAATTTGACATTTTTAAAAAATGTTAATGTATTTAAAAAACTCTAAAGTAATAATGAAAGCAGCAAAAAGTAGTACAGCGTACATCCATAGTTTAACTATGCCTGATTTAAGATAAGGAATTTCAGAGTATAGGCCTACTCTGAAATTCCTTATGAGTGTATCATATATATATATATATAATATAATATATAATATATATATATATATATATATATAATATATATATATAATATATATATATATTAGTGCAATATGATATCAGTGTAGTATTTTATTTAAAGTTTATTTTCACATTATGTTGCACTTCACTGTGTAAATTACAAAATCACTGTAAACATAAATGACACCTTATATATTTCTTATTTTAATCATTCCCCTTTCATAGTTAATAATTTTTTATTTTTGTGTATTATATAGGTTATTATAACTTTTAACTTTTATAACTTTTATTCCAAAAAAAGTAGTTTGAAGTTAAACAAAAATACATACAGTACATTGTCAATCTCTGTATCCCATATTATGCATGCCAACTCAAAAAACCAAACTCATAACAGTGATAACTTTTATTTCAAAACAAAGATAATAGTGTAAAATAAATATGTACACATACAATTAATCACATACATCTGTACACAGACACACACACACATCTGGTCCGCTATCTTTATGAGGACTCTCCATAGGCATAATGATTTTTATACTGTACAAACTATATATTTTATCCCCTTACACTAACCCTACCCCTAAACCTACCCATGACACACAACTTTCTGCATTTTTACATTTTCCAAAAACATCACTTAGTGTGATTTATACGCTGTTTTCCTCATGGGGACCAAAAAAAATGTCCCCACAAGGACAAGGATTTCAGATATTGCTATCTTTGTGGGGACATTTTGTCCCCATAATGTAGGGTTTGACACACACACACACACACAAAAACAATCAACCGACAATAGCCCTCAACCTCCTTATCAGAATAAAATCCACGCAGGACTCCCCTTCTGCCATCACCAATATACCCAGGTGGGCAGTCCTTGTATATTGCATCGCAGGAACACACAGTCAACGAGTACGGCACCCGGAACTCTTCCTTGTATTGCCTGGAAAATGCACTCCAGTTCACAACACCTAATTTAGATAAAATACAGAATAAACAATATTGAATAATTTTGAAGAAAGGCATTAAAATAGTACAGAGTAATTAATTTAATTAATTTAATTAAGAGCAAGTAATTTTTTGTACGGACACTAACATGCATCTAGATAAGAACATCAACAATCAAGTTAAGGTTTGCTTTATTCTATATCTGATATGTACAGGGTTTCTGCCAGTCACATGAAGGTCAATTTAAGATTTCATTTAACACATTTTAAGAGTAAAGAAAATGTCTTGAATAAATCTAAGGGAACTAAAAACATTAATATGCTCTCTAAATGATAAAAAAAAAAAATAAGGAGAAACACAATGAGTTTTATTTTAGCAAAATACAATGTTCAACTTCATTACTTTTAATTCAGTTTACCACAAATTTATTTAACATAACTTAACAGTAGTACATTGATCACTACATTCAGGAATGTAACTTTTACAGTACGACCTGATACTGAGGAACAACATTTATTTTTCAATGCATGTAACGTTAACATTCATTAATTTAAGTATTTCTGCTCTGTTTGAAGACATCTTTCAAGCCTTAATTTGTTTAAAGGCGAATTAAGACCTGCATATTATTTTAAGACTCGCTGAAACCCTGTCATTTTGAATGCAACACATATCAAAACATGTCATAACTTTTTTTTTTTAAACCTAAAACATGTATGACGCGCTCTACGGCGTATCTTACAATTAAAAGCCGTTAACACAATTGTTAAAACATCATAAATAATGCTGACTTACTGCTGTGCTATCGAATCCATCGCTGGAGGTGATCGTAATTAACTGCGCGTGCGCACATGCGTATACTTTGCGCATGCGTGGTTACACATACGTGACGTACATACGTGACGTACAAACGTAACGTCACCGCGCTACAGTCTGCAGCGAGGGGTATCTCCCTTTTTGGGGATGAAGAAAAACTAGCCGTTTTTGTGTGTCTCTTTAAATGCAAATGAGCTTTGGCTCCGCCTCCATTCAGAAGAGGGCGGAGTCTTTACACGAGCTACAGAAACTCCAGCAATAACAAAACAGTCCAATCTCACTCATCCAGAATCCCAGAATAACCAGTAGCGAGTGCAGCCTTACGGAGAGACTCAGCAAGAGTTTCTGAATGTTAGTGGAGACATTTATGTAGTTGTTGTGGAGTTACACTGATCATCTCATCATCATGTTGAACTTCTACACAAGTGTCCACAGTTCCTGAGGTGTTTATAAGACAGCGCTGACATGTTCTGGCCAATAGTGTTCAGTGCTCGTCTGTGCTCAACCACACAACAGTTTCAGGCTTTGCTGGATCTTCTGTTGGGTTAGAACTGGTCTCTGTTGGGTTAGAACTGCTCACTGTTGGGTTAGAGCATGAACTGCTCACTGTTGGGTTAGAACTGCTCACTGTTTGTCATGAACTGCTCCGAGACTTGGAGGTGAAGATCCAAATGCAGCTTTAATATAGAATGGTCGTACAGGCAGGGTCAAGAATCAGCAGACAGGACAATGGAGAATACACAGAGAGAATCCAAGAAACAGGCAGAGGTCAGGGCAGGCAGCAATAATCAGAGTCCAAGAACAGAAATCCAAAAATCCAAAGTCAAAAACAGAAACAGAACACGGGAAAACGCTCGGAAATGCAGACACACAGTACAACAAGACTTCGCGGTGAGTGAATGAATGAACATGATATAAATAGACTGAGACTAGCAGGACAACAAGACACAGGTGAATGCAATCAGTGACAATGAGGTACAGGTGAATGTGATCAGTGTGAATGAGTCCAGGCAGTGAGTATGGGAAATGTAGTGTGTGAGGAAGTGATCATAGTTATTTGTGGAGCGCCCTCTGGTGGCTCTCGAGGGCACTCCAGCTGGTGATCGTTACACTGTTGGGTTAGAACTGCTCACTGTTGGGTTAAAACTGCTCTCTGTTGGGTTAGAACTGCTCCCTGTTGGGTTAGAACTGCTCTCTGTTGGGTTAGAACTGGTCTCTGTTGGGTTAGAACTGCTCACTGTTGTTGTGTGTGAAAACAAATGTCATGCCGTGTGTGTAAACGTGCAGATTAAGGGCCGCTAATATTATAATAAGATCCTCTTCATACGTCAGAAGGGGAGCGAAATCTGATCGAATTTTTTGACATGCTTGCAGAGAAAGGCTCACCAAAGTTACTGGGTCTTCACGTTTTCTAGGTTGGTAGAAGCACCGGGGACACGATTATAGCACTAACACACGGAAAAAGATTGATATTCATGATATGTCCCCTTTAAAAGTGTTGATTTTTGGCAGCAAATTGGATAGAAACCAATAGGATCAATACAGTCTTTCCAAAACACATTTTTGAGTCAACACTTTGCATGTACATTCATGACCGTAAATGAAAAATAATCCACTAAATTTCAAGAGGAAATATTTTAAGCAGTGTTTGCAAATCAAACACAACAGGAGTGTTCATGCGATGTGCGTCCGCGTGCAGAACTCACTCTCTGATATTTGCTTCTCTTTAATCACGCGTCTGCACCGTGTTCCTGTGTCCGAAACGCCTTTTCCTCCGGGAAGCCTCCGCTGAAACCCTCCGGCGCTGTACTCCCGCAGGAACTGACGGTCCGGATATATATCGGCACAGAAGCAGAGAAACCGGAATACCTTTAGCATCTGCAAATACAATGTAAGCAGCTTACAGTCATCAGTTGTTTAGGTTAGTGTTTGTTACGCGGATATTTAATCCCGGAGAATAAACTTATTCTGACGCTTAGAGGATTAATGAAGCACAGTGATAACGTGTGTGTGTTTGTTTGACTTAAAGCGTCTCATATCAGTGAAGACTGACGGAGGTGAAGGTGTGTGTGTGTGTGTGTGTGTGTGTGTGTGTGTGTGTGTGTGTGTGTGTGTGTGTGTGTGTGTGTGTGTGTGTGTGTGTTGTGTGTGTGTGTGTGATAGCAGCGAGAGGAAGCCCACGCTCGGCCCAGACTACACAACACTATCACTGACGCTCTTATCTGCGCTAATTCCTTTCAGCTTTCATAACAGCAATTAGCATTTCTTCCTCTCCTGTGAAATGCACAAAGGAACGAGAAGCAGAAGAGGAAGATGGCTGTGAAGAACGGCACGTTTTGATGATGGTGTATCGTCTCAATCAAAGCCTGTCGTGTCCGGTCTCGGAGAGCCACGGCTTCTCCTCGTGGAGTGTGTTTGTGGAGAGAAAATAGATTCTTTTAATCAGTGAAAAATGATTCTCAGTCCTTTATACTGAAACAACATCCTTAGTGATATTAGAGCAGTGTGTGTGAGCAGGAACACTATAATATAGTTCTGGTAACACTTTATTTTACAGTGTCCTTGTTACATATGTTACATGTACTTACCGTAGTAATAACAGTAAATTATGCATAATTACATGCAACTAACCCTCAACCAAACACTAACCCTATAGTAAGTTATTAATTTTACTCAGTACTTAAAGTACTCGCCTTGCCTTGCTCTGTTCTGTGATGCGCGTTCATGACCTTTTCAACGTAATTGCGTATCACGTGACAGCACATGAACATGCATCACAGAACAGAACAAGGCAAGGCGAGCATTTGTTCTTATAAAACTTTAAATTTTTTATTTATTTTTGAAATGAGCGATGGTTTGGCTAGATAAGACTCTTATTCATCGTCTGGTGTTCGTTTAAAGCCCTTTGAAGCTGCACTGAAACTGTCATTTGGACCTTGAACCGTTTGGGTCCCATTGAAGTCCATTATATGGAGAAAATCCTCGAATGTTTTCATCAAAAACCTTCATTTCTTTTCGACTGAAGAAAGAAAGACATGGACATCTTGGAGGACATGGGGGAGAGTAAATTATCAGCAAAAGTTTTTTTTTTAAAGTGAACTAATCTTTAAATATATAACTACACTGTAACAATGACACCTTAAAATAAAGTGTAACAAAGTTCCTTCAGAAACGGAGCAGCAAAAACCCTCTTTATTTTCTCCATTCGTCAAATCTGATCTTTTATCAATGTGTCAATAATGAGTTTGCTGTAGCGTATGCCGTCATGAATAAAAACATAGTAAAATAATCTAGCTTTGCTGATGTCAAACACACCAGAAGAAAGGTCCACCAATCACAGGCTGTTACCGTGGGAATAGGCCACTCCCATGAGGCGCTGCAGATAAAGTGAGTCTATCCGAAGATTTCTGTGGTAAATGCTTCTAAAGAAGAAGTTTGCTGTTATCGGCAGAGACACGCCTTTCATTGTTCACTCAGTCAACAGCTCATTGATGGGCTAAAGCAGGGCTATTTCCTCCTGTTACGCTGATCTTTCAAGTCACATTTATTTATATAGCGCTTTTTACAACACAGATTGTTTCAAACAGCGGCTTTACAGAGATAACAGGAAAATAATGCAACAAAGTTTGTTTCTAGAAGAAAATAGGATGAAAAATAGCCTGTATGACTAAATCTGGCACATTTACACGATGGGCTTGAGTGCTCATGTTTATTAATGTGCATTGTCCCTTTTAAAATAAATTAATTCAAATTCAAATTTAAAAATAGAGTCATAGTCCAGCTTAAGTAAGTTCAGTGATGCTTCATGTGTGGGTAACACTTTAGAATACGGTTCCTTCGTTAATGAATAACTACACAGGAACAAATGAGTAACACAATATTAACAATCTAGTAACTACTATTAACTAACAAGAAATTCTGATTAACAAATTAGTAAGTAATAGCTCACAGATGAAAGTGGTAGTTCAGTATTAACTAATCAGTAACCACTATTTTGTATTGCTTCCCAGAAACTACTGTAAGAATCATGGTAACTAACTAGTAATGACTAAATTCTTCTAAAGGAATTACTAATTCTATTAAGCTTTTGAGGTTTTTGGTGAAGTTTTAGATAGTAAATCCCATGCGACCCAACAGTGTGTGATTATGATTCAGGAGCATCACAAGTCAGAGGTCAGATTGGATCGGAACATTCAGAATATTACCCAGTTCCTCTGGTTGGTCCTACATCTGATCTGGATCCGGCCGGATCCGGCGGACTACATCATGTGTACTATGTGAAAAAATGAAAGCTTTAGCATAAAGTTCTGCCAGGAACACTTGATTACTGCGTCATTATTACCTTCACATCTATCCAATCATGTCCTTATACTCTCGGTATAAAAGATCGGTTCACAGATGCTGTCACGACAACTACACCCCCCACCACCACCAGGTCCCGTCCATAGTCCATGTGTGTGTGTGTGTGTGTGTGCCGTAGGTGAGAACACAGTGACGTTCTGTCAGTTGTGAGGGTATCGTCCCCCATTGAGCTCCGGGGCATTTTAATTGCCCCACTTCCGAACTGTAATTTTTCAAATTGCTTTGAGACGACCGGGCTCTCTTAAAGAAATCAATGCAGATGTAATAATATCTGTAATTGTCTGCCACGCTCCAGGGACACCATAAAAGCCCGGGATCAATGCAAGGAAGCTGTGAGGGTTAATTCTGTCGGCTTTTTTTACTCTTTAATGACAGCGACATCGCAGGTGCAACTTTTCACAATTTCTATTGTCTCGGAGCTGCTTAATTGCACTGAGCGAGGTAGTCGAGTCCTCACGACTGGAGAGCTCTTGATTCCCGATGTCTCCAGTCACAAAGCTCGGCTGTTTTAGGTAAAGGTGACGATCCTCTCGCGGACCCTCTGAAGCTCCTGATGACCGGAGAAACGCTGGAGCCCGTGTGTGTGTGTTGTCCTCTCTCAGGAACACAGTGACCTTTGCAGCGTGCCGTCCCTCGAGACGTGTGAGGAGCAGGGCTAAGAGTTCACAGGTATTACCCTCTCAGGGTCAACATGGCCTTTGACTAATTACCTCATTAAACCTTGTGCCAATACTCTCTGTGACTCGGGTGTGTCGTGAGGAAGCTCCAGTGACCTGCGGATAAACGCCAGTCTGAGGACTGAGCTTGACTTTGACTCGAGGTCACCTTGGAGAATCACACGCTCAGCATGAGATAAAGTGCTGGGTCATTCCCTTCTTCGAAAAAACGTAAGACACACGTCACACTTTAAAAATAAAGGGTTTTAATTGGCATCTGTCCATGAGGAACCTTAATATCCATTGAACTTTTTCAGGTTTCTTATAGTGGAAAATATATTTATCGTGCTCTTCTGGCATTCTTGCACAAAAACATTTCCAAATTTTTTTTTTTTTACTTGAAACGGAATGGTACAAAACTTGGTAATGGGTTTGGCACTTGTTATGTGAACACAAAAAAAATGATGGATATAATTCGAAAAGGTTGAATGGTTCTGAAAATAATAGTCACACTTGTGCTCCTCGTGATCAAACATGAAATTTTTGAAATTTTGGAAATTAATGGGAGACACATTTTATCTAGTGAAAACTTTTAGTACTGCAGCCAAATACAATCTGACTGAAAGCTCTTTTTTTAGATATCAGGCTCAAATTATAAACACAGCTTGTTTAGATTTATGTTTTCTCACAGTTTTGGAGTATATATACAAATTTAAAATAGTATTTTTACACATTTTTTCACAACTATAAACATAAAATTCTGTAACTTTTTTTAAGCTCACTTTTTACAACATGTTTCACTTCAGCAATAATCTGCCAAGTGTCGTCTTTGAAAAAAGATCAAACTAAAGTGAGTAAATGGATTATAAATACAGCGTAAATAATATTTAGTACTGTGAAAAGTCCCCTAGAAATACAAAATATTAAATAAAATACATTTTTGAACTAAAATATAGTACATTAACTTGATTGAAGAAAAAACTATTTCTTACAAAAATTGTGAAAACAAAAAATAAACAATTTTCTTTCAAGTTTCTATGAACAAAAGAATGTACAAATGGCAATTCATCCGTTTACCTGCTCATCATGGACAGAGATAAAGCTGGAGTTTGGAGTTCAGGGAGAATCCTCATGGAAGTGAGTTTGATTGACAGGATTAAGCTCCTCCCAGACTTAAGTTTTACGTCAGTGTTTCTCAACTCCAACTCTACTGAAACACTTCTACTAATCAACGTCTTCAGGATTACCAGAACGTTACAGTTCCGCAAACTCTGCAAACACTGATTTATATAATCAGTTTTCATTTTCAAGCTGAGCAAATACTTGCAGCTTGATTGAGACTTTTCACCTCCCCTCTGAGACCAGCATGTGTTTTTTATGCATGTGCTTTTCCACACTGTCTTTTTATGCCTTGTTATCAATTATCGGCGTGATGGATATTCTCTCATCACGGCTTCAGTTCATTAATGTTGTTTACAGTCATTGTTTGAGAGTCAACGCTTTTCTCCTTCCTCTTTTGCTCTGAAATTAATTAATGTTTATATTTGAGAGCGTTAATATTGTCTGGTGTTTCCGAGACATTGTAATTCCTCCATGAAAAATTTGCCAATTACCATAAAACGTATGAATGATAATTATGGAACAATGTAATGTCAATGGTTCCCTGATTAATCCCTGAGAACAGAGCCAAATGGTGTATGCAGTCGCTTACTAATTGATAAGCAATTTCATTTATTCTTAATTACCGGGAGGCCCATTTTCTGGCACTCACGATTATTATATGTCCATTCGGGCTGATGCGTGCACCGTATTAAGCCATCTTCCTCGTTCTTCCAACACTTTTAAAGGGGCGTTCAGCCCACATTACTCAAACACGGCGCCGCAAACTTTCACCCTGAAACGCAGCGTGAATGCGAAGAACCCCGACATCATTATCTGAGTTTGGAGAAGTGTCGGATCGCTCTCCTTCCGAAGGTCCGGTCGCTCGGGTCCAGGTGCGAGGCTGGGATCGCATCCAACTCTCCGTGTCCACTCAAGATCGGCCTCAGCGCTCCTCTCAGTGTTTGTGTGCCGATTATCTCCAGCTGAATTCTTCATTTGGTCACACCGCTGCTCCTGAATGGTCACCTTTGAGAAGATTAACCCCTTCATTAAAAACGCCTGAGCCGGGTCACTCCGCTGCCTGCCTTTGATCTACCAGCTATGGAGAAATTATTAGCAATCTCTAAGCCCTGCCATGTGATTTGTTTTTGTAAATTTGTAGAAATGATTTCTAATCCTATTACGTGTCCCGGGGTGAAGCTGCGTTAAGTATACGAGGCTTTTGTGGTGTAGGGCAGCGGTGATAACACACGGGACTCTGGGAACACGAGTCTCCAGGTGAATGTTGGGAACTCCTCGGTGCGGGACACTCGTGTGGGTTTGACCGGGAGCAATGCATATCCAGGAGGAAAAAATAATTTGCAATTTCTACACCTTCAATCTTCTTTTCAGGGCCTGAGACTTCACAGAACAAAAGTCAGCGCCTCAGTCTAAATCTTGTCTGACAATGCGTAGCAGCCCGTGCTATTTTAGGCCCTTTGTGGTGCCAATCTCCCATCTCTCTTGTGACATTTTTCCAAAGAAAAAGTAGATTTCCTAGAGACTCTGGCCTTTGAAACTTCCACAGTGTGTTCTGGCACATTCAGGGTCCTTCCCTGCGAGTTCCTCAACATGCCACAGAACCAGAAAATGCCTTTTTTTTCCTTTTTGCATAAGCACTAAAATCAACGAGAAAGAGATTTTCAACAAATCATGTCATTTTAATTTACATAAAAAGGGTATTTTTAACTGGAAATGTTCAGACTCAAGCGCTTCAAATTGTAATGTCACTCCGCTGATATAATCGTGCAGTTTTATACGCCTCTAAAGCCTTTAGATGAAACTGTTTTGTGGGCGAGAGGGAATATTATTTTTGCTCAGTATATTTACTCTGTTGTCAGTGGCTTTGCTTCATTAGCACCTCGTGTGAATCCGGTCCGGTCCGAGCCGCGTTCTGTCAGAGCGTAACTTTCCTCGCGCACTCCAGCCGCTCTCAGAGTTGGTGAAGACCGAACATCACATTAATTTGCCACAGAGGATTTGGATATCACGCCATGTCATTATTCAGCCAAATGAAAAGAGGGGGGAAAGTCGCTCTAAATAACACACTTCTAATTGGCTGTGTTTTGCGGTTAATTTCCATAAAAAGGCTGAGAGCGGCCACCTCTCCTGGCAGGGTTTGCAGCGCGGGCTCGTTTCGGCATTAATCAGCCAGATACTCGTTCTGCTCGAGCCGCGCAGGGCAACGGGTCGTGCTGTTAAATAGGAAGGGACTGACACTATATCTTCTCCAGAGCACTGTAATTGTATAGGTGTAAATTACTGTTAGAAATGCTCAGGCAAGTTAGCAGAAATGCTGCACTTTCCAGAAGGGCTCTCAGCGTGCGAGTTTTTAAAAATGGAAAACGGACATTGTGTGATTTAGCGGCTAATAAGGCTTCGATGGAAGACCATGCGTTTGAGGAGTGCTAATTATACATACATGTTTTCGTCACAGAGAGACGCACGGCATCAGAAAGGAAAGCAGTTTGCAGTGGCATTGATGCTGTTTCTTACGAGCCGTTGCATTCCTTCACTCGTGCATTGTGTTTCGCGGCTGTGGTCAGCAGGGCTTTAGCAGCGGCTCTTTGTGAAGAGGCATTCAGGCCGTCGCTACTGTACGGCGCTGCGGTGGAGCCCGTAACGCACCGTGCACGACCCTGCTGCTGTGATTTTCCGGCTGTCATTTAGTTCTGGGTCTGAGGGCCACTGAATAAAGGTGGTCTTAACAGATCGCCCCCCCCCCCCCCCCTACAGGCCCTGGGCATTACTGGATTAATTTGCTTTGCGTGGACTCAAGCTAGCGGTTAGTATACCAGCCTTATCGTCTCATTTAAGCCTCCTCTGAGAGCGCAAGATACTTTATGTGATAGCTCCTGAATTATTTCATAGGCTGGGTTTAACATCATACATAATGACATTCAATCTTTCCATTTCCCCGAGAACAATTTCAACAAGAAGCTTACAGTAAGCGGGCATTAAAATGAACACTTAGATTTTCAGTCCGGTCATCAAGCTTCAGCACCAAGGGGGGTAAAAATGTAAATAATCTCATTTAATTTTTTTTCAGCTATTGCTGTGTTCATCATGCTCAAACAAAGTGCCAGTTCACAGAAAGAGCCAGATCTCCTCGCTCGACCCAACAGGCAAACACACGCCGGTGATTCCAGAGGTCTGGATGAGGAGTGTTTGTTTAGTAAAGCGGCCATGTTGGACCAGTCTCCCACCGGCCCACTTTAGAGAGCGTAGACGGAGAGCAGAAAGATGGAGCTGCCAAGTCAAGCTTTATGAGGACAATTTAACATAATGGTCAAATAAATACTGGTGTTAAAAACACGCCATTCCAGCCATTACCATATATCTGACTGACGTCTTCACTGCGACCCGCTGATTTCTCTATGTTTGTGTAAAACGGTGGTAACACTTTACAAGGTTAACTAACATGAACTAATAATGAGCTATACATTTGTTACTGTATTTTTTAATTGTTAGTTAATAAAAATCCAGCTGTTCATTGTTTGCTCATGCTAGTTCAAAAGAGTGATGTTAACAAATAACAAATACAACCTTTGATTTTAATAATGTATTAGTAAATTTTGAAATTAATATCAACTAAGATTAATTAATGCTTAAGAACAATTTTTCATTCTTAGTTCATGTTAACTAATGAACGTTATTGTAAAAAAAAACGGTCTGTCTTGCAAACTGTGACACTGAAGCTTCACTGTTAGATGCCATTAATATAATATTCACACTGGGGATTTAAATTAAAAGTCATTTTGAGACCATGAACCAAGTAATTTTACCGTCTCGGTGAACTATAGACCCGAAATAGTCCGGCTATAATTGGGTTAACTATAAACCCGAGTCCGGCTATGATTGGGTTAACTATAGACCCGATATAGTCCGGCTATGATTAGGTTAACTATAGACCCGATATAGTCCGGCTATGATTAGGTTAACTATAGACCCGATATAGTCCGGCTATGATTAGGTTAACTATAGACCTGATATAGTCCAGCTATGATTAGGTTAACTATAGACCCGATATAGTCCGGCTATGATTGGGTTAACTATAGACCCGAGTCCGGCTATGATTGGGTTAACTATAGACCCGATATAGTCCGGCTATGATTAGGTTAACTATAGACCCGATATAGTCCAGCTATGATTGGGTTAACTATAGACCCGATATAGTCCGGCTATGATTGGGTTAACTATAGACCCGATATAGTCCGGCTATGATTGGGTTAACTATAGACCTGATATAGTCCGGCTATGAGTAGGTTAACTATAGACCTGATATAGTCCAGCTATGATTAGGTTAACTATAGACCCCATATAGTCCAGATATTATTGGGTTAACTATAGACCCCATATAGTCTGGCTATGATTGGGTTAACTATAGACCCGATACAGTCCGGCTATGATTAGGTTAACTATAGACCTGATATAGTCCAGCTATGATTAGGTTAACTATAGACCCGATATAGTCCGGCTATGATTGGGTTAACTATAGACCCGAGTCCGGCTATGATTGGGTTAACTATAGACCCGATATAGTCCGGCTATGATTAGGTTAACTATAGACCCGATATAGTCCAGCTATGATTGGGTTAACTATAGACCCGATATAGTCCGGCTATGATTGGGTTAACTATAGACCCGATATAGTCCGGCTATGATTGGGTTAACTATAGACCTGATATAGTCCGGCTATGAGTAGGTTAACTATAGACCTGATATAGTCCAGCTATGATTAGGTTAACTATAGACCCCATATAGTCCAGATATTATTGGGTTAACTATAGACCCCATATAGTCTGGCTATGATTGGGTTAACTATAGACCCGATACAGTCCGGCTATGATTAGGTTAACTATAGACCTGATATAGTTCGGCTATGATTGGGTTAACTATAGACCCCATATAGTCCGGCTATGAGTAGGTTAACTATAGACCCCATATAGTCCGGCTATGATTGGGTTAACTATAGACCCGATATAGTCCGGCTATGATTGGGTTAACAATAGACCCGATATAGTCCAGCTATGATTGGGTTAACTATAGACCCGATATAGTCCAGCTATGATTGGGTTAACTATAGACCCGATATAGTCCGGCTATGAGTAGGTTAACTATAGACCCGATATAGTCCAGCTATGATTGGCTTAACTATAGACCCGATATATTCCGGCTATGATTGGGTTTACTATAGACCCCATATAGTCCAGATATGATTGGGTTAACTATAGATCCGATATAGTCCAGCTATGATTGGGTTAACTATAGAACCCATATAGTCCAGATATGATTGGGTTAACTATAGACCCGATATAGTCCGGCTACGATTGGGTTAACTATAGACCCGATATAGTCCGGCTATGAGTAGGTTAACTATAGACCTGATATAGTCTGGCTATGATTGGGTTAACTATAGACCCGATATAGTCCGGCTATGATTGGGTTAACTATATACCCCATATAGTTCAGATATGATTGGGTTAACTATAGACCCCATATAGTCCAGATATGATTGGGTTAACTATAGACCCCATATATTCTGGCTATGATTGGGTTAACTATAGACCCGATACAGTCCGGCTAAGATTAGGTTAACTATAGACCTGATATAGTCCGGCTATGATTGGGTTAACTATAGACCCCATATAGTCCGGCTATGACTAGGTTAACTATAGACCCCATATAGTCCGGCTATGATTTGGTTAACTATAGACCCGATATAGTCCGGCTATGATTGGGTTAACTATAGACCCGATATAGTCCGGCTATGATTGGATTAACTATAGACCCGATATAGTCCGGCTATGAGTAACACACTTCTAGACCCAATAACCTTGAATATGGTTACATGTCATTTTTGTCAAAATTACTTGTGAGATGTTTGATATTCCATCATTTAATCAAAGTCAACAGTGATTACAAGGTGTTTAATTTCTTTGACATGTTATCTAATTGATGACTAGTGTATTCTTGGGCTCTGGTTTAGACGTCTAACAACCGGAACCCATTAAAAGTTTCTGTTTTCGGTTAAAGCGGTGTGTGTTAGCGGCCGCTAAGTTAATAACTAATGATCTCTGCAACATAAGTGAATCAATCAAAACTAACTTTATCTGGACAATAACTTTATTCTAGAGCTGCTGTAAAGCCAACATTATTTCTGCTCCATATTTCCCTGTTCTCACTGTAAAGCTGCTGTGAAACTCTATATTGTTAAAAGCGCTGTATAAATGAAGGTGACTTGACTTGAGGTCTATTCAATTTTCACTGACAGCCCAAATTCTGTCTTGTTTTAGCCTCGACATCAGGGCTGTTTGAACAGCTATTAGACGCTTTTTAAACACAAAATTGCTTGCCGGGAGATTGGCACTTGTGCTTTTCAAATCACTGATAAAGTATGATCATCACACAAACTCTTTCTCGCTCTTAGCAGGAAGTTATTTTGAGTCTCTCCTCTCATTGGCTGCTGTGTGTGTCACCTGACAGGTGTGCTTGCTCTTCTATTGGTTGAGTCACTTGCACTGTTCAGAATTACATGCAGCAGTTTCATTGTGTTAGTCTCACGCGTTCCCGAAGGTTCTCTGAGGGTGTGTGTTTTGCGAGATCATTATCACACAGTCCGAATATCATCAGCCTATTCCAGCGGCGGGTCTAATTTACGAGTGCGAGCGATGCCAACCCGCTCTCTGAGGAGGGCCAATTTTAACACCTCAAATGCTTTAATGCATCCCAGCTGACCTTAATTATAAAAACACAGCGCTCACACACTCCCGGAGAGCCCGTACCTGCCGCAAGCTCCTCTGGAACACACTCAATGTTAATAGCTGCATCCGCTGAAGAAATCAATAAGAGTAGAAAGGGTGAAATCACAGTATCTCGACAGCCTTTGCCCTTCCCCAGAGGAGTGTGTGTGTGTATCGCTCTCCAGCTCAGTCCGAGCCCACCCGAGTGTGTGTGGATTACACCTGCGCGCGAGGGCGGATCGGTAATCCAGCACAGCATCCTTCAGCGGATAAGGACATTTGAGGGCCCGTTTTAAATTGACCCATAATGTTGAGTTATTGCTCGTAAGTCCCAGGCGTGGTGTGGAGCGCTCGCTGATAAACTGCTCAGACAATAGATAACTTTTTATGCACCTCCTCATGCAGAGCACAAATATTATCACTAGTTCATGAATTAACCCTCGTCCACTCAGCTGCCGTTAACAGCGGCTTTAATTAAAGATCAATACTGTATATTCGGCACGGGAGAATCCCAGGAGATCTGGCTTTCCACGCCGGCCCTCGCTCTCTCTCTCTCTACTGTTTATGCATTATAACACCGGCTGTTGAAGATGTTGGTCCCACTTTATATTAAGTGGCTTTAAGTACTATTTACTTACATGGAAATTAATAATGTGATACACTGGATTTATTGTGTACATACATGTTTTTACTTATATTTTGAAAATACCTGCATGTAATTACAGCTGTAATCATTTGTAATGACACTAGCTATGTTTCCATCCACACATTTTTATCCGCATTAAGTGATATCGAATGAAAAATGTCTTATGGAAACACTAAAATTCGATTGAATTTCATGAAAATCGACTCAAATGAAATGCGTTCGGTCTCATGGGATTTTATCATGATGGATATATGACTAATGAGATAAGCGCTGATGGAAACGTTATTATGCGAGATCCATTTTGTCTAGCAAAACTTTCCAAATGTTTGCTTGAATGTTGTGCGAAAATGAATGGAAACACCTTAAAATGTCTCAAATCAATTCGATATAAGATTTGATCGCAAAACAGCATGTTACGTCATTACACACAGGTTTTTATTCGTTTAAAATCGTTTGATGGAAACACACTTTCACCAGCTTTATTCACATGAGTTTTTTTACGGAACTTCAGATAATTTGATTGACAAGTGGATGGAAACTCAGCTAGTGTCGACCCACACCTGTATCACTCCTCAACAACGGCACAAGTGTTTTACAACACAACATCAACACAATAAGTACTTATTTTTCAATGTAAGTAGTACTTAAAGCCACTTGTTATAAAGTGGGACCAAGAAGTTTGCATCATACTGGCGTGTGTGTGTCTGCTAACAGTAGTGTGTGTGTGTGTGTGTGTGTGTGTGTGTGTGTGTGTGTGTGTGTGTGTGTGTGTGTGTGTGTGTGTGTGTGTGTGGTGTGTGTGTGTGTGTGTGTGTGTGTGCTAACAGTGGCGTGCGGGTTCGGCCATATCCGTACCTGGATCCCGATCAAAGCGTCGGCCTCTGCAGTCGCACACCTTAGGCGTGTGTGTGTGTGTGTGTGTGTGTGTGTGTGTGTGTGTGTGTGTGTGTGTGGTGTGTGTGTGTGTGTGTGTGTGTGTGTGTGTGCGTGAAGCCGCGGGCGCTCCTCTGCCTCAGATCTGTGTAATCTGCCGGACTGAGCTTGACAGAACAGAGATGCTCCCGCTGCTTCTGAGAGCCTCGCTCGTCTCGCCGGGACGGGCTTCTCTCCGCCCAGAGGATTCTCCGGAGCCGAGCGTTTGCTCCACGGGTTAATGAAGTCTGCTTCAGGAGAGATGCGCACAAACTGATCGTCTTGTGTAGTTTTGCACAGTCGCTCTATATTCATGTGTGTACTGGAGAATATCGCTGACCACTGAACTTTTGGTTGCACTTTATTTTACAGTACGTGCATTTACAGTCAGTGTACTTACCTAAGAAAGAACTGTAATGTAAACTGGGTTTAGGTGTAAATAAACTACTACCAGCTTTTGGTTACACTGTAATTATATATTTGAGTACTGAGTAATATTACGCAACTACATGTACTTACTCTAGGGTTAGGGTAGGATTGGGATTTGGTTGAGAGTTAGTTGCATGTAATTATGAATCATTTACTGTTAGTACTATGGTAAGTACATGTAACATATGTAACAAGAACACTGAAATAAAGTGGGTTACAGGATTTTAAGGTGTCATTGTTACAGTGTAATTGAGTAATATTTATTTAACTACATGTACTTACTATATGGTTAGGATTTGGTTGAGGGTTAGTTTTTTACTAATTTACTGTTATTACTATAGTAAGTACATATAACATATGTAACAAGGACACTGTAATATAAAGTGTGTTACACTATTTTAAGGTGTCATTATATATTTAAGTACTGACTAATATTACAATCTACATGTACTATAGGGTTAGGGTTTGGTTGAGGGTTAGTTGCATGTAATTATGCATAATTTACTGTTATTACTATAGTAAGCACATGTAACACATGTAACAAGGACACTGTAAAATAAAGTGTTACCAGCTTTTTTAATGGTGTTACGACGCGATGTTGAGATACGACTGTATCAAGCTGCTCTCGAGGGATCGCTGTGTTTGTACACATTCCCACGGTGTTGATCCGATAGCCCACGTGACCCACTCTTATCGACGCGGCCTGGCTCCGGTTCAGCCCGTCCGGGTCTCGAGGGCCCGCTGGCCGGCCCGCCCTCCTCCAGAGTAAGCCAGGTTAAACAGTTAAACGGCAGCAGCAAAGCCGCCTCGCCCTGTGGGAAATTTCTCTTTAATCCCAAACTTATAGGCACACAATCAAAGGCAAAAATCCTGAGCAACAAATCTGATCTGGCGACCCCCCTCGCGACCGCACAATCCGCGGCCTCCTGGGAAAGCAGGCGAGATGGATAAATAGCTAAATGATGAGACAGTCGGGGACGAGGGAGCGCTGTCTGGCTACGGACGCTCACCTCCAATTTGGCAGCCGTGCAAAGAAAGGCAATTGTGCGGCGGGTCCCGCGCGGCAGCCGGCGCGTATCATTACAGGCTCAAGAGCGGCTTCAGGGATGATTAATGACGTGTCGGCCGTGAAAACAAAGCGCTCGTCCACCGCTCCGCCAGGACAGGTACGGGAAAGGCCACGAGCCGGACCGAGGAACAGTGAGAGACAGCGGCATTACCTGCGACTGTGCCGTGAATACACTATCAGTCTACTTACACTGAACACACACAGCGTCAGAGAGGTCACAGAGCGGAGGATATACATAACGCAGAAATCATGTAAAATACACCTCAGATGTGTGTGTAGGTAACTGTCATGTGAGGTGTGAGGGAGATTTGACACAGCTCTCGTGTGTGTGTGTGTGTGTGTGTGTGTGTGTGTGTGTGTGTGTGTGTGTGTGTGTGTGTGTGTGTGTGTGTGTGTGTGTGTGTGTGTGTGTGTGTGTGTGTGATCCAGGATCTGAACTGTAATGAGGCAGCTGAAGCGCAGACAGACAGCGCCACCCAGAGGACGCCTCAGGAATCCACACACACACACACACACACACACACACACACACACACACACTGCAGTCCTAACATCCAATAAAAACGCAGTGCTTCAGGTTTTACACTGTAGAGAATCAACACAGGACCAAAATCATCAGGGTTCTTAAAATCAAACATTATTTTTTATTAATATTATAATGAACTTTATAGGCCAGGCAATGTTCAAACTGGCTAATGTGACAGAGGGGAAACTATTTGTACATTTTGTAAAAGCGACAGCACAATCAAACATCATATCCTGTGCCGATCACAGACTCACACACTTCAGTTTGCTGTAATGCACTAATATTTGCATTTTGATTTCAGTATTTTAATATCTTTAATTTATTTTTTATCTGATTTATTTATTTATATTTATTTTAAATTACTATTTCTGATTTAAAAAGTGTAATGTAATGAAAGTGTATTTTGATATTAGATGGAAAGCAAATTAATTTTTTCATTTTATTTTATGTTTTCATTCTTTAATATCTCACTAAAAAGAACATACAAAACATTTATATTATAGGATTACACATAGTCTATCAGTAATATTTTAGTTTATTGAATTTATTTTGTG
>CM070832.1:39873511-39884223 GCA_036326025.1 Chrosomus eos
GGCTGGCGGTGCTAGCGCCCTGCATGTGCTGCTACCCGCCGCTGCTAGCCTGCCACCGCTGCGGAGAGGCCTGTCAATGCTGCGGCGGGAAGCACAAGGCCGCCGGGTGAGCGGGACGAGCCCGCGGATTTACACCGGCCCTCGACGGGCGTAGCTCAACTCAGTCCTGTGGAGAGAGCGTCGACCGCAGGCGTTAGCGGCGTCAGGAGGAGCGAGCGTCCTCGTCGCACGGACACGGAGAACACGCTTACACATCGCGTGCAACTATGAAGGAATGATATTGTGTACTTGTACAGTGGTTCTAACACTTGGCTTTTCCGTGAGTTATTAACCGTGCGCAGATGCGCTAAACATGTTGTTAGCATTTAAAACAGCGGTCGCTAAGACTTGTTTCACGCGGCTGTAGAATATATTCCAGAAGTTTTCTTTTGATTCTGTCAATCATTAATCCCACAGGCACTTATAATCCTGCTCCTGTTCGAGACTTTTAACCGCTGACGGTTTAAAACCCTGGAGAGCCACAGAAAATGGACGTTTACTCTTGCTGTGGAATACAAGTGTTTATATTTTACATGCATGTTTAAAAAGTGTTTTCTGTTTTTAAAATCGACCTTGTTTTGACTAATAACCAGATGTTTTTTTGTGCAAAGATGATGTGTTAGTTGACACATGTATTTGAAACGTGTTGTGGGTAAAATCCCGTCACGGTTAACTTTCTATGCAAGTATTTCCATGAGACTCTCTGACCTCCGCACACACAGTCCCGTTCCTCACGCTAGCCGACGTTCAGGGAAACCTCGCGCGGAAAACCTGTCATCACTAGTGTATGAGGCGCCGCTCACACAGAAGTCACTTTAAAATCAGCTTTCTGTTGGTCTGCCAACTTTTGGTGCGTTCAAGTCCTCTCGGGAAGTTTGTATTTACGAGGTGGGAAGTCGTGTTTATGACAGGTAAGATGGCGGTGTACCTTCTCTTAATTAATTACACAAAAATACAGCAAAATTCTAGTTCTAGAAAATGAAAAACAAAGAAATGTGCATCAGGTGTGCTTTGCTTTTTTATATTTTTTAATTAATTTATGAAGCCACTGCAAATTTTATCGTTACATATTATATTGTTATATTATAATGCCATCATAATCTGTGCAGGCAGTTAGCTTACTTTGCTGTAAATAGAAAAGCCTGACCATATCACTTCTAAATGTAACTATTGTGGTAGCTATACTCACCATGTTTTCGCTAACTGACACGCCCACAACTCATAAAGATCGGGTCTTCCCACAGGTATTCACGACATTGTATTTAATAAATAAATACGATCTTTATGACACGACTTGAACACACAATGTTCGTCCCTCAAGCGGGATTCTGACTGACAGGATTTTGCCCGCGAAGTTTCCCCTAGCAACGATAACGTGAGCGTGCGTTTCCATGACGACCCGCTGTAAATACCGAACACTATTCCTGCATTCGTGATCGCTGCTGACGGTACGTGTCGTGGTTTGATTTGACAGCATTATGTACATAGATCACCTGTTAATACTGTTTCACATTGAAAAGTAGTGGAAATGATGATGATAAATGACGTCCGAGATTTTAATCGAGATTCTCTCTAGTTTTGTATCGCCGAAAGATGAAAGGTTTGTGAAGCTCGTCTTATATGAAGCTGCTAGAAACAATCACTAACTGCATCGCAAGAGTCTCGTTCCTCTACGGATGACTGTTAAACACGATCTAGTTATAGTATTTAACCTTGAGGCGTCTGTTTGAGTTGCTCTTTCTCCTGAATCAGTCGATTCCACGATCTTGCGAATATGCAACGCTTTCCTCGTGTGACGCGACCGTCGCGTTTTTGTGACTACCAGTTTAATCACGTGCTGCTATTGTTTTTATTCGTGTTGTTCTTCTCTCTTCATGGAAATATAACTCTGGAATGCATAACATACCGTAGGCTCTTGACGAGATGGTGTCGTTCTCTTGAAACTCTTCAGTGTTTCAGTGGTTTACCCTGTGAACTGTAGTTTTTCTCTTCATTCTTCCCCTCCGCAGAAAGTGCCTCTCATCCCTCACTCCTAACGCTTCGGTTCTTTTCTCTCTACTATAGCTATTTCTATTATGGTTTGAAAATACTAAATATATGATGTAATATTTATAGTTCAGTAACTCATGTCATAGTTGTATTTTCTGTATACAGTAGCTTGTTACTTTCATAAATATACAATGTAAATATGCATACAAATGTTTGTAACTGTTTTTGTTACACCGTACACTTATTACATCAGTTAACATTACCATACAAAATAAAAGGTGAATATAAATAGCATTGTGTGTGTGTGTGTGTGTGTGTGTGTGTGTGTGTGTGTGTGTGTGTGTGTGTGTGTGTGTGTGTGTGTGTGTGTGTGTGTGTGTGTGAATGTTGAGAGTGTGCGTGCATGTGTGTGTGTCTGTGTGAATGTTCGAGAGAGTGTGTGTCTGCGCGCGAGCCTGTTAGTGTGTAGTGTCTGTGTGTGTGTGTGTGTGTGTGTGTGTGTGTGTGTGTGTGTGTGTGTGTGTGTGTGTGTGTGTGTGTGTGGTGTGTTGATCTAAAAGATGTCAGCTGTGACGTATGGGGAACTCCTCCACTTTCGCTGAAATCTTATGGGCTAACAACAGCTGGTCGATTCACGCGAAGCATGCAAATACTGACAGGACGCGGGCAGTATAAATTGCATGGGCGCGACAATTGCGCCAGAATCTCTTTTTTCATGCTCAAATCGTTGTGCAACAACTCAACCTACGGAATTCTTAGTCATGGTAGAAGGTGCAATTAGAAGATTCTTACCTTCCTTCTCAGCATCCGATGGCTTCTACTTGCCGGATGTGTTCGGGCCCTCTCGAACCGCCCGACACCCATCAGTTTTGTGTTGCCTGTTTGGGCATCTGAGTCGGCCCATCCCGACCAAGAGAGCCCTGCAGACCTCCAGGAGGAGCTCATCAGGGTCCTCAGCAAAGCTGTCACCGAGCTAGACCTCACGTGGAACGCTCCAGACGAGCCAGCGAAGAGTAAGCTGGACTCGTGGTTCCTCCAGTTGAGTCGCCGTCAGCCTGCATCGAGGAGGGGAACCCCGTTCTTCCCGGACGTCCACGAGCATGTGGTGAAGTCGTGGGCGCACCCACTCTGCTACGCAGGCCATATTTGCCCATGCTGACGAGGCGGAAGCCCACGGATACGTGCGCATGCCCCCCGTCGAGGAGACCATCGCCACGCCCCTGTGCCGCAGCTTGCCTTCCAAACCATGCAGATTTACGGCCCACCAGGCGGATAAGACCTACGGAGCGGCAGGAGAGGCAGCCTCAGCTCTCCATGTCATGATTATTATAACAATAATGATTATTATCAATATTTCAATATATTAATATGTATCAATATGTTGAAAATAGTTGTGTTTTTTATACACACAGTTTTTTATAAGACATTACATGTATTTTTGATCTATTTAATGTAACCTTGCTGAATAGAAGTATAATCTTCTTAAAAACACACAGCAGAAGCAGTTTCCAGTATATATGACTTCAAGGCTCCTGAAAGCAGCATCTCGTCTCTGTTAACTCAAGGTTTCTATTCTGGCGTCTGTTCCCGCACACATAAAGACAAAGATCCAGCAAGGCCATTAGCTGAAAAAGGTATTCCAGGCGAAGCTGCTCCAGTCCCTGGATGGTGTCGCCTCTGTGGACGCTGACGTTATCCGGGATCTCCGCTCGGCAACGGACCTCACACTGATGGCCACCGCTCGATGGGGTTCCTGGTCGTCCTCAATAGGCACCTATGGCTCACCTTAGCTGACCTAAAGGCCTGGGACCGGAAAACGCTTCTCGTGTCAGCCCGGGAACAGGTGGTGGCCGGGACCGGGGATAAAGAGGCAGGGACAGAGAAGGAGCCCGCACCACGAGAAGGCCAACGCGTCTTCCTCGGCGTCCAAGCTGTCTTCCTGACGGAGCAGGTAAAAGGGAGAGAGAGCTCGCTGGAGGCCCCACCAGAATGACAACACTGAAGCAGATCCTGGCACAGGTTCGTCCCAGGGATTGGTTTACTTCGGTGGATTTAAAGGACGCGTACTTTCATATTCAAACAGTGACGTGCCACAGGCGCTTCCTGAGATTTGCTTTCGAAGGCACAGCTTATCAGTACTCAGTGCTCTCGTTCGGACAGGCCCTAGCCCCTCGCACCTTTTCGAAGTGTGTGGACGCAGCGCTTTCTCCCCTCAGATCGAGCGGAATGAGCATCCGAATTATCTGCACGACTGGCTGAGTTTAGCTCACTTGAGAGATGTGCTGTCCTGAACTGTGGAGCGGACATGCTTTCGAGGAACGGGATTCCTCAAGAGAGAGGTGGAGGCTTCACTCCAGATCGGTTCAAATGATTTGGGATTGATTCGGGAAGGCGGACGTGGATCTCTTTGCCACAAGCGAGAACGCCACTGTCAGACGTTCTTCTCGTTATCTCACTCCCAGCTGACGGGAGATGCTCTGACATCGCGTTGGCCGGAAACCAGGCTTTACGCATTCCCTCCGGTGAAGATTTTGCCTATGGCGTTGTGCAAAATCAGGGAGGAGAGAGCATCAGTGATCCTCGTGGCCCCGAACTGGCCGAATCAGCCCTGGTTCGCGGACCTGAGAGAGTTAATGGTGGCTCCCCATGGCAAATCCCTGAGCTGTGGATCCTTCATGTGTGGCCGCTGCGGGACCCTAAATGAGCGGGACACTCTGCGTTCTCGAGTGCTGAGCACACTCACGGAGGAGCGCGCACCTTCTACTAGCCGCCTCTATGCTCGGGGAGTGGGGAGTATTTACAAAGTGGTGTCAGGACATCGATATTGACCCAGGGACCTGTTACGTGTCGGATGTTTTGCACTTTCTACAGCACAGAATGGATAGATGGAGTTTGCCATCCACGCTGAAGGTGTATGGCCGTTATTGCTGCTTTTCGTTCCCCGGTTGACGGGCAATCGATCGGTAGGCACACTCTGGTGATCAGATTTCTCAGGGGAGGGGATTGTGTGCTTCACGGCCATGGGATCTAGCTCTAGTTTTGAGGGCTCTATCTCTACCACCGTTCGAGCCCCTAGCTTCAATTGCGGTTAAGGATAAGCGGCTTTGCTTCTTGCTCTCGCCTCGGCGAAGCGTATTGGAGACTTACACCCGTTCTCGGTGAACGACGACTGCATCTGTTTCGGACCTGGCGACTGCTATGTCACTCTCCGGCCGAGACCAGGCTACGTTCCAAAGTCGCTCACCGTTTAGAGCACAGGTTGTTTCACCGCCCGCATTATCTGCTGAGCCGTCAGCCTCGCGCGACGCCAACGCTCAGAGCGCTGTTGCTGGAAGGGACGTGCTGTTTCAAAACAGAGACTTTCTCACTGGATTGTGGATGCTATTGCGTTGGCTTACGAATGCCATGGGAAAGATTGTTCCCTTCCCATCCGAGCTCATTCTACGAGGGCGAGTGCTTCCTCATGGGCCTGGGCTAGAGGTATGTCTATCCAGGATTTATGTTTGGCTGCTGGCTGGTCTTCTCAGAACACATTCGCCAGGTTTTACAAGCTGGATGTATGTACCCTCTGTAGTATCACAAGTCCTTTCGGTGAGTTGAGTTTTCTGACTAAATAGAAATGTGATTGTGAAACTGTTATAACCAGCTATGCAGTAGTTACCATAGCCAACATGACATCATGACTTTTGCGTAAACATACACGCCACTTTCAAGTCAAGTGGCGTGTTATTTATACACATTTTGAGCTATCCGCGTGTATGCGTGTATATCTATGCCGTTATGTCCGAGTGATTCCGCGTGTATGTACACACCGTTAAAAATCCAACCGAAATTAAGCCAAATGTAGATCTACATCTGGGGAGCGATATTTTTCTTCCTAGGATGGTAGGGGAAGACTCATAAATGGTATTAACCAGTGACGGGTAGGTTTAGGGACGGGGTTGGGGTAGGTCATATATTTATATATACAGTAATGTAATGTAACTGTTTCACAACATTCTGAGCTAAAAACCACATAAAATAGCCAACACACTTTTCTTACTAATGTGTATGTATGTATTCCCCCAAAATACTTTAAAAAAAAATGACTCTTTAATAATTTGATTTAAGATAGACCCACTGTCCTTGCATGAGGACATCCTTTTATGCAAAAACTACTTCCTGTACAAAAACAAATTTTAGTTATTTAGTTAAAACTTATTAGGCCCTACTTATCCCAATTATAAAATGCACACCAGGCAAACCCTCGGGTCTCAGGAGGTTAAATAAAAAATAAACTTAATTTTTTTTCTCTTTTTTTTTTTTTTTTGCACATTACTTCTCATATTTCATTGCCTCCTTGGTAAACAACTTTTGAAAACAATGTAGTTGTTTGAACAGTATAATGCATTTGAACATTAGCAAAAAGAAAAATGGTGTGTAATGCCACCTAGTGGACTGAGTGGACTCTTCTGCCTCGACATCTGCGCATGCGCTGTTGTGCGCGGACCTTCCTGATGACGGAGATTGCGCGTCCACTGACAGTGCGCGCGCACGCTCAGGAGGCAGTACTTTAGTCTTTAAAAAACCCTCTACACACACTTTGCACTCAAATGTAGGGTTAAAGTTAGTGCAAGCGAACACACACACACAAATGCTTCATATAACTCTCCTTTTGTGTTCCACTGAAAAAATAACATCAAGTACTCTTGAATGTCTTAAATAATGATTAAATTTACGTTTTTAGCTGAATTATTTCTTATTTAAGGGCTTATCAGTTATGAAATTTACTAATGCCGTTATTCACAAGTCTGTCTATTATGCTCAAAAACTGAGTGCGTGCTGTGTATGACAGTTCTGAAGAAAGAAAAGTGGGAACAGTATTACAACCACGATTACACGGCATTGGAAACTATAGTTACTATGGTATTTACCAGGGGCGTAATTTATGGGGGGTTGGGGGGGAGATAACCCCCCAATATTTATACCATGATCACATGAAAAATATGCAGAACAATTTTTTTTAACTATATTAAACATTACAACCCCCCCAATGTTCAAACCAAATCTACGCCCTTGGTATTTACTATGGTATTTCTACGGATCCAAGTGATCAAAATCAAAAGAGGACATTCCCCAAACCCGTGTTTGGATAGGAACTCTTGTTTTGTTCTGGTTTCTGCCCGGTCTCGTTTCAGTGACGCACTTCTGCAGACGCGCGCGTGCGGTGATTTAAATGAGACACTAATGCTCATTTATTGTGATTTATGGTTTTCGTTTAATCATATGTGAATGTATTTAAGATGGAAAGCGATATTCTCGACATCCTGGATCAGCTCGGGTAAGCAGCAGATCAATCGTGTGAGAAATGTGGTTTGTTTTTATGACTGATCAGAAACTGATCAAATGATAATGTTTATTGGTCGGATGTATTTATCTGTTGCACGTAGATGAGCAGTTGTTGACATATTTCCCTCTGGTATGGTCATAAAGTGGTTATAAGTGTTGTGTTTATTGCAAAAAGCTAATTTCAAGTATAATGTGTTCTGACTCTCTTCATGTTCATTTTTATATATTTCTGTATTCACAATGTGATAGAATATATATTGGCATCATCTATTTCAAAACTGAAATCACAAAATATGTCAAGAAACGGAGAGAAGTAACTAAAGTCTTTGGTATTATTCCCCCCAGTTAATTATTCATGTGGAGAGACTCCAGTTTAAATGTTGCTAATCAGCAGTTACAGGATAGAAATACACACAAAAGTAGCAATTACATTTTATTTTGTTTATTAACCCAAAACCATTATACAGTAATTATCTGTGAAAGTATGCATCAACCTGTGATGATTGGCAGGTACGAGGGGCCGCTGTCGGAGGAGGCGGGGCTTCTGGCGGCTTGTGGGCGGGGCTTCAGCTCATCTGAATATGCCAGTCTGGTGACGTGGCTCTCCTGCAGACTCTCACGCATCACTGATTCACACACACAGGAGTCGCTTATCACAGGTGACACACACAGACACACGACACACACACAGACACACGACACACACACAGACACACGACACACACAGACACACACACAGACACACGACACACACACAGACACACGACACAGACACACGACACACACACAGACACACGACACACACACACAGACACACGACACACACACACACACACACAGACACACGACACACACACACACACACACACACACACAGACACACGACACACACATACACACACACACACAGACACACGACACACACACACACACACACACAGACACACGACACACACACACACACACAGACACACGACACACACATACATACACACACACACACACACACACACAAGTCACTCATCACAGGTGACACACACACACACAAGTCACTCACACACACACACACACACAAGTCACTCATCACAGGTGACACACACACACACACACACACACAAGTCACTCACACACACACACACACAAGTCACTCATCACAGGTGACACACACACACACACACGAGTCACTCATCACAGCAGGTGAAACACACACACACACACACAGGGAGAACCCAGGCTCAGTCTCAGTTCTCCTTTGGCCAACGACCGAACAGTGTATGATTATGAGTTAGGCAGCATAATAGGTCAGAGGTCAGATGTGATCAGAACTTTCACAATATTATCCAGTTCATCTGGTTGGGTAGGGTCATCCGGCCGGTGAGGAGATGAGTGGTGGGGTGTCCATGGGCCTTCACAGCGCTGATAATGCGTGTCGTCGTGTCCATGTGATGGTCCTTCATCAGATCTGGATATGCCCTGGATCCGGCACATAATAGGGCTGTCACTTTACGTTCGAAAATCGATTGCACAATCGATCGGACCAACCAACAACAAGTATCGAAACGAAAATAGGGAATCGATTTTAACGGCCTTTTTTATGTAGCCTATTTTTTTTTTTTTTTACCAAAAATGTGTTTTAGGTGGACAGATCAATAGAACATGTAGGATTTTGGAAAATAATAATGTCTTTTCTGTTAACCAAATGCTTTTTAATATTCGCTATTACTTCAAGGCAAGTGAACAAGCGCGCCGTTATTTGTTGCCAGAGCCGTTGCTTAGTGACGTGTGTGTTCAAGTAAGCCAGAAATGTGCAGATTCTGCGCTCATACGCTGTATTTAATATATCACGAGGACTCATAGATGTGTATATCTCTATGACGAGGACTCACGAGTTGCGTATTTGCGCTGAATCCACACAGATTTGGCTTACACGAACTTCCACAGCAAAGAAAGTGAGTAAACATAGACGCACGCCTCTTGATTTGACAGCGTTAGCCGCCAAAGTTCATTTTTACCCGCATTTGGCGAGTTGAGGGTGTTAATTTCAATCCCTGAATGCTGCACTCCTGTTTGTCATTGTGCACGAAACTTCACGCCAATAAAGCATCACGAATATTGCTGACTTGTGGGCGCTGCGCGTCTCAAGCGCCCTCTTCACGTTCGTCCTAATGCCTGTTAGTTGTCAGTGGATTTGCCTATATTTGGTGTTGAAAATGGAAACGTCTTTAGACACGGAAAATCGATTTTACAATCGATTCAATGAACACTTATGTCTCAAAAATCGAACAGGATTTTTTCACAAAAGTGACAGCCCTAGCACATAATATAAACCGATAAACCGATAAACAGAGAGACTAATATTAGCGTAGACGCCATCCTTCTTATGATGTACAAAGTACATCAGGAATTATGGGAAGTGTTCCCGGTTCCGGCTGATCAAATCTATGCAGCCTAACATTGAATTATAGAAATCTATAATGTGTCATGTGTATGCTAAGCCAAAGAGATGTGTTTTTAGTCTAGATTTAAACTGACAGACTGTATCTGCTTCCCGGACCGTGTTAGGAAGATTGTTCCAGAGTTTTGGTGCTAAATAGGAAAAGGATCTACCGCCAGCAGTCGATTTTGATATTCTAGGTATTATCAACTGGCCAGAATTTTGAGATCGCAATAGACGTGAAGGACTATAATGCGTTAAGAGCTCGCTCAAGTACTGGAGCTAAACCATTTAGTGCTTTGTAAGTAATCAGCAATATTTTAAAATTTATACGATTTTTAATAGGCAGCCAATGCAGTGTTGACAGAACCGGCTAATAGACCAATTTCGAGCCGACGTCACAGTTACGTCACGGCGCTAGCTGGAGGCAGAACGAAGGGAAAACTGCAGGCGGCTAATACAAACCAGCACAGATTTGGCTACATAATAAGGAGCTTAAATTAACATTATTATTGTTAAATGTCATCTTGTTGTGTTGTTGGGTGCTAGAATCAATGAAAAATGAATATGCTGTATCTGGAATTTTTATTTCTAGTAAATATTCACAGCATTAAAATTGCACCGTACTGTCACTCTTTACATTGTCGTCTTCTCGGCGCTGGCTCGGCAGAACTGCGGATCGTACACACAAGTCTTGTACATGATCATTCAGCACATAGTTATAGGCATCTAAAGATTTATATGCCCTCAGTTTCTCTTTACGCTCGGTTTCTCTATCAGGTAGGTGTAGAAGTCAGGCCACTCACTCGAGGTAACGCTGATCCTGTCAGATCCTCCATTGAGTGAGCGTGTAACGGCTACGGGTCGGCCAATCTGGTTCCGTCCGTTAAAATTAACTTTTGCAAATAACAATCGTGGTCCT
>CM070832.1:39889323-39994519 GCA_036326025.1 Chrosomus eos
CACTTTTACTTAAAGCTCACTTTAAGCCACCATCGAGTATTTGTATCATATTCCGGTCGCGGTTTAAAATGGTTTTAAGTAAAAAAAAGATGTTGAAATATGTTATATATAGCATTTTATATGCAGCTAATGGCTACACCTTGTTTAGCAACACTGTAAACATTCTTTATTCATATGAAAATATCAAAAATCACACACAAACCACATATACTCGAAATCGTGCATTTATTAGCTTCTTGTTTCAGGTGAAGAGATTTGTCTTAGCTTTGTTATCGCGAAGGTCAGAATGAGGAAGTGTAATGTACACAGCAGCGCGTCATGCAGAAGGGCGGGATTATTGTCACGTTAAACCACGTGAGATGATTGACAGCTCTATAGCGAATAAGAGAGCGCAGAGAAGAGAACTGACACAAATCAGGAAGAGGAGAGATAGATCCATAGACAGATCTCACTGTTTGAGCTTCAGATCACATAATTTAGTGGAACATGAAAATCATTATTTCTCCAAATATGTGCACCATTGGACTAAGAGCCCTGGAGGATGCCGACCGTATGTATGTGAACACAAATAAACCGGAGAAAACGTGAATGACTGCTTTATGAGTGATGATTTCTATTCAAAATAACGAACGTTACAGATTAATAATTTTGCACTCCTGTCATAAATTAAGAAATGAATGTCACTGCAAACCAGTTTTATCATAAACAGTGGTCTATCGAAGCTGGAGTTTTAAATATTTCTAATGATGCTCAGTTTGTCTAGATCAAATAAGTAAGAGTGTAATGTTTTAACGAATAATGAATATTGAACAATAATCTGGGCCGTCTGTGATCTTTGCTACGAAAGGGGTTAAATGAGTGTTTTTGGTGATCCAGTTCGGTAGGTGGCACTGTAACAGAAAACTGGGGTCCTGAAACTGCGGCCTCCGGTTGTGCAGGAATACCCTTCTCCCCAGATTCGTAATGATTTTTAGAATTATACATTCTAAGACTGTTTTGCTAACGTTCCCATTAAGTTATGAAAACATTATTTCTGAATGTACCTTCAAAACGTCCAGTTTTTAAAAATGTTTGGTATGTGAAAGTTTATTGTATTTTATAATTTTGTAAATGTTATGGGAACATAACAGTTTTTGTGAATAAAAAAAAAAATGTTAGACGAACATCCAACCAAAACGTTTTAGAAAAAAATGCATTAACGTTCTTGTGCTAAAGTTTTGAGAACATTATTAAGATCTTTAAAACATTATTTAACATATATTCTGTTATTGTTACTGGGGGAACGTTTGCTCATAACTCTGAGAGAACCTCTGCAGAACGTTCCTGGTTCTGTTGTTCTCGCTGGATCTCTGCCGGATAATGAGAAGAGGATCTCCAGAAACTCGCTGTGTCTGCGCGAGCGGCGCTTTGAAGCCATTCCTTCCTTTGAGTGTAACAACTGGAAGAATCAAACCCAAGATGACAAAGCCCAGAAGAGTACCTGAAAGAGAACAGTGTGCTGCCACATGTATGTGTTGCTTTACAAACCCGTCTGTTTCATCCTCTCCCGACAGCGAGTGTGTGTTCCTGTGAAGCTCTGGAGAGTCTTCCAGCGTTCAGCGAGAGATCTCAGACGAACAGCTCAGGGACAAACGCTTCCTCTTGTAGTCCCACTCTCAGACAAGTGTGCGTTTAGCGGCGCCCCGTTCAGACGCGCGGGCCGGTGGGACGCGCGCGCGTGTGTGTTTATCAGAAGAGAAGCTTTCCTCTGGCGCTCTTCCGGGTGAAGCGCGAGTTAACAAAGCTGTCGAGTTTCTGCCATGAGTTACGGTCCCCGAACTAGTTTTAATGAGGCTCCTGGGTCAGCTTCTCTGTGGCGGAGACGCCGCTAGTATTTCAAATAAAACGGGTTACGCTTTAGTTTGGTGCTCTGTGGAAGTCAGATGAACATTGATAGTGTGGAAAAAGCCATTCGTTCTTCATGAACAGATATAGTTGAGCTCAGTCAGTGATTTACCTGGTTAATGTGTTATAGACCTGCTAAAGTCACCATGAAATCAAAACTCACCACTGTTTATTGTACAGTAAATTATTTATGGGTGCACAATTAATAATCTTGAATCAGAATAAGTTCCTCTTGCAGCTTCTCATCTCTTCTCTGATGATGTGGGCGGGGCTATAACCTGTCACTCACATGACATCAGCCAATAGCAAACCACAACCATCCAATCAACTCCTCACAGACACAATCAAGCCCCGCCCACAGACACAATCAAGCCCCGCCCACAGACACAATCAAGCCCCGCCCACATGTGTTCTTGTTCCAGAAGTGTCCGATATACGACACAATAGAGGAGAAAAGACCAGCTCAACTTTTCCTGCCGACTTTAAAGGTCCTTACACACTGAGTCGGAAACTTTCGTACTCGTTTTTTTGTGTTTAATCATTCGGTTGCTGTGAATTGTCAAAACACCTCTCAAAATACTTGCTACGGATGTGAAAAACGCAGAAAATCGAACCCCATCTGAATTTTTTAATGACAATGAAAGTTTCGGAGGCAGTGTGTAAACCTGATTAACACAACGTGATGTCATATTTATGTTTTTAAAAGTGTTTTAATATTTAAAAGTGTGCAAGGACCATAATGCTTCTGGCTCCAAATCAAGTTCACACACAGTCTGTGAATAATGACCCGGGAAACATAGTTAACCATCAGTAATATTACAGATCTGACTGCACTGACACTTGAATGAGAAGTAAACTTGAGTGTTATTAATGTGAATAATGCACTGTTGACTTCTGCTGCTTTACTGCACAATCAAACTCATTTCATAATTGATGAAACAAAGCTGTTTTAGAAATATCTGCGTTGATAAAGCGCTTTAGAAATAAATGCAGCTTGACTTGATAAAGCCCCGAAAACAAAGAAAATATTTTAGCTCCATTTTTCTTCTTGTTGGAGATCTATAGTTGGCATTGCTCGTCTTCATTTGAATTAGACACTGAACAGAGTCAGAAAGAATCACAAGCCATAGATTCATGATAACTCATGATAACATGATAATTACCAATGTATTACATTATATAAATATATAGTTTTCCATGTATGTGTTTTTTAACTGTGTGAATGTAATTCTGAAGTGATGATTAGACACACAGTCTCAGAAGAGCTGAGCATACCAATATCATCACATGTTCAGTGACTCTGGTAAATATCATTATGACTGTATTCTGTTTAAGAAATCATAATGTTTTTCTATGTCTGCTATAAAGAAACGTGTTGCTGCTACTTTTCTTTGTTCTGGATTATGGTGGTATTTTTACACAGGAATGCAAGTGTTTCATCAGTATGAAGGGCCTTCTCTGTGCAATGTATTATTGCCTGATCATATCTAATGTTCATCAGTCACACGAGCACAGAGCGGTTTAATTCGCCTTTTATTCTTGGATTAATCTTCAGATACCATGAAATCACGAATGAGTGTCTTTAATAGTGTTCATGGTTATGTTTTATTTCTGTGTGTGTGTGTGTGTGTGTGTGTGTGTGTGTGTGTGTGTGTGTGTGTGTGTGTGTGTGTGTGTGTGTGTGTGTGTGTGTGTGTGTGTGTGTGTGTGTGTGTGTGTGTGTGTGTGTGTGTGTGTGTGTGTGTTGCCAAACATATAATGTATGATGCCACTTGTGCATGAACAATTAATATATCTGCTGTTTGAATTAAGAACACAAGACATCAAGCCTGCATTTATTTTATCAAAATACAGAAAAAAACAGTAACGTTGTGAAATATTAATGGTTTTCTATTTTAATATAGGTTGAGTTGGGTGTGTACGTTATATTACCTTAATCACTGTCTTGTTGGCTGAAACATATCAGCATATCACTGTTTTGCACAGCGGGGTTAGTGTAGCACAGTGTTAACTAGCCGCCAAGTGTACAATGATAATGAAATGAAAACAGGGAGCCACAAAACTTTTCAGGTTTGAGTATGTATTTATATATTTAACTTTGTTGGACTTTCACAAACAATTTTGGAATTTATTTTTTATTTTATTTATTTTTACTATGCATTGATCACTTGTTTATTTATTTAAATATAGCCTGTTTTTCATGCAATAAATCCTTTTAAAATGTGATTTTGAGCTGAGATGATTGTTTAATCATTATTACTGTTATTATTATTATTAATAAGAATCATTGTGCATGCAGCTGCCACACACAAATATAATTCAATTGCAATTACAATATTTATTTATTTTATTTATTTATGTATTTATTTAAAACTGTAAAAACTGTGCAGCCCTTTCCTATCTCTCTATCCATGATACTGATCCATAATAGAAGGATGATTGGATGAGGGATCTATGGATATCTATCTATACAGATGCACAAACAATATCAGACTATACAGATAAAATAGTACTGATATATGTGTGTTACACACAAGTGTTACAACTAACCCCTCTGTCTGTTACAGTTAACCCAGCATATGGGGTAATTTGTAGCATTTGCACTTCTGTCGCTTTCAGTGAAACAGTATGAAAATGTTAGGTCCTAGACAAAAACTTTAAGTGTTCATTTGCAGCAGAGATGTGTGTGTTGCTCGTGTAAAAACATGATGAATCTACCTTAATTATGTTTTTAATAATTGAGCCAAAACCAAAATGTGTTAGGTTGTGCCCCGCTCTCCCCTACTTATAACCTTTAATGATTTTTTTCAGGATTCTTTGATGAATAAAAAGTTTAAAAAGAACAGCATTTCTTAAAAATAGAAATCGTTTGTACCAACATTCTGTAACATTAGGTCCACTAAAGGCAAGCATGGAGAACCCAAATGAAGTTTATTCAAATAATCTCAAATAATCCCAAACGTAGGCATGGCCCTCAAGACTTAAACATGAACACAAACACACCCTTTCCCACAGCGGTTACACGAACAATACTTGACAAAGACACATGGCAAACATGAGGGCTTAAATACGGACTAATCACTGAACAAGACACACCTGTGAGAATGATAGACAATTAACCAATGACAACTACACTAGAGACTAGGGAAGCACATGACAAGACAAGAAACATGAGTGACACGAAACATAAACCAAAACAAGTCGTGACACATACACTACCGTTCAAAAGTTTGGGGGCTGAACTTTTCTTTTTCTTTTTGTTAAAAAATATGAATACTTTTCAGAAATGTGATAAATTGATTAAAAAAAAAAGGATAGTAAAGACTTTTAAAATAATTTCTTTTTTTAAGTAAATGCTGTTCTTTTTGATTTTTTTATTCATCAATAAATCCTGAAAACACAATAGGCCTGTAGGTGGAGCCTGGGCTTCATTTAACTATGATAGTTTAATCAAATGGTAATACATAGGCTAAATACAAGTGACTTGAATACTACTTACTATTAATGTGACTTTTGGTGCTGGTTTTGTGCAGTGCTTTGTAGTCAATTAACATCCATTGTTTCAGATCCCTTCATAAATGTAAATCCGTCTGTTCTTGTAATTTTCAACAGATTTATGAATGACCTGAAAATGACCGCTCCGCGCAACATTCTTCCGGGTTCTACAAAACGGCCGTCAGCTGCTGAGGTAAACACATAGGGTAAACAGTGTAGTAGTGTTGGGCAATATGCTCAAATTTCGTATCCAATCGTCCTATCGTCAACCTGTGAGATCGGCGATACACGATATTATCGTGAGGGGGGCGGGGCTTACTTTTTTGATTATTAACTTGCTTATTTACTCATTTGCTTTTTTTTATTACTTCATTTTATATATGATAATCTTTTTCTATTTTGCTAGCAAAGGTGGAGTGATTATTAATAGGCTAAATCAGCTGTATAGTGTACCGGTATTATAAAAAAGATAAACTCCAAGTCTCATTTGAGATACTCAGGGACTCTATGATCACCTATCAGCAGTTTGTAAAATCCGCTAAATCACAATACTTTTCAGTTTTAATCTCACAAAATCTCCACTGTCCAGGAGTGTTATTTAGAGTAATAAATACAGTCCTGAACACGGTAAGCCTAGTTGTTGCTGATAACACTTTGAGAGCCTGTGAGAATTTAGCATTATTTTTTGTGGATAAAATCGCTGTTGTCAGAGCAAATATATATAGTCTGGTCTTAAATCCAGCTTCACCCCTGGTCCAGCCTGAACCCTGTACTACTGCTCAGTAATGGATGTTTGAGCCTGTGTCACTAACTAATCTATTAGAAGTCAAGAAACATCTTAAGCCATCAAATTGCTCGCTTGATGTGGTCCCACCACGTTTGTTAATTCAGGTCTGGGACGAGGTGGGGTCTACGATCATGTCCGTAGTGAATCAGAGTCTTGTAGAAGGTGTGGTCCCATCTTATTTTAAGCATGCTTTGGTGCAACCTCTTTTAAAAAAAAAACAAGTTTAGACCCGTCAGTATTAAATAATTACCGTCCAATTTCTAAACTGCCCTTTCTGGCAAAGTTATTGGAGTTCTTAATCATTTTACAGCTTTTTTAAAAGAAAATAAAATTTTTGATACATTTCAATCAGGTTTTAGGTCTCATCACAGCACTGAAACCGCGCTTCTTAAAGTAACAAATGATTTGTTGTGGTCTGTAGATTCTGGGATCTGTGTGATGTTAGTTCTTCTTGACCGTTTGAGGGAGAGGGGTGGCAGGGGCAGATCTACCGGGGTGGCATAGGGTGGCAAATGCCACCCTAAAAGAAAGCCTTGCCACCACTGCTGCCACCCCAGTTGGCAGCAACAAATTAAAAGTTGAGGCCAATTTGACAATTTACGAGCGCGAATCTCCAATGTCCGACTGCAGTGAATGCAGCACAAGATGACGTCAGAGCGGCAAGAGACTGATTTGTTTTGAAAACTGTTTGCTTCCCCTCTCACACATATGCCACTTTTTTATCATACTTCTATCTCCTACTATGTGAGATGACATTGTATGGTCACTTATTCCCAGTGATTAAATTGGGCCGGGGCTTAATCTTGTTGTCAGTCGACCATGATCGCCCACCGCTCGAAAGGTCCAGAAATGTACAAAAAGTGCCCTGGCCTTGAATGACAAGGTAAGGAAAATAAGATTAAATTAAATAAAAATGAAATAACTGTCACAGTCATCGTCTGCACCATTCTGTCTTCATCATCTTCACTACACTTACCAGCATCCTCTTGTCTCCACACCTGAACTCACTCACTCAATCATCCACCTGTTTATTGTTATTATCATCTGTCACCTGTCTTCACCTTGTTATGTTTGATTTGTACTTGTATTTAGTTCCTTCAGTTCAGCCTGTCCTTGGTCGGTTGTTAGTCATATTTAGAGTGTTGTGTCTTATGTTTGCCATTTTGCCTGCCTGTTCCTGGTTTTTGAATTTATATTTAGTAAATGTATTGCATTGGAGCTTTTTGTCTCAGGCTCCTTCTTCAGCCTGCACAACCGTGACAGAACAACCGACCATAAGGAAAAAGAGAGTTAGCATGAAGGCAGATCACTGGATTTCCCAGGATGGGCGATCACTGGAGGAGTATGTGGACGTCTATATCAACCTTTATCAGGATGAAGTAGAGATGAGGAATCTCTCAAGCAGCAATTCTGGAGTGGGATGGACGATCTACTCGCCCAGATGCTGCTGTTGGGAGATCTTCATCTCCCTTTTGTCGAGTTCATCGACCACACCTTATGGGTTTGTGGATCCTCCCTCACTGTGGGCCCTGAGTCATGTTCTGCCGAGCCTGAGTCTGAGCTTTTTGACGACCTTCCTGAGCATCTTCCCCCAGAGACCGTCCAGCCAGAGACCATCCAGCCAGAGACCGTCCAGCCAGAGACCATCCATGCTTCTCTGGAAGACACTGTGCTCATTGTGGGGTCCATGGCTGTTTTGTATGTATGGGCAGCACACACATCCGATACAGCCCATGAACCCAGCTCAAAGCCCTCTTCACCGCTGGTTCCGCCCAGCTCAAAGCCCTCTTCGCTGCTGGTTCCGCCCAGCTCAAAGCCCTCTTCGCCGCTGGTTCCGCCCAGCTCAAAGCCCTCTTCGCCGCTGGTTCCGTCCAGCTCAAAGCCCTCTTCGCCGCTGGTTCCGCCCAGCTCAAAGCCCTCTTCGCCGCTGGTTCCGTCCAGCTCAAAGCCCTCTTCGCCGCTGGTTCCGCCATGCTCAAAGCCCTCTTCGCCGCTGGTTCCGTCCAGCCAGAGCTTCACGTCAGTCACGTCCAGCCAGAGCTTCACGTCAGCCACGTCCAACCAGAGCCCCACGTCAGCCACGTCCAGCCAGAGCCTCACGTCAGCCACGTCCAGCCAGAGCCCCACGTCAGCCACGTTCAGCCAGAGCCCCACGTCAGCCACGTCCAGCCAGAGCCCCACATCAGCCACGTCCAGCCAAAGCCTCACGTCAGGATGAATTAGAGATGAGGAATCTCTCAAGCAGCAATTCTGGAGTGGGATGGACGATCTACTCGCCCAGATGCTGCTGTTGGGAGATCTTCATCTCCCTTTTGTCGAGTTCATCGACCACACCTTATGGGTTTGTGGATCCTCCCTCACTGTGGGCCCTGAGTCATGTTCTGCCAAGCCTGAGTCTGAGCATTTTGACAACCTTCCTGAGCTTCTTCCCCGCTGGTTCCGCCCTGCTCAAAGCCCTCTTCGCCACTGGTTCCGTCCAGCTCAAACCGTCCCACGTCAGCCACGTCCAGCCTGAGCTCCACGTCAGCCCTGCCGAGCCTGAGCTCCACGTCAGCCCTGCCGAGCCTGAGCTCCAGGTCAGCCCTGCCGAGCCTGAGCTCCACGTCAGCCCTGCCGAGGAAGAGATGGTTTTCGTCACTTCTGTTGAGCCGGTGTCTGCTGTTCCTGAGCCGGTGTCGCCCGAGGGGTCTTCTCCGCCTTGGCCGCCCGAAGGGTCTTCTCCGCCGTGGCCGCCCTATGGGTCTTCTCCGCCCAGGTTGTCTGCACAGCCTGCTCCGCCCTGGTCATGGTCGCCTGCTCCACCCTGGCCTCCCGTCCTGCCACTGCCTCCAGGCCCTCTTCCGCTCCACCTCTCTCCTGAACCGTTTTCATGAGCGTCTGGAATCCGCTCTTTAAGCTCTATTGTCGCCATGGGCTTTTGGCTTGCTTAGTTGGGGACATTTAACATTTAATTTTGAATTTAACAATACTATTATAACATTATTTTCCTGTTATCTCTGTGAAGCTGCTTTGAAACAATTTTTTTATTGTAAAAAGCGCTATATAAATAACTTGACTTGACTGGCTTCCAGTTGAATTTAGAATCCAATATAAAGTTCTGTCCATGGCTTTCAAAGGTCTGCATGGACTGGCTCCGGAATATGTAGCACGTCTGATACAGAGACAGCATCACTTTTCTTCTCAACCAGGGGCGGATCTAGAAATATATTTATGGGGTGGCGAGAGGGAGGCAGGAATTTTTAAGTTATGGCAACATTTGGCAGACGTATATACTGAATTTAATCACAGTTATCACTCTTTGATGAGAAATGGTATGTACACACTACAAAAGGGCACAGGCTGCCATTTACAAACTCATACAGGTTTCATGTGAAACAGTTCATTAGGTATAAGCAGGGGTTAAATTGGGATGTATTATGTGGTGGTGCTCTCCCTAGGGGGGTCCGGGGGATTTTTTGTGTGAAAAATAAACCATTAAATGGCACTTTCTGGAGAGTTTTGTGCAAAGAAATGGAGAAATTGAGTATTAGCCTATAGCCTATACTTTATGTGAAAAACTGCAAGGTTAAGAGCAAATACTTTGCATTGTTGTAGTATCAACAGGTATTAGGACATTTAGCATTTCCATTACTGTTAATCAGTCATCACTTGATTACACATTGTATTACCTTGTTATAATATAATGACCCATACAGTGTGCCAAACATAATGTGCCACATATGACAGTAGCAACAGCTGAGAAGATTTGGGTCTGTGGTGACCAGGTCCACCTCACACAAACTTCCTTCTCCCATTCTCTCTTTTTACTACTACAACACACACACACAGAGCCTACTCTGCGTCATTTCACATCACACACAGAGCCTACTCTGCGTCATTTCACATCAAGGTATGCACAAGTCACAAAAATTAAAATCAATCTATCCTTGTGGAAAGGTTTGCTTGGTAGCTAAAAGTACTGTAGCTCTAGCAAGTCTTATATTTCTGTAATTCACACAGATCAAATACAACTATGCTGACTGAATAAATTGCTAGTTTATTTTGAGTAGCCAGCTAGCAGTTCTCTTGGCAGTTTGCTGATAATCTGGTGTCTGAACTAAAATGCTCAAAACATCTCCTGGGAAAAATCACATGGTCAACCTAGTCTTGGTTATTGTAACGGGCTGAGGAACGCAGGCGAAGGTGAGGATCTAAATGCAGGATTTAATAAAGTGATAACAGATAAAACAGAACAAAGGAACAAAACCACGAGGAACAAAAGCAACCATTACAAGTATAACAACTGACAAATTATCAAGTGTATCAATACACAGAGACAAACAAGCTAAACAAGATAACAAGGGGGCGGGGTTAATTAGGAACACCTGGGGAGACTAATAAAAAAGAAAAACTACAAAGGACTACAAAACAGGAGCAGGCTGTGCAGACAACCAGGGCGGAGAAGACCCATCGGGCGGCCACGGCGGAGAAGACCCTTCGGGCGGCCATGGCGGAGAAGACCCCTCGGGCGACACCGGCTCAGGAACAGCAGACACCGGCTCAGGAACAGCAGACACTGGCTCGGGAACACCAGACACCGGCTCAGGAACAGCAGACACCGGCTCAGGAACAGCAGACACCGGCTTAACAGAAAACCGTCTCTTGTGCGGCAGGGCTGACATGGAGCTCAGGCTCGGCAGGGCTGATGTGGAGCTCAGGCTCGGCAGGGCTGACGTGGAGCTCAGGCTCGGCAGGGCTGACGTGAGGCTCTGGCTGGACGTGGCTGACGTGAGGCTCTGGCTGGACGTGGCTGACGTGGGGCTCTGGCTGGTCGTGGCTGACGTGGGGCTCTGGCTGGACGTGGCTGACGTGGGGCTCTGGCTGGACGTGGCTGACGTGGGGCTCTGGCTGGACGTGGCTGACATGGAGCTCTGGCTGGACGTGGCTAACGTGGAGCTCTGGCTGGATGGAACCAGCGGCGAAGAGGGCTTTGAGCTGGGCGGAACCATCGGCGAAGAGGGCTTTGAGCTGGGCGGAACCAGCGGCGAAGAGGGCTTTGAGCTGGGCGGAACCAGCAGCGAAGAGGGCTTTGAGCTGGGTTCATGGGCTGTATCGGATGTGTGTGCTGCCCATACATACAAAACAGCCATGGACCCCACAATAAGCACAGTGTCTTCCAGAGAAGCATGGACGGTCTCTGGCTGGACGGTCTCTGGCTGGACGGTCTCTGGGGGAAGAAGCTCAGGAAGGTCGTCAAAAAGCTCAGACTCAGGCTCGGCAGAACATGACTCAGGGCCCACAGTGAGGGAGGATCCACAAACCCATAAGGTGTGGTTGATGAACTCGACAAAAGGGAGATGAAGATCTCCCAACAGCAGCATCTGGGCGAGTAGATCGTCCATCCCACTCCAGAATTGCTGCTTGAGAGATTCCTCATCTCTACATCCTGATAAAGGTTGATATAGACGTCCACATACTCCTCCAGTGATCCCCCATCCTGGGAAATCCTAGTGATGTGTCCTCCCGTATCGAGGCTTCGAAGCGTGTGTCGAGTAATCCGGGATGGTTTCTGTGAAGCGCGTATCGAGGCTTGTGTCGGTGACGTATGTGGTGACGTTTGAAGCCTCGCGAGCCACCTGTACCACGTGACTGCTTCAGGAAGTGGTTCGCGGTTTGGCGGTCTATTTGAAATATAAGGGCCAGCAAAATGCAATGGATTCCCCCTCACATTTTGACAGACACCATATAAAAGTTTATACTTTATGTATAAGCATCACAAACATCATTGATGAATTCATTCAATGCTTCAGACACCAAAGCCATGGGGCCCTATTTTAACGATCTGAAACGCAAGTGTCAAAGCGCAAAACGCAAGATACTTTGTGGGCGGATCCCGTTGCTGTTGCTATGTTCCCGGCGGGATAAATGCCTCTTGCGCCTGGCGCAAATCTAAAAGGGGTTGGTCTGAAGTAGCTTCATTATTCATAGGTGTGGTTTGGGCGTAACATGAAATAAACCAATCAGAGCGTCATCTCACATTCCCTTTAAGAGCAGGTGCGCAAGTTTAATTACGGATTGCTATTATTATGGCGGATTTACCAGGCGCACGCCAGGAGCGGTTCACAGCCGAGGACACTGATGTTCTTGTAAGAGCAGTGAAAGACAGAGAAGTTATGTTGTATGGGGATGGGAGAAACCGTCTCGGGTTATGACTATAACCCTTGTTCCCTGAGAAGGGAACGAGACAATGCATCGAGAATCGACACTTTGGGGACGCTCCCTTAGCGTGCGCCTCTGAAGTAAAAATGAAACTAATCCAATCCTGATTGGTGTTGCGTCGTGACGTAACATGTGACGGCATATCCGGAAGCATAAAGGTGACGCTGACGCATAGAATGCCAGCCTCGCGATGAATCAAGACGCTCTAAGGCCTCGAGGGGCGTGGCAGAGCGATGCATTGTCTCGTTCCCTTCTCAGGGAACAAGGGTTATAGTCATAACCCGAGACGTTCCCTATCGAGGAAACTCGACAATGCATCGAGAATCGACACTTTGGGGAACGAATGCCCACTAGGCCACGCAGCGAAAACAGGCCTGCCCCAGAGTGAAACTGATTCAGGCACTCAGCTAGGACGAGAGGACGAGGCACATGTGCGCCAGGCGTACTAGGGAGGTGCAGAATATAGAACCTAACAAAAGTGTGTGGGATAGCCCAACCGGCTGCCTCACAGATCTCCTGGATGGGAACTCCCGAAAGGAGGGCCCTAGAGGACGCCATGCCTCTAGTAGAAAGAGCCCTAACGGCCAAAGGTGAAGGCAAATTGCGCACCTTGTAGGCCTACTTATGGTTTGTAAAGCCGGGAGCCCCTAATAGGTGATCCAAAACACACTACAGTAGGTCCGACCTCCTCCAAGAAGAGGACCTCTCAAGGTAAATACTCGGAACTCTGACTGGCAGAGCAAGGAACCTCTCCTTTTCTGCCGAAACATGAGGTGGAGGATGAAATACTTGCAGGACCATGGACTTAGCCATGATAAATTGCACTTAAGGCACATAGCTGGGTCTCGGATGCAGGATGGCCTTAACTCCGCCGGGGGCACATCACAAGCAAGCTGGCGATAATGCCAGGGCTTGGAGATCTCCCAGTCTCTGTAAAGAAATAGCTAAGAGAAAGGCTATCTTGAACGTGAGGTCCTAGGCGAAGCCGACTGGAGGTATTCGAAGGGAGCCAGGAATAGCCCTTCGAGAACCACCGCCAGGTCCCAGGAAGGAACCCTGGACCTGACTGTCGGTCTCATCCTCCAATACCATAGAGAAATAGTATGAGCAGTTGGTGCCTCCCCAAAGGCCCAACATTTAGTGGTGCATGGAATGCCGCAATGGCAGCCACGTACACCCTACATGTGGATGGGGAGAGATTCGCAGAGAAATGATCTCGAAGAAACTCCAGAACTGAAGCCATTGGGCAGTTAACTGGGCCTAACTCCCCTCAGGGTATCTGGAGAATACGATTCTGGCTTGACCTCAGCTGACTTATCTGGCTTGGGCCTTGCCTAGTCTCTGGAATGTCACACCGTTGGGTTTGTCAGGGTCAGGTCTAGTTGTTCTATACCGCACACCAACGTCATCGTCATCAGACACACCTTCAGTCTCCTGTCCCTCAATATTGGACATAAACCTCACCAGTCTGTGTTTCATCACCTTTCTACTGTCAGGATAGTAGACCATATAGGCTGGGCTGTTCTTATCATACCCAACGAAAATGCCTTTATCAGACCTTGAGTCTAGCTTCTTTCTGTCCTGTTTATAAGTGTAACACACAGTACCAAACTTCTGCATCCTGGACATATTGGGTTTTCTTCCTGTAAGCATAAAGTAAGGTGTCTGTTTGGTGCGGTTGTTGAAACATCTATTCCTCACCACCACTGCTGTCTGGACTGCATACGGCCATAGCTTGTGGGGTAACTGACTTTCTAAGAGCATACATCTAGCCATATCAAAAAGGGTTCTCCAGTTGCGCTCAGCAGTGCCATTCTGGTGTGGTGAGTATGGTGCTGATGTCTCATGTCTGATTCTGTTCTTGCGAAGTAGTACTTGATAACCCTGTCCAGTAAACTCAGCACCATTATCAGACCTGATACATGTAACATTCCCATATGGGGCTGTGTCAGCTGGGAACCTCTCTGTGGCATCCACTGTGTCACTTTTGTGCTTCAGAAAGTAAACAAACACTGCACTTGAGTGGTCATCAGTAAAGGAAAGTGCGTACCTATACCCTTCTCTGGACTTTGGGTCAATGGGGCCTGCCAAGTCAGTATGTATCAACTCTAGAGCTGACTTGGCTCTCACATCAGGCTTTCTGTTCCTACTCTGAGTGAATTTAACTTGGACACACACATCACATTGCATAGACTTGGGTACTTTACCCTTGATTGACATACCATCCACAACATTCTCTAATTTCTGAACATCATTAAAATTGCAGTGTCCCAAAATCTCATGCCATTTCTGCATATCATGGCAACTCAGACATTGATCAACAGAGTCATTGTTCACTGGCACAGTAGGCAAATAGAATAGCCTGTTATGTTCATGAATAAGAAAACGTGTACCGTCTTTATACTGCAGGATGTCTTCACCCTCCTTAAAGATCACTGTTGCCCCGCTGGAAGTTGCAGCTCTTACGGAGAAGATGTCTTGGGGATAAGAGGGGTGATGTACAGTGCCTGCTTCAGTGTGGCACTGAGGTGCCGCCCCCTGCTATCGAACAGACACACCTCTGCTTCTCCTCTGCGCTCCGCGACCCCCTTGCACCTTGTGCCATCGGCCAGCTCCACGCAGTGCGTCTCGGCCTGGAATCGGTCATCGAAGCTCTTAAACCTGGCCAGGTCGGTGATGATATGTGATGTCGCACCGTGTCCACCATCAACCCCTTTCTGGTGACACCGCTCCCTGGCTGACGATCACTGGTCACCAACTTGAAGGCAAAAGTGTTGTCGGTTTCCTCGTACACCCCATGTGCGTCGTCTGTCTCCTCGTACACCCGATGTGCGTTGTCTTGCCTTTGCTGTTTCCATCCTCCTCGCCATGTGATACGCTTACCCTGGCTGTACCACTGTTGTTCACGCTGACACTGTCTTGCCTTGAGTCCTCTCTGGCCACAACGGAAACACTTAATGTCCCCGCTCTCAGTGCACCGCACCCTTACACCTGGCGGGGCACTGGCCTTCCTTAAATGCGCCCGAGCCCCCATGACATTGTCTTCGGCCACAGCTGTGCGCATACCTTCGGTGCTCTCGTAACTCCGCAAATTTGTCTTAAAATTTGCAAAAGTGAGAGTCTCATCCCTTTGAGTGACAAAAATGGAAAAAGGCTTGAATGATTCTGGCAGCCCCTTCAAAACCATTGCAACCAATAGTCCATCACTCAATACTTCTCCAGCATTCCTCAGTGCTGTGATTGAGGTCTCGGCACGTATGACATAGTCACACTCTCACCACTCAGCTTTTGCAGGGAAGTCAATTCTTTGTAGAGACTCACAATGCGGGGCTTACCCTTTCCAGCATAATAGTCCCGCAAGATCTTGAGTGCGCCACGCCCGTCATCTGCAGCCTCTCGCATGACCAGGGACAAACTTTTGTCATCGAGGAATTGGATCAGTTCAGCATATGCTTCAGCATTCTTTGCTGCATCCTCAGCCAGTACGTCTGCATCCGCACCCACGGCAGGCCCATTCAAAATTGTATCCTTCAATTTCTATAACCGTAGATGGCCCAAAAACTTTGTCTCTCACAGTTCATAGTTCTTTTCGTCTCCGTCAAACACAAGACGAGACCAACGTGAACTTATCCTTTCACTCATGGTGCTGGCACTCTACTCACGCCGTGTCTGCACAAACATCAACGCATCTGGGCCCATAACCTGTTAAACAGAGCTTTCTAAATATCGGCTAAAGACAGAGAATAAACATGCTTCACACAGGTTGCAGTGAGAACACAGTCAATCGTTTATTGGTACAGGTGCAGCTTAAATAGAACATCACATGGCATGGACACATGACAAACACACCTGAGAGAAATCCACAATAATTGGGAGCATACTCATTAGCCAATCAATCAATTAACAAGCTGGCGATAATGCCAGGGCTTGGAGATCTCCCAGTCTCTGTAAAGAAATAGCTAAGAGAAAGGCTATCTTGAACGTGAGGTCCTAGGCGAAGCCGACTGGAGGTATTCGAAGGGAGCCAGGAATAGCCCTTCGAGAACCACCGCCAGGTCCCAGGAAGGAACCCTGGACCTGACTGTCGGTCTCATCCTCCAATACCATAGAGAAATAGTATGAGCAGTTGGTGCCTCCCCAAAGGCCCAACATTTAGTGGTGCATGGAATGCCGCAATGGCAGCCACGTACACCCTACATGTGGATGGGGAGAGATTCGCAGAGAAATGATCTCGAAGAAACTCCAGAACTGAAGCCATTGGGCAGTTAACTGGGCCTAACTCTACTCAGGGTATCTGGAGAATACGATTCTGGCTTGACCTCAGGTGACTTATCTGGCTTGGGCCTTGCCTAGTCTCTGGAATGTCACACCGTTGGGGTTTGTCAGGGTCAGGTCTAGTTGTTCTATACCGCACACCAACGTCATCGTCATCAGACACGCCATCAGTCTCCTGTCCCTCAATATTGGACATAAACCTCACCAGTCTGTGTTTCATCACCTTTCTACTGTCAGGATAGTAGACCATATAGGCTGGGCTGTTCTTATCATACCCAACGAAAATGCCTTTATCAGACCTTGAGTCTAGCTTCTTTCTGTCCTGTTTATAAGTGTAACACACAGTACCAAACTTCTGCATCCTGGACATATTGGGTTTTCTTCCTGTAAGCATAAAGTAAGGTGTCTGTTTGGTGCGGTTGTTGAAACATCTATTCCTCACCACCACTGCTGTCTGGACTGCATACGGCCATAGCTTGTGGGGTAACTGACTTTCTAAGAGCATACATCTAGCCATATCAAAAAGGGTTCTCCAGTTGCGCTCAGCAGTGCCATTCTGGTGTGGTGAGTATGGTGCTGATGTCTCATGTCTGATTCTGTTCTTGCGAAGTAGTACTTGATAACCCTGTCCAGTAAACTCAGCACCATTATCAGACCTGATACATGTAACATTCCCATATGGGGCTGTGTCAGCTGGGAACCTCTCTGTGGCATCCACTGTGTCACTTTAGTGCTTCAGAAAGTAAACAAACACTGCACTTGAGTGGTCATCAGTAAAGGAAAGTGCGTACCTATACCCTTCTCTGGACTTTGGGTCAATGGGGCCTGCCAAGTCAGTATGTATCAACTCTAGAGCTGACTTGGCTCTCACATCAGGCTTTCTGTTCCTACTCTGAGTGAATTTACCTTGGACACACACATCACATTGCATAGACTTGGGTACTTTACCCTTGATTGACATACCATCCACAACATTCTCTAATTTCTGAACATCATTAAAATTGCAGTGTCCCAAAATCTCATGCCATTTCTGCATATCATGGCAACTCAGACATTGATCAACAGAGTCATTGTTCACTGGCACAGTAGGCAAATAGAATAGCCTGTTATGTTCATGAATAAGAAAACGTGTACCGCCTTTATACTGCAGGATGTCTTCACCCTCCTTAAAGATCACTGTTGCCCCGCTGGAAGTTGCAGCTCTTACGGAGAAGATGTCTTGGGGATAAGAGGGGTGATGTACAGTGCCTGCTTCAGTGTGGCACTGAGGTGCCGCCCCCTGCTATCGAACAGACACACCTCTGCTTCTCCTCTGCGCTCCGCGACCCCCTTGCACCTTGTGCCATCGGCCAGCTCCACGCAGTGCGTCTCGGCCTGGAATCGGTCATCGAAGCTCTTAAACCTGGCCAGGTCGGTGATGATATGCGATGTCGCACCGGTGTCCACCATCAACCCCTTTCTGGTGACACCGCTCCCTGGCTGACGATCACTGGTCACCAACTTGAAGGCAAAAGTGTTGTCGGTTTCCTCGTACACCCCATGTGCGTCGTCTGTCTCCTCGTACACCCGATGTGCGTTGTCTTGCCTTTGCTGTTTCCATCCTCCTCGCCATGTGATACGCTTACCCTGGCTGTACCACTGTTGTTCACGCTGACACTGTCTTGCCTTGTGTCCTCTCTGGCCACAACGGAAACACTTAATGTCCCCGCTCTCAGTGCACCGCACCCTTACACCTGGCGGGGCACTGGCCTTCCTTAAATGCGCCCGAGCCCCCATGACATTGTCTTCGGCCACAGCTGTGCGCATACCTTCGGTGCTCTCGTAACTCCGCAAATTTGTCTTAAAATTTGCAAAAGTGAGAGTCTCATCCCTTTGAGTGACAAAAATGGAAAAAGGCTTGAATGATTCTGGCAGCCCCTTCAAAACCATTGCAACCAATAGTCCATCACTCAATACTTCTCCAGCATTCCTCAGTGCTGTGATTGAGGTCTCGGCACGTATGACATAGTCACACTCTCACCACTCAGCTTTTGCAGGGAAGTCAATTCTTTGTAGAGACTCACAATGCGGGGCTTACCCTTTCCAGCATAATAGTCCCGCAAGATCTTGAGTGCGCCACGCCCGTCATCTGCAGCCTCTCGCATGACCAGGGACAAACTTTTGTCATCGAGGAATTGGATCAGTTCAGCATATGCTTCAGCATTCTTTGCTGCATCCTCAGCCAGTACGTCTGCATCCGCACCCACGGCAGGCCCATTCAAAATTGTATCCTTCAATTTCTATAACCGTAGATGGCCCAAAAACTTTGTCTCTCACAGTTCATAGTTCTTTTCGTCTCCGTCAAACACAAGACGAGACCAACGTGAACTTATCCTTTCACTCATGGTGCTGGCACTCTACTCACGCCGTGTCTGCACAAACATCAACGCATCTGGGCCCATAACCTGTTAAACAGAGCTTTCTAGATATCGGCTAAAGACAGAGAATAAACATGCTTCACACAGGTTGCAGTGAGAACACAGTCAATCGTTTATTGGTACAGGTGCAGCTTAAATAGAACATCACATGGCATGGACACATGACAAACACACCTGAGAGAAATCCACAATAATTGGGAGCATACTCATTAGCCAATCAATCAATTAACAGCTGGTAGTGACGATTCTGTCTGACCAATCAGTGATCTGCAGTGTTTTCACGTCACATTTTAGTACCGGTACGCTTGGAACCTCAACAGAGGTGGTACCATTTAAAGCGAGCCGTACCGTACCCTACCATGCAGTGGAAAAGCGCCACAAGTGAGCAGTGCCGTGCCGAGCCGTACCATACCATGCAGTGGAAAAGCGCCAAAGCGTGCCGTACCGAACCGTGCCATACCATGCAGTGGAAAAGCGCCATTAAAGGGTTGGCTAAATCTTCCAGGAAAACAAAAGATAAAAGTTACTATTACCCTGCCTATTCTGTGAAGATTAATTAATTCTGTCCGCAAAGGCCTCTTTTCCACGTACTTCAATATTCTACTAGAAGCCGTGTTTTTATCTGCATTCTATGGTTTTATGCGTCCAGTGGAATTCACATCAGAAACTAATAAATTTGATCCTGTCCGCGGTATCTCTTTTTCCGATCTGCACTTTGCACCTAAATTCTTCTCACTCTTTCTCAAGCACTCCAAGACTGACGCTCAAGGCTCTGGTGTCACCCTAACACTTTCAAAAATCAATAACAATTTTTGCCCCTTCTCATCTATGGTTAAATTTCTTAAAAACCACCCTAAAACTTCAAACCACGCACCACTATTCATTTTACCAAACGGAGTACCCCTTTCGAAGGCCTGTTTCAGAACCCACTTAACCACCGTCATTAAAAGCTGCAGTCTATCCCCCTCTCTCTATACCGGCCATTCCTTCAGAATTTGGGGCAGCTACCTCAGCAGCCGAAAGGGGAATCTCTACACCAGCCATTAAGACCATGGGCAGATGGTCTTCCTCCGCATTCGAATCATACATCAGACCTGATTCAAAATCCATTCTTGAAGCTCAGCAAGCTCTCCTGTAATAAACCAGGTAAATTGCTATTGCAACTACTGGTGGTGGTGTAGTGTTCAATGTGGTCTACCGTGACCGTGTAGCCTAATGTGGCTTGCTCGTGGGCAGCAGAAAATAAATAAAAATAATAATAATAATAATAATCAGGGTTCCAGACTGCGACCAAATTGGTCGCATATGCGACCGTTTTTTGAGAATGTGCGAGTTATAATTGTATGTGGTCGCATTAGTGCGAGTGGACGCTCGCGCAACAGAACGCCGCTGTATCAGCAGCTGCTGCAGTCCGTAACGTAACTTACCAAGGAGTGTGAGATTTCTGATTTTTGTTATCTATAGACCTTATTCAGAGCAGCGCCATAACAGGTATGAAAGTGAGGGATAGACTTACCGTGTTTCCAATGGCATCCGCTGTAAAAAGCTGAATAAAGCTCATAGATTACTTACAAATTTTCACAGCTTATATTGTCGGGAGTTTTTTGTCAACTGAAATTTCTTGGAAAGATATTGTTCCAGTGTTTCATGAGCAGAACAAAACGAAAACAATTAAATAACAGTACAGCCCATTGAAGAGATGCATGTCTAACCCTCACAGCCTCGCTTTCATTCTCATTAAAAATCAAAGATGGTGCTGCCGTGAATAAGGCGTATAAACTTTGATAACGAAAATCTGTATCAGCGTATTATAATACTCTAATCTTTTAAAATGTAATGCAATAGATAGATAGATAGATAGATAGATAGATAGATAGATAGATAGATAGATATAACGTAATTCAAATGTAAATGGATAGATTGTATACACTCTAAACAATGCTGGGTTGTTTAAACCCAAATGTTGGGTTAAAAATGTCATTTAAAATTTTAACCTAACTTCAACTTTCACTTTCAACTGTAATTTTTTTATTTATTACATTTTAACCCAAAATTTGGGTTTGTCCATATTAGACCCAAATTTGGGTTGAAACAACCCAGCATTTTTTAGAGTGTATAATTCAAGTGTAAAATGCTTAAAATTAAAGATTAAAATTACGGTCCAAAATCCATGAAAATCCTGAAATTTGGCAATGATAATTACCATATATTACATGTGTTTTTATATAATATATTACAGGTATTTATGCTGCAACCCAGAAAGCCTTTGCTAGCCTTGGTCCATTAAGACCACTATTCATCAGCATGCATTGATTAATCCCATGCCATGTAGCAAAAAAAAAAAAAGTGTGACCAAATCATATGCTGGTGCGACCAACTGAGAAAGTTGGTAGCACCAGTGCAACCAGTGGAAAAGTTAGTCTGGAGCCCTGATAATAATAATAATTAAATAAAAAATGGATCTAACGTTGCCCGTCTATGTGTGGCCTAATGTGGCCCTGTTCCATTGGTCTAACGAGACCTGTCTATGTGTGGCCTAACGTGGCTCTGTTCTGTTGGTCTAACGAGACCTGTCTATGTGTGGCCTAACGTGGCTCTGTTCCGTTGATCTAACGAGACCTGTCTATGTGCGGCCTAACGTTGGTCTAACGAGACCTGTCTATGTGCGGCCTAACGTTGGTCTAACAAGATCTGTCTATGTGTGGCCTAACGTGGCTCTGTTCTGTTGGTCTAATGAGACCCGTCTATGTGTGGCCTGACGTGGCTCTGTTCCGTTGATCTAACGAGACCTGTCTATGTGCGGCCTAACGTTGGTCTAACGAGACCTGTCTATGTGCGGCCTAACGTTGGTCTAACGAGACCTGTCTATGTGTGGCCTATCGTTGGTCTAACGAGACCTGTCTATGTGTGGCCTAATGTTGGTCTAACGAGACCCGTCTATGTGCGGCCTAACGTTGGTCTAACGAGACCTGTCTATGTGCGGCCTAACGTTGGTCTAACGAGATCTGTCTATGTGTGGCCTAACGTGGCTCTGTTCCGTTGATCTAACGAGACCTGTCTATGTGTGGCCTATCGTTGGTCTAACGAGACCTGTCTATGTGTGGCCTAACGTTGGTCTCACGAGACCTGTCTAAGTGCGGCATAACGTTGGTCTAACGAGACCTGTCTATGTGTGGCCTAACGTGGCTCTGTTCTGTTGGTCTATCGAGACCTGTCTATGTGTGGCCTAACGTTGGTCTAACGAGAACTGTCTATGTGTGGCCTAACGTGGCTCTGTTCTGTTGGTCTAACGAGATCTGTCTATGTGTGGCCTAACGTTGGTCTAACGAGAACTGTCTATGTGTGGCCTAACGTGGCTCTGTTCTGTTGGTCTAATGAGACCTGTCTATGTGCGGCCTAACGTTGGTCTAACGAGACCTGTCTATGTGCGGCCTAACGTTGGTCTAACGAGACCTGTCTATGTGTGGGCTATCGTGGCTCTGTTCTGTTGGTCTAACGAGACCTGTCTATGTGTGGCCTAACGTGGCTCTGTTCTGTTGGTCTAATGAGACCTGTCTATGTGTGGCCTAACGTGGCTCTGTTCTGTTGGTCTAATGAGACCTGTCTATCTGCGGCCTAACGTTGGTCTAACGAGACCTGTCTATGTGCGGCCTAACGTTGGTCTAACGAGACCTGTCTATGTGTGGCCTAACGTGGCTCTGTTCTGTTGGTCTAATGAGACCTGTCTATATGCGGCCTAACGTTGGTCTAACGAGACCTGTCTATGTGCGGCCTAACGTTGGTCTAACGAGACCTGTCTATGTGTGGCCTAACGTGGCTCTGTTCTGTTGGTCTAACGAGACCCGTCCATGTGCGGCCTAACGTTGGTCTAATGAGACCTGTCTATGTGCGGCCTAACGTTGGTCTAACGAAACCTGTCTATGTGTGGCCTAACGTGGCTCTGTTCTGTTGGTCTAACGAGACCTGTCTATGTGTGGCCTAACGTTGCTCTAACGAGACCTGTCTGTGTGTGGCCTAACGTGGCTCTGTTCCGTTGATCTAACGAGACCTGTCTATGTGTGGCCTATCGTGGCTCTGTTCTGTTGGTCTAACGAGACCTGTCTATGTGTGGGCTAACGTTGGTCTAACATGACCTGTCTATGTGCGGCCTAACATGGCTCTGTTCTGTTGGTCTAAAGAGACCTGTCTATGTGTGGCCTAACGTGGCTCTGTTCCGTTGATCTAACGAGACCTGTCTTATGTGCGGCCTAACGTTGGTCTAACGAGACCTGTCTATGTGTGGCCTAACGTGGCTCTGTTCTGTTGGTCTAACGAGACCTGTCTATGTGCGGCCTAACGTTGGTCTAACGAGACCTGTCTATGTGTGGCCTAACGTGGCTCTGTTCTGTCGGTCTAACGAGACCCGTCTATGTGCGGCCTAACGTTGGTCTAACGAGACCTGTCTATGTCTGGCCTAAGGTTGGTCTAACGAGACCTGTCTATGCATGGCCTAACGTGGCTCTGTTCTGTTGGTCTAACGAGACCTGTCTATGCATGGCCTTTGCGGCACTATTCTATATTGTCTAACGAGGCCCGTTCATGTACGGATCAATGCGGCACCATTATTTATGCTATAACGAGGCCGTCCATGCATGGCCGAACGCGGCATGGTTCTGTATTTTCCATGCGGCCTCGCTTTGCGCATCCTCAGGAGCGGAGCTGATAAATTATGTTAAAAGTATATAGAATTCTACGTAAATCACTGGATTTATGCCTGGCCAATAAAAAAAAAAAAAATAATAATAATAATTTTTTAACCTCCCATGGTTCCACATTGCACCTTACAGGTTAACGTTTTTCTAAACTTTAGTAGCTCCCTCGTTTAGCGAAGCTCAAGCTACAAGGTAATCATATCCAACGTCCATCACACTGTTCACGGTAACCCTTCCTTATATTTTCCAGGAACCACAAGATCCACGGCCGGTGGGTATATCTTCCGTTTCCTATTTTTGGGGGTTGGCTGGCCCCGTCTCGGTGGATCCATAATCCACCTATTTTTGGGGGTCAGCTGCGCCCCTGACTTTGCCCCAGGCAGGAAATGCAGATCCGCTACCCTCGGATAATGGACTACGGACGGGGTCAATTTGGAGAAAAGACGACAAGTAAAAAATTCGATTAATAGTTTAATTGTGGACCAAGTAGAACGTCTCGGTTACTAATGTAACCCTCGTTCCCCGAAGGAGGGAACGGGAGACGTGACGTCGACGTGACGACGTTAGGGGATCACTTCAGGGAGCCCTATCAACTTCGAGTATCTAAAGAACAAGCCAATGAACGTTGGCGTGCGTGAAACGCGTCACGCGCCCCGCCCCGCAGCGCGGGTATAAACAGGAAGCGGACGCCGCACTCATTGTTTTTCGCTGAGGAGCCGAGATAGAGACGGCCGTACAGCGATGGTCAGCAACTGTGGCAGCGAGACGTTCCCTTTCAGTCGCTCACGTTCGACGTGACGTCGACGTGACGACGTTAGGGGATCCCATGGAAGACGCCATCGGTTGCTGCCACATCCAGCGCCCTACGGAAGGCTCTCAGACCCCCAATGGCTGGGGCGGAAGACCTGCGTAGAGGGAGTTCACTGTTGTTCCGTTAACCCACACAGTGGAACTCTTGGATAACACTGGGAAAGCGTGCCTTTCCAGGGGAGAGGGACGCTGCGGAAGCCACATCCTGCCCGAAGGGAGGTAACATGTGGAGGATACACATATGGACTGGCCAGAAGGGCAGTGCAACATATGGAATGTCACTGGGGTGGCTCCAGCCTGAGGAGGGGGAGGCAGCACCAGACAGTGACGGCAGAGCGGACTCTGCCAAGGGAAAGACACGGGCTCACCGCAGGGAGCTGGTCGTGGAAGAATACTCATATGGGATCGCCGCAGGAATCACCACATATGGAACCCAGCCTAGCACAAGTTACACAGGCATACGAGCACTAGGCCTGGCGTCGGACGCTCCGCAACGTCCGACTGCCGGAGGGGTGCGGAGGAACTCACAGGGTTCGCCAGAGTGGGGAACTCGACTGGAGCAAAAAAGCGCACGTATCCGCTCCATGTGGAGGGGAGTGGCGCAGCAAGCCGACACAAGAGCGGAAACTTCGGTGTTACCGGCTGGTTGAAGCGAGCACACAGGAAGAAACCGGCTCAACACGTAGGCTATAAAATCTAGCGAACGTGTTAGGTGTCGCCCAGCCCGCAGCTCTACAGATGTCTGTCAGCGAGGCGCCGTGTGCCAGCGCCCAAGAAGAAGCGACACCCCTAGTGGAGTGGGCTCTCAACCCGGGCGGGCAAGGCACGCCTTGGGCTTCGTAAGCCAAGGCGATGGCATCCACTATCCAGTGGGCCATCCTCTGCTTGGAGACAGCCTTTCCCTTCTGCTGGCCTCCGTAACAGACGAAGAGCTGATCTGAGGTCCTGAGGCTTTGCGTTCTGTCCACGTACAGACGCAGAGCGCGGACGGGACAGAGAAAAGCCAGGGCTGGGTCTGCCTCCTCCGAAGGCAGCGCTTGCAGGTTCACCACCTGGTCCCGGAAGGGAGTGGTAGGAACCTTGGGCACGTATCCGGGCCGGGGTCTCAGGATCACGTGAGAGTTAGCCGGGCCGAATTCTAGGCACGATTCGTCGACCGAAAATGCATGCAGGTCCCCTACCCTCTTGATGGAGGCCAATGCAACCAGGAGTACTGTTTTACAAGACAGAACTTTTAACTCAGCTGACTGCAAAGGCTCAAAGGGTGGTCTCTGAAGTGCCGAAAGGACCAGAGACAAGTCCCAAGAGGGTATAGAGAGTGGGCGAGGAGGATTAAGTCTCCTTGCTCCCCTCAGGAACCTGACGATCAGGTCATGCTTTCCCAACGACTTACCATCAACTGCATCGTGATGTGCGGCAATGGCGGCAACATACACTTTAAGGGTGGAGGGAGACAGCCTTCGCTCCAACCCATCCTGCAGGAAGGAAAGCACGGCTCTGATCGAGCAAGTTCGGGGGTTCTCCTGGTGAGAAGAACACCATTCAACGAATAGGTTCCACTTCAATGCATAGAGGCGCCTCGTAGAGGGGGCTCTGGCTGAAGTGATGGTGTCAACTACCGCTGGGGGTAGGTCACCTAGAACCTCCGCGTCCCGTCCAGGGACCAGACATGGAGTTTCCAAAGGTCCGGACGCGGGTGCCACAGGGTGCCCCGTCTCTGAGAGAGCAGGTCCTCTCTCAGAGGAATGGGCCAGGGAGGGGCTGTCGCGAGGAGCACTAGTTCGGGGAACCAGGTCCGGTTGGGCCAATACGGGGCAACTAACACGACCTGCTCCTCGTCCTCCCTGACTTTGCACAAAGTCTGTGCAAGAAGGCTCACTGGGGGAAACGCATACTTGCGTAGGCTGTGTGCCAGGGCATCCGTGCCGAGGGTCCCCTCGGTCAGGGAATAGAACAACTGGCAGTGAGACGTGTCCGGGGCGGCAAACAGATCTACCTGTGCGGTCCCGAAGCGCCTGAAAATCAGCTGGACCACCTGGGGATGGAGTCGCCATTCTCCCGGTAGCACCTGCTGCCGTGAGAGCTCGTCGGCTGCACAGTTGAGCAGGCCAGGAATATAAATGGCACGAAGCGACCTCAGATGCTTCTGACTCCAAAGGAGGAGATGGCGGGCGAGTTGTGACATGCGGCGGGAGCGTAGACCACCCTGACGGTTGATGTACGCAACGGTCGCAGTGCTGTCCGTACGGACCAGTACATGCTTGCCACGAAGCGGCGTTTTGAAGCGGCCCAATGCAAGATGTACTGCTAACAACTCGAGGCAATTGATGTGCCAATGCAGTTGAGGCCCCGTCCACAGACCTGAAGCTGCATGCCCGTTGTACGTGGCCCCCCAGCCGGTGGCAGAGGCATCCGTGGTGACCACAGAGTGCCTGGACACTTGTTCTAGGGGAACACCTGCCCGCAGGAACGAAGGGTCTGACCACAAGCTGAGAGTTTGGCGACAGTGCGGAGTCACTTGGACCCGGCACGAGCCGCTCTGCCACGCCCATCTCGGGACTCGATCGTGGAGCCAGTGTTGGAGCGGTCTCATATGAAGCAATCCGAGCGGCGTTACCGCGGCTGCAGATGCCATTTGCCCCAGGAGTCTCTGAAACAGTTTCAGTGGAGCCGCTGTTCTGCGCCTGAGCGTGCTCACGCAGTTCAACACTGACTGGACGCGGGCCTCGGTGAGGCGCGCTGTCATGTTGATCGAGTCCAACTCCATACCGAGAAAAGAGATCCTCTGCCCGGGGGTGAGTTTGCTCTTTTCCCAGTTGACCCGAAGCCCTAGGTGGCTGAGGTGACTGAGCACCAGTGTCCCTGTGTTCGCACAACTGCTCTCTCGACTGGGCGAGAATAAGCCAGTCGTCGAGGTAGTTGAGAATGCGAACACCACGCTCGCACATGGGAGCAATGGCTGCCTCCGCGACTTTCGTGAAGACACGGGGCGACAGGGCCAGCCCGAAGGGTAAGACCTTGTACTGATATGCCCGTCCCTCGAACGCAAAGCGAAGAAACGGTCTGTGTCGAGGGAGAATCGAGACATGAAAGTACGCGTCCTTCAGGTCGATCGCTGCAAACCAATCTTGGGGACGGATGCACTTGAAAATGCGTTTCTGCGTAAGCATCTTGAACGGCAGCTTGTGAAGGGACCGGTTCAAAACACGCAGATCCAAGATTGGCCGTAACCCACCGCCTTTCTTGGGTACAATGAAGTACGGGCTGTAGAAGCCGGTCTTCATATCGGCTGGAGGGACCGGCTCGATCGCGTCCTTCGCCAGTAGGACTGCGATCTCTGCCCTGAGCACAGGGGCACTGTCCGGCGAAACGCGGGTAAACAGAATGCCCCTGAATACAGGGGGGCGCCGGGCGAACTGAATCGCATAGCCGAGTCTGACAGTACGGATGAGCCAGCGAGACGGGCTGGGAAGCGCTAGCCAGGCTCCCAGACATCGCGCAAGCGGAATCAACGGCACCACAGACGTACCCGGGGTGGGGCAGCGCGGCGGAACGCAGGGACCCGACTCGGACGGCACAGCGGCCCGGAGTGGGGTCTGAATGTGTGGTGCAACACGTACCTGCTTCCGTCGAAGGGCAGAGTGAGTGTGTGGAGGCGGCAGAGCGTCCGGAACACAGCCACTGCTGCTCGCTGGCGATGAGAGAGGGGCTCGAGGGTGACAAGGCATAGCGTCGTCGACCGTCAAGCGCGCTCTCTTGGGACCCAGAGGTTTCAGAAATTGCTCTTTTATTGAATATGTGGGTACCACTGAAGGCAGTGGCGGAAAAGGAACAAAAAGAAACAAAGGATTCTCCACCCGGCCCTCCACCGGGGGAAGGAGCGGTGCCTTCACCGTCTCCTGGAGAGCAACTTGATCCACCTCTGGGTCGCCCGTCTCAGGGTCGTTTGCACCTGCGCTTACCACCTGGTTTGGTAGCGGCCTGGACGGGCGTGGCCGACTTCCTGCGGCTTGCTCCACGCTGAGGCCTGGATGGTGGCTGCTGCTGCTGAGGCTTAGCGGGAGCGGAGGACGCCGCAGGAGGACGGCCTCGGCGACGAGCGGACGGAGGGTCTGCGGCCGGCGGACGGGAGGAAGCAGCGGGGGTCCGCCGGGGCAGGATGTGTCGGATAGCCTCCGTCTGCTTCTGGGCGGCCGAGAACTGTTGGGCGAAGCTCTCGACCGCATCGCCGAATAACCCAACCTGGGAGAGAGGGGCATCCAGGAACCGATATTTATCGGTGTCCCTCATGTCCGCCAGGTTGAGCCAAAGGTGGCGCTCCTGGACCACCAAGGTGGACATCGCCTGACCAACGGAACGCGCGGTTTCCTTCGTCGCCCGGAGGGCGAGGTCAGTAGCCACGCGGAGCTCCCGGAGGAGCTCTGGGTCAGAACCACCCTCGTTCATGTCCATGAGCGCCTGGGCCTGGTGGACCTGCAAGAGCACCATGGCATGGAGGGCGGAAGCAGCCTGTCCACAGGCCTTATAAGCCCTCGCCGTGAGACCGGACGAAAACTTACAGGCCTTGGACGGGAGGCGCGGATTACCCCGCCAGGAGGAGGCGGACGCCGGACACAGTTGCATCGCGACAGCCCGCTCCACCGGGGGGATATCCACATACCCCTTAGCTGCCCCGCCGTCGAGGGTGGCGAGGGGGGAGGAGCTACTAGAACGGATTCGGGCACTATACGGTGCCTTCCACGTCCTAGAAAGCTCCTCATGCACCTCCGGAAAGAAAGGTACCGGGGCGGCGCACTGAGAACCAGCACGGCCCGCCCCGAGAAACCAATCGTCCAACCGAGAAGGTTCGGGACGTGGCGGAGGATTCCACACAAGCCCGACCTTCTCGGCGGCCCGGGAAAGCATAGCCGCCCACTCTGGATCCGGCTCGGACAACGATACACACCCAGACGGGGGCAACGCAGCCGAGTCGTCATCTCCAGAGGAGTGAAGCTCCCCCTCCGATGCTGCGATCGACATCTGATCGTCAGCTGGCGCCCCAAAGGAAACGACCGGCCGTTCAGGAGAAGGACCGAGTCGATCGCAAAGGGGCGCGGATGGCAACAGCGCATGAGAGGCGTGAGGGGCCCGCGGAGATTGCCTCGACGGGGAAGCCCTCACGGTAATACTCAGATCACCCTGGTCATGCGCCGAAGTAGGCCTATTCTGCAGGGCAGAATAAGCACTAGATCGGGGCATAGGCGAGGGGACTGCACCTCCCGTGAGGTAAGCGAGTCTCGATCTAAGCGCTGCCATAGTCATATTCCCGCAATGGGAACATGAACTATTCACAAAAGCTGCTTCAGCGTGTTGAATGCCCAAACACGAGAGGCAACTCTTGTGGCCATCTGCTGGCGCCAGGGAACGACCGCATCCAGAAACGCACAAGCGGAATGACATCCTGAAAAGGACGCAGGGTCACGCTTGTGTTGCTCTTTTAGTAAAATAACAAACAGAGGAAAGAAATAGACTCTTTAGTGCTGAAGCACCCAGGGGTAGCCGCGGTGTAATCGGGTACACTCTCAGATGAGGAACGCCCACGAGACCGACACACACACACACATAAACAGTGCCGTGAAAACGGCAGTTGTGGTAAAAGATGCTCGCGGCCACCACTGATCGCGCCGTCACACCAGCACTGCAGCAGAGTTCTCTTCTCCCTCTAGTTGTCGATAGATACAACGTTTCAGCAGTCTGTAGAATCTCAGAGTCAAACAAAGCTCGGCTCCGAAGCGAAAGACAATGAGTGCGGCGTCCGCTTCCTGTTTATACCCGCGCTGCGGGGCGGGGCGCGTGACGCGTTTCACGCACGCCAACGTTCATTGGCTTGTTCTTTAGATACTCGAAGTTGATAGGGCTCCCTGAAGTGATCCCCTAACGTCGTCACGTCGACGTCACGTCGAACGTGAGCGACTGAAGGGGAACTATTAAATCATAACTTAATAGTAAAAGAGGTGTTTAAATTTTACTCTAAATTGTATTCCTCTTCTTTTTTCTCTGTTAGTTCTAATTATTTTTTTCAGATGATAAAAAATAATATACCGTCTATTGATAATGTATTTAAAGAACTTTGTGAATCAGACATAACCATACAAGAGCTTGATGCGGCTATTAAACAGAGTAAACCTGGTAAATCACCGTGTCCTGATGGGTTAACCACAGGTTTTTATAAAAGAATTTGGGATGACCTAAAATGTATATTTTTTGAAGCCTTACAAGATTGTATAAATAATAGTGAATTATTGCCAACTATGAAACAATGGCTTATAATTCTGATACCACAGCCAGGAAAAGATAAGCGGATATTAGATAATTTACGCCCCATAACACTATACTAAAAACAGATTACAAATTGTTTACTAAAGCACTTGCTTCCAGATTAAAAACAGGAATATCACAAATCATTAGTGTTACCCAATCAGGGTTCTTAAAGGATAGGTCAATTCATAATAATATCAGGTTAGTTTTTGATGTGATTGAATATGATCATCTAATTGAAGAAGATGGTTTCATTTTATTTTGGGATTTCTATAAGGCCTTTATGGTGGAGCATTCTTTTATTTTTCAAACTCTTAAACACTTTTGTTTTGGTCCTAAATGTATTAGGCAAGGCAAGGCAAGGCAAGTTTATTTATATAGCACATTTCATACACAATGGTAATTCAAAGTGCTTTACATAGGAGAAAATAAAATAATCAAAACAAATAAGAATAATTAAAACAGTTTAGAATAAAAAATAAAATAAAGTACAGTAAAAACAGTCGGACGAACAGTGGCACAGTGCTCATTCAGTAAATGCATAGCTAAACAGAAGTGTTTTGAGTCTGGATTTGAATGTGACATCTAAATATGTCTGTGTCCTACACAAAATAATAATAGTAATGTCATCGAAATGCATATCATGTTTGTGCAGGCCCCAGTGAAGTGTAATTCTAAAAAGGCAGAGAGAGAGAAAAAAAGTCGTGAATTAAATTAAATTAAATCAATAATTTATATAAAAAAAAACTAATACCCTAATGAAAACCGCCACTTGCCTAATAATGAAAAACGACACTTGCATTAACACTTTGCTTTAACACATTAATTGACATCCTATTAGCCTAAATAGACTACTTAAAGCAAGGAAATGTTGCTCCTATTGAAGTAATGCAATAGTTGAATGACGGTGGATTATGAACTCGCCAAAACGGAAAAGAAAGCCCATAACGCAGGATCAGTTCACACCGAACGCTAATAGAGCGTCAAATACACGTCTATCGCGTCTAGTTAGAGACGCTTGAACATTCGCTCGAGTTCAAATTTTTCAACTTGCGCGGAAGACATTCACGGCAAACGCGTCGCCCAATTCGCGTCATTCGCAACGCCCGGCGCGAATGATGCGTCTATTCGCGTCTTAACAGATATTATTGGCTTTGCATTGACTTTGTATGTAATCTACTCGCGCAAATAATTCAATTCTGTAACATAGGACAAGACAGGATGTAATTGCAATGACGCTCTTTATTAGTGTGCACAGACACGGAGGTCAACTCAAAATAAACACAGGGGACAGCAAACACAGGAGACAGTCGGGGTGATCCAACGCAAGATGACAGGTGATGCAGGGACCTCAGTCGGTGGCTGGTGCTGGTGCGTGATCCCGTGAAAGTCCCAGTGAAGTGCTCGATAATCCAGTGAAGGTGATCTCCAACGAAACGACGACAAGGAATCCACAATCCAACGCGAAGACAAGAACAGGAAACACACCGGGAAACCACAACGATCTGACAAACATGAGACACAGTTACTGAGCTTATAAAGGGACAAACGGATTGAAACCAGCTGGCGCTGCTGATCAGCAGTGATCAGTGACCACGCCCGCAGACACACACACACACAACAACTGCACGCGAGACGAGAGAGAGACAGTGAATTCATGAACCGTGACAAATTCGCGTTCGGTGTGAACACACCATTACTGCTGCTGGCTCAGTTGGTGCTGGAAAAAATTGATAAATGGGAAATTCGGCACTGGGATATCAAGCAAAACACACGAGAGAGGATATTTGTTTGCAGATGCAGCATTCCCGCTTGTGTCGTGGACCCCGGACGACTGCGAGAGGCGGTGGTGTGCGCTACAATCCTTTGTGAATAGGTCTTAGTGAGTTAGGAGTCCTCTCGACTTCTTTTAAGCTGTCCCAGACTTAGGTGCTACTTTTAGGGCTAAAATGCTTCGTGAATTACTCTTAGTGAAAAAAAATTAGGAGTCCTAAAGTTAGGATTGACACGCCCATTATTTTTAGGAGTTGCTCCTAAATCCGCCAGTTAGGAGCTACTTTTAGCCTTAAAATTCTTTGTGAATACGGCCCCTGATCTCTTCTGGAAGCTGGTTCCAGCTGCGGCTGGCATAGTAGCTAAAAGCAGACTCTCCTTGCTTAGAGTGAACCCTTGGTATTTCTAACTGATGTGATCCTGATGATCTGAGTGATCTGTTGGGTTTATATTCAGTGAGCATATCTGCAATATATTGAGGTCCTAGCCCATTGAATGATTTATATACCAGTAATAATACTTTAAAAGCAATCCTAAATGTAACTGGGAGCCAGTGTAAAGACCTGAGGACTGGTGTGATATGTTCATATTTTCTGGTTCTGCTCAGGATCCTGGCAGCAGCGTTCTGTATGAGCTGCAACTGTCTTATGGTCTTTTTAGGAAGGCCAGTGAGGAGTCCATTACAATAATCCACCCTGCTGGTGATGAAAGCATGCACAAGTTTCTCTAAGTCTTGACTGGAAACAAAGCATCTAATTCTTGCAATATTTTTCAGATGATAGTATGCTGATTTAGTAATTGCTTTGACATGACTACTGAAACTAAGGTCTGACTCTAGAGACACACCAAGATTCCTGACTTGATTTTTAGTTGTTAGACCCCTAGAGTGAAGGTATGCATTCACCTTGAGAACTTCATCTTTGTTTCCAAACGCAATGACTTCAGTTTTGTCTTTGTTTAACTGAAGAAAGTTTTGGCACATCCAGCTGTTTACTTCATCAATGCATTGGCACAGGGAGTCAATGGGGCTGTAATCGTTAGGCGATAGGGCTAAGTAGAGCTGTGTGTCGTCTGCATAGCTGTGGTAAGAGATTCGGTTCTTTCTCATTATTTGGCTCATTGGGAGCATATACAGGTTGAATAGGAGTGGCGCAAGAATTGAGCCCAGGGGGACTCCGCATGACATCGATGTCCACTCAGACTTATGGTCTCCTATACTCACATAATAACCTCTCCCTTCTAAGTATGACCTGAACCATTTTAGGGCTATCCCAGAAAGCCCCACCCAGTTCCCTTTATCGAAAAAGGGAACTTCGAGATGCGTCGAACGACACGGTGGGAACGCCTCTTGCGTGATTGCGTCTGAAGCATCTATGCCAACTAGTCCAATGGAATGAGAGAATGAGCGTCACGGGCGGGTGACGTCATGAACCAGGAAAGGATAAGAGCACTTCCGCTGCTCGCCGGCATTTAGCTTCTGTTGCCTCAGCAAGCGATCTGTGTCAAACTGTCTCTGTCTATTTATTGTTGTCTGTTACAATATTGTTGGAAACGTGATGGCGAAACAAGTTTACAAGCAGTGTGTTCCTCCCTGCCCGCGTTATTTAACGGGTGGGGACACACACGAGCTTTGTGTGATTTGTTTGGGATTTGAGCATGCAGCCTCAGCCTTCGAGGGGGCTGAGTGCCAGCATTGTGAGAAGCTACCGCTTCGCATGCTCAGATCCCGCCTGTCACTCTTTGATAAGCAGAGTGGGCAGGCTCGCGATCCACAAGGATCAGGACCCGCGTCTGCCGAGGCAACGCGGAGAATGCATTCTTGGGGATCGCAGTTAGATCTCTCAGAGGGGTTCGAGACGGGTCCGCGGACCTTTTCTCCTTCCCTTCCTGGGAGATCTAGCTCTCCTCTCCCGGTGTCGGAAGCACGCTCTGCGGTTTCTCCCGCCCGGGAAGAGAGCTCTCCCTTTCTGCATTGTTCTTCTTCTGAGGAAGTTGATGTTTTGAGTGTTGAAAGTGAGAATGCACACACGGGGGAAAGAGATACACAATTTATTTCCCCGGCGTATGATGAGCTGGTGGATGTCATGTCACGAGCTGTAGAGAAATTAAATATTGAATGGCCATCTGAGAATAAAAACACTCGCCCTAAAAGCAAGTTAGATGAGCGATTTCTCTCTTCAGCCACATTATGTCCACCACGAGGGCTCCCATTTTTCCCTGATTTACATAGTGAAATATCTAGATCTTGGAATAAGCCATATTCATCTCGTGTTTTTAGCCCTCAAACCACCACTTATTCAAGAATTAGAGGGCTAAAAGAATATGGTTATGAATCGATGCCCCAGGCTGAGCAAAATTTAGCGAGTTATCTCGCGCCTGGTCCAGCATCGACTATGAGAGCCCCAGTTTTGCCCACTAGACCGCTCAAAACTACATCTAATTTAGTGGGCAAAGCTTATGCGGCGGCAGGTCAAGCTGGAGCGTGTTTACACACCATGGCGCTGCTCCAGGCTTATCAGGCTGACCTGCTGGGGGATTTGGATAACAGTGAGGGTGTTAGTCATGACGATGTTCGAGAACTTCGTAGGGCTACCGATCTTTCTCTCAGGGCTACTAAAGAGACCGCTAGAGCTATTGGGCGGTCTATGGCAGCTTTGGTAGCCACTGAGAGGCACTTATGGTTGAATCTTTCTGAGATTAAAGATAAAGATCGAACTTTTTTATTAGACGCTCCTCTTGAACCCTCTGGTCTCTTCGGTGACGCAGTCCACGCTGCAGTGGAAAGGTTCCAGGAGACTAAAAAACAGTCTGATGTATTTAAAAAGTTTATCCCTCGCCGTGTCCAGCCCCCTGGGGATGCTGGGCGTGAGCAGCCCCAGCCGCATAGCTCATCATATCGTGTGCAACAAAAAGAGAGTGTTGCGTCTCGTGCACCTCCACGTAGATATTGGAGACAGACGCAACCCTCTCAACCGAAGTCGACTAAGCCTAAGCCGGATCTGAGGACCGTTCTTCAGGCGAAGAAGGCTTCGGCTCAAAAAAAAAAAAGGTCCTGATGCTTAGGCACCAGGCCTGTGGGGACAGCCCCGACCGAAGTGGAGTGGTGTTCACCTCATCACACGGTGCCCGTTCCACTTCGGGGTCCTCACGAGGCCCTCCTGCCAACCCTGCCACCTCCGGTGCTTCAGGGCGCAGTGGTCTCCAGCGAGTCAATGATGCTGTGTTGCGGCACAGCATCGGTTTCGCGCCCTCTGAGGGGGGCTTTAGAGCAGTCAGGTCAGGTAGTTCCTGCCGTTATGTTTCAGGCTCCAGATTTGGCTCTCTCAGTAACACCAGAGACCAGCCTCGAGAGGCTGGTTCCCTTAGTAAATTTTCTGGCAGCGTGGAAACTTCTGCCGAATATTTCTCCTTGGGTCCTGCAGATTGTAGAGATAGGATACAGAATCCAGTTCGGTTCTCGTCCTCCTCGTTACAGCGGGGTGCTGCCCACAGTGGTGCGTCCCGAGCAGGCTCTGGTAATGGAACAGGAAGTAAAGGCCCTGTTAGCAAAAGAAGCTATAGAACAGGTGTACTCTCCCGACAGAGAATCGGGTTTTTACAGCCGTTATTTCATTGTTCCAAAGAAGGATGGGGGGTTGCGTCCCATTTTTGATCTTCGCCTGTTGAATCGGTCAGTTCAGAAACTCAAGTTCAAGATGTTGACCATCAAACAGATCGTGACCCAAATCAGATCCGAGGACTGGTTCGTCACGATAGATCTAAAGGATGCATACTTCCATATCTCCATCCTCCCTCAGCACAGGAAGTTCCTAAGGTTTTCTTTCGGGGGCAAAGAATACCAGTATCGGGTTCTTCCTTTCGGCCTAGCTCTGTCACCCCGCACATTCACGAAATGCATGGATGCAGCTTTAGCCCCTCTCAGGCTTCAGGGCATACGCATTTTGAATTATATCGACGACTGGCTGATTCTAGCGGAATCAGAACAGTTGGCGGTTCGACACCGAGGTGTCGTTCTCGCTCATATACGAATGTTGGGGTTGAGGCTCAATGCCAATAAGAGTGTACTTTCTCCAGTACAGAGAACCACTTTCCTTGGTGTGGTATGGGATTCAGTGACGATGAGGGCCAGCCTGTCGCCCGTACGTGTAGCTGCTATCCTGTCAGCCATCAAAGAGCTAAAGCTAGGTCAGTCACGCACTGTAAAACAGTTCGAGAGACTGTTGGGTCTACTGGCAGCAGCGTCCAACGTGATACCTTTTGGCCTGCTGTACATGAGGCCTTTACAGTGGTGGCTCAGAACCAGAGGGTTCTCCCCGAGGGGAAACCCGTTTCGTATGATCAAGGTTACGCGGCGATGCCTTCGTGCCTTAGAGATATGGAAAAAAACACTGGTTCTTAACCCAGGGTCCGGTGTTGGGAGCTCTTTGCCATCGAGTAGTGATCTCGACAGATGCTTCTCTCACCGGCTGGGGAGCGGTAATGGAAGGCCGCTCGGTTCAGGGTCTGTGGAAAAGCCATCATCTTTCTTGGCACATAAATTGCCTGGGGATGATGGCTGTCTTCAATGCGTTGAGACATTTCCTTCCGGACCTAAGAGGCCATCATGTGCTCGTTCGAACAGACAACACATCAGTGGTCTCTTATCTGAACCGCCAGGGGGGTCTGCGCTCGCGTCCGCTTTGCAAACTGGCGCACCAGATCCTCCTGTGGTCTCTGGGGAAGGTACTCTCCCTGAGGGCAGTGTATATTCCTGGGGACCAGAATATAGGAGCAGACATCCTGTCGAGGCAGGAGCTGAGGCCAGGGGATTGGAGACTCCACCCCGAGGCGGTGGAGAAAATCTGGGAGGCATATGGTCAGGCAGAGGTGGATCTGTTCGCGTCTCAGAACACGACGCACTGTCCGCTCTGGTATTCTCTGACGCACCCAGCCCCCCTGGGGCTGGATGCCATGGTGCAGACGTGGCCGAGGCTACGTCTGTACGCCTTTCCCCCTGTTGCTCTGCTCCCAGGAGTCCTGGAGAGGGTCCGTCGGTATGGAATAAGCCTACTGCTAGTAGCACCACGCTGGCCAAGTCGGATCTGGTTTGCGGACCTGATCCTTCTTCTAGACAGGCCTCCATTGGAGATCCCTTTGAGGAGGGACCTTCTGTCTCAGGCCGGGGGCACAATATTTCACCCTCGGCCAGACATTTGGAATCTTTGGGTTTGGCCTCTGAGGGGGCCCAACTTATAGATAGTGGTCTTTCAGCTGAGGCTGCTGAGACCATCCTAAGCTCCAGAGCTCCGGCTACGAGGAAACTTTATGCGCTTAAATGGAGAGTTTTCTCCTTATGGTGTCACCGACACCAGTGGGATCCAGTTAACTGTTCTGTCAACACAGTACTCGAGTTCCTGCAGGAGCGCTTTGTGTCAGGTCTTTGTCCTTCCACACTAAAAGTTTACGTGGCAGCCATTGCGGCTTACCATACTATGGTGGGAGGTATATCTTTGGGTCGAGACCCCCTGATTACACGTTTCCTTCGTGGCACCTTGAGGCTGAGGCCTGCAATCCGCACTAAGGTGCCAGCCTGGGATTTGACTATAGTTCTAGAAGGCCTGTCTAGGGCCCCATTCGAGCCCTTAGATTCGGTCTCAGAAAAGTTCCTGACTTTCAAGACTATCTTTCTGCTAGCTATTTCGTCCCTAAAGAGAGTTGGCGACCTTCAGGCTCTTTTGGTCTCCCCCACCTGCCTTGAATTTGCACCGGGGATGGTCAAGGCGTTCCTATACCCAAAACAGGGATACGTCCCTAAGGTTCCAACCTTGACTCCGAGGCCTATTGTGCTGCAGGCTTTCTGTCCTCCTCCATTTGCAACTGCGGACCAGGAAAGACTGCACCTGTTGTGTCCAGTGCGAGCATTGGACACATATGTACATCGGACTTCCTCATTCAGAAAGTCCGACCAATTACTGATTTGCTTTGGATCACCTAAGAAAGGTCTTCCTGCTTCAAAACAGACAGTCAGTAAGTGGATAGTCGAGGCTATTTCACTGGCATACGAGTACTCGGGCCAGCCTTGTCCTTTGGTGGTCCGAGCCCACTCGACCAGGAGTATGGCGGCTTCTAAAGCCATATTGCAGGGGGTATCTCTTCAAGATGTTTGTGATGCGGCGGGCTGGTCCTCTCCGCTCACATTCGTGAGATTTTACAGTCTGGACCTGGATGCTGCCCCAGGTTCTCAGGTGCTGAGTGCTTAGATCAACAAGAAAGAAAGACTGACACTCAGGTACTTGTAATTATGGCGGGTTGGGTATTCTCGTTCCCACCGTGTCGTTCGACGCATCTCGAAGTTCCCTTTTTCGATAAAGGGAACGTCTCAGGTTACTATTGTAACCATAGTTCCCTGAGAAACAGGGAACGAGACGATGCGTCCCCCTGCCATACTTCCTGCGTCCCTGCGATCGGCTTGCTTCGGCAACTGTCGAAGCTAAATGCCGGCGAGCAGCGGAAGTGCTCTTATCCTTTCCTGGTTCATGACGTCACCCGCCCGTGACGCTCATTCTCTCATTCCATTGGACTAGTTGGCATAGATGCTTCAGACGCAATCACGCAAGAGGCGTTCCCACCGTGTCGTTCGACGCATCGTCTCGTTCCCTGTTTCTCAGGGAACTATGGTTACAATAGTAACCTGAGACGTTTTCCAGCCTGTCAAGAAGTATGACGTTATCGACAGTGTCAAATGCAGCACTGAGGTCGAGTAGTACCAGCACTGATAATTTGCCTGTATCAGTATTTAAGCGAATATCGTTTATTATCTTTATGAGAGCTGTCTCTGTGCTGTGATGCGATCGGAAACCAGATTGAAAATTGTCAAAGTATCCATTCAAGCTTAAGAATTTGTTCAGCTGATTGAAGACAACTTTTTCAATGATCTTGCCTATGAAAGGAAGATTTGAGATCGGTCTATAATTGCTTAATATGGTCTTATCTAGATTGCTCTTTTTCAGGAGGGTCTTGACAACTGCAGTTTTCAGGGAGTTTAGAAAACTCCCAGAGAGAAGTGAGGCATTTACCACTTCTAGAAGATCTGCTTCTAAACAGTTTAACACACTTTTGAAAAAAGGTGTGGGAAGTGCGTCAAGGGCGCATGTTGATGTTTTAAGGTGCTGTACGGTTTCTTTTTCCAAAATTTCTCCAAAATTTTGCCATCAATTTCTTCGAAAACAGACATAGTAACTACTTTCTCAGGTAGTGGTCGGATCTGTCTGACCCAAGCGCAACTCAAGGATGAGCTGATCACCTTTCTAATATTATTGATTTTCTCTAGCTAGTCCAAGACTTTGAAAACGGTCCGTTCGGCCATCGGGGAGTCCCCTCCCGGACGGCGGTCCGCGGACGAGCGCGCCGGGCCCCCGAAATTTTTCGGGGCCCGGCCGACGGCGCCCCCGGGCCTCGCCGGGCGGGGCGAGGCGCGCGGGCGGGACGGGCGCGCCCCGACCCCCTCGGGGGCCCGACGGGAGGGGCCCGTAGTTTCGGGACCCTCGAGGCAGTACCGCCAACGCCCCCTCGGTGGAGCCGTCCCCGGAACGTCCCGCGAACCCACTATTCGTCCGACCGGCCACCCCCCCCCCCCCCCCCCGGTGACCGCCCCCCACTCCCGGGCCACGCCCCCGTCCCACGAACCCACTATTTGTCCAATAACCCACTAAGTTTACCAAACGTCCCCGGACCACACCCCCCCGCTCCCTGGCCACGCCCCCGTCCCACGGACCCACTATTTGTCCAATAACCCACTATCATTTACCAAACGTCCCGGGACCACCCCCCACCCCCTCCCGGGCCACGCCCCCGTCCCACGAACCCACTATTTGTCCAATAACCCACTATACATCTTCAAAGTTATTCCGCAGTTCATTCGATATGCTGCAATTGGACGCGGTCCCGCCGGCAATCTATCGAATGGGGATTCGTGTAGAATTTTTGATAGACATTTTAACAAAAGTTCCTGTCGTGATGAAAACCATTTCACTGCACTCAGTGGGGCCCCCTGAGTCCGTGGCACCAAGCGCCGTCCCGAAATTCCACCGTCCACGAACCCACTATGTGTCCAATAACCCACTATTTTTAAATGTACTAACCCCGGCCTTCATGCAATAAGCTGCAATTGGACATAATCCCGCCTGCAATCTATTGAATGAGGATTTGGGTTAGTGTTTTGGATGGACATTTTTTTAATTAAAGTTCCAGTCATGATGAAAACCATTTTACTGCACTCAGTGGGGGCCCCTGAGTCCGTGGCACCAAGCGCCATCCCATAATTCCACTGTCCACGAACCCACTACGTGTCCAATAACCCACTATTTTCAAATGTACTAACCCTGGCATCCATGCAATAAGCTGCGATTGGACAGAATCCCGTCTGCAATCTATTGAATGGTGATTCAGACAGTTTATTTGATGGACATTTTAATTAAACTTCCTGTCTTCATAAAAACTATTTTACTGCACCCAGGAGCCTCCCCTGAGTCCGTGGCACCAAGTCCCATCCCATAATTCCACTGTCCACGAACCCACTATGTGTCCAATAACCCACTATTTTTAAATGTACTAACCCTGGCATCCATGCAATAAGCTGCGATTGGACAACATCCCACCTGCAATCTATTCAATGGGTTATCGGGTAGTATATTTAAAAAATAGTGGGTTATTGGACACATAGGGGGTTCGTGGACAGTGGAATTATGGGGTGGCACTTGGTTCTATGGAGTCAGGGGCCCCAGCTGAGTGCAAAAACATGGTTTTCATCCAAATATGTGGAAAGCCAAGCTTAAAAACCACTGTCCAAAAAACCACTATGTGTCCAATAACCCACTATTTTTAAATGTACTAACCCGACCTTCATGCAATAAGCTGCAAATGGACAGAATCCCACCTGCAATCAGATCAATGGGGATTTGGGTATGGTATTTTTTTTACTTTTTTTGGACCGTTTTTTTTCACGATAAAAACTATATTACCGCACTCAGGGGGCCCCCTGAGTCCGCGGCACCAAGCGCCGTCCCCAAATTCCACCGTCCACGAACCCACTATTTTTATAATGGGACAAATGCTACGTGGGATGTCCATATCTCAGCTCTGGAAGGGTCTAGGGCATCCATTTTTGCACTCAGGTCTTAGTCCCATGGCCCTCTATCAGAATCCAGAGTTTCGAGAAGATCGGAGAAACTCAAAATTTTGACCCGAAAAAAGCGACAGTGGTACCACTGTCGGTTTTTTTGGTCCGAAAAAAAAAGTTTCTCCGATCTTCTCGAAACTCTGGATTCGGATAGAGGGCCTTGGGACTAAGACCTGAGTGCAAAAATGGAGGCTCTAGACCCTCCCAGAGCTGAGATATCGAGATCCCACGTAGCATTTATGCCATTATAAAAATAGTGGGTTCGTGGACGGTGGAATTTTGGGGCGGCGCTTGGTGCCGCGGACTCAGGGGCCCCCCCTGAGTGCGGTAATATAGTTTGTATCACGAAAAAAAACGGTCCAAAAAAAGTAAAAAAAATACCATACTCAAATCCCCATTGAATCGATTGCAGGCGGGATTCTGTCCATTTGCAGCTTATTGCATGAAGGTCGGGGTTAGTACAGTTAAAAAATAGTGAGTTATTGGACACATAGTGGGTTTTTGGACAGTGGTTTTTAAGCTTGGCTTTCCAGATATTTGGATGGAAACCATGTTTTTGCACTCAGCTGGGGCCCCTGAATCCATAGAACCAAGTGCCACCCCATAATTCCACTGTCCACGAACCCTCTATGTGTCCAATAACCCACTATTTTTCAATGTACTAACCCCAGCCTTCATGCAATAAGCTGCAAATGGACAGAATCCCGCCTGCAATGTATTGAATGGTGATTCAGACAGTTTATTTGATGGACATTTTAATTAAAGTTCCAGTCATGATGAAAACCACTTTACTGCACTCAGTGGGGCCCCCTGAGTCCGTGGCACCAAGCGCCATCCCATAATTCCACTGTCCACGAACCCACTATGTGTCCAATAACCCACTATTTTTCAATGTACTAACCCCGACCTTCATGCAATAAGCTGCAAATGGACAGAATCCCGCCTGCAATGTATTGAATGGTGATTCAGACAGTTTATTTGATGGACATTTTAATTAAAGTTCCAGTCATGATGAAAACCACTTTACTGCACTCAGTGGGGCCCCCTGAGTCCGTGGCACCAAGCGCCATCCCATAATTCCACTGTCCACGAACCCACTATGTGTCCAATAACCCACTATTTTTCAATGTACTAACCCTGACCTTCATGCAATAAGCTGCAAATGGACAGAATCCCGCCTGCAATGTATTGAATGGTGATTCAGACAGTTTATTTGATGGACATTTTAGTTAAAGTTCCAGTCATGATGAAAACCACTTTACTGCACTCAGTGGGGCCCCCTGAGTCCGTGGCACCAAGCGCCATCCCATAATTCCACTGTCCACGAACCCACTATGTGTCCAATAACCCACTATTTTTCAATGTACTAACCCTGACCTTCATGCAATAAGCTGCAAATGGACAGAATCCCGCCTGCAATGTATTGAATGGTGATTCAGACAGTTTATTTGATGGACATTTTAGTTAAAGTTCCAGTCATGATGAAAACCATTTTACTGCACTCAGTGGGGGCCCCTGAGTCCGTGGCACCAAGCGCCATCCCATAATTCCACTGTCCACGAACCCACTATGTGTCCAATAACCCACTATTTTCAAATGTACTAACCCCAGCCTTCATGCAATAAGCTGCAATTGGACAGAATCCCGCCTGCAATCTATTGAATGGTGATTCAGACAGTTTATTTGATGGACATTTTAATTAAAGTTCCTGTCATGATAAAAACTATTTTACTGCACTCAGGAGGCCCCCCGGGGTCCGTAGAACCAAGCGCCATCCCATAATTCCACCGTCCACGAACCCACTGTTTTTACAATGGAACAAATGCTACGTGGGATCAGACAGTTTCTGTGATAGGCAATTTTTTTGAAGTTTAATTATTGATGAAAACTATTTTACTGCACTCAGGGGGCCCCCCTGAGTCCACAGAACCAAGTGCCATCCCATAATTCCACTGTCCACGAACCCACGTTTTTTATAATGGGACAAATGCTACGTGGGATCTCAATATCTCAGCTCTGGGAGGGTCTAGAGCCTCCATTTTTGCACTCAGGTCTAAGTCTCATGGCCCCCTATCAGAATCCAGAGTTTCGAGAAGATCGGAGAAACTCAAAATCTCGACACCAAAAAACCGACAGGGGTACCCCCTGTCGGTTTTTTCGGTGTAAGAAAATAAGTTTGTCCAATCTTCTTGAAACTCTGGATTCTGATAGGGGGCATTGGGACTTAGACCTGAGTGCAAAAATGGAGGCTCTAGACCCTCCCAGAGCTGAGATAATGAGATCCCACGTAGCATTTGTCCCATTATAAAAATAGTGGGTTCGTGGACGGTGGAATTATGGGATGGCACTTGGTTCTATGGACTCAGGGGGGGCCCCTGAGTGCAGTAAACTAGTTTTTATCAAGAATGGAACTTTTATTAAAATGTCCAAAAAATACACTAGCCAAATCCCCATTCAACAAATTGCAGGCGGGATGGTGTCCATTTGCAGCTTATTGCATGAAGGCAGGGGTTAGTACATTTGAAAATAGTGGGTTATTGGACAAAAAGTGGGTTTGTGAACACATGGTTTTTAAGCTTAGCTTTCAAAATTGTGGGGTGAAAACTATTTTACTGCACTCAGAGGGGCCCCCTGAGTCTGTGGCACCAAGCGCCGTCCCACAATTCCGCTGTCCACGAACCCACTATTTGTCCAATAACCACCTATTTTTTAAATGTACTAACCCCTGCCTTCATGCAATAAGCTGCAATTGGACAGCATCCCGCCTGCAATCTATTGAATGGTGATCCAGACAGTTTATTTGATGGACATTTTAATTAAAGTTCCTGTCTTGATAAAAACTATTTTACTGCACTCAGGGGGCTCCCCTGAGTCCATAGCACCAAGTCCCATCCCATAATTCCACTGTCCACGAACCCACTATTTTTATAATGGGACAAATGCTACGTGGGATCAGACAGTTTCTGTGGTAGGCAATTTTTTAGAAGTTCCATTCTTGATAAAAATTATTTTACTGCACTCAGGGGCCCCCCCTGAGTTCATAGAACCAAGTGCCATCCCATAATTCCACTGTCCAGGAACCCACTATTTTTATAATGGAACAAATGCTACGTGGGATCTCAATATCTCAGCTCTGGGAGGGTCTAGAGCCTCCATTTTTGCACTCAGGTCTAAGTCTCATGGCCCCCTATCAGAATCCAGAGTTTCGAGAAGATCGGAGAAACTCAAAATCTCGACACCAAAAAACCGACAGGGGTACCCCTGTCGGTTTTTTCGGTGTAAGAAAAAAAGTTTGTCCAATCTTCTTGAAACTCTGGATTCTGATAGGGGGCATTGGGACTTAGACCTGAGTGCAAAAATGGAGGCTCTAGACCCTCCCAGAGCTGAGATAATGAGATCCCACGTAGCATTTGTCCCATTATAAAAATAGTGGGTTCGTGGATGGTGGAATTATGGGATGGCACTTGGTTCTATGGACTCAGGGGGGGGCCCTGAGTGCAGTAAAATAGTTTTTATCCCAAAATTTTGAAAGCTAAGCTTAAAAACATTGTGTCCATGCCCACCATTTGTCCAATAACCCACTGTGCCCTTTTTCAACTTCCGACCCCCGAACGAGTCAACCAATTAGCATCCCAAAAAAACAATTGAAACTGTTGAAACATTTGTTAGAACAAGAACCCAAACAAACAAGTACAACTTTTAAAAGATTTATTGAACACACAAAAACTGATTACAAAACAACTGAACTGATTAGAAATGAACTGATTAGAAATGAACACACAAACTGATTAGAAAAAAACTGATTAGAAGAACTGATTTAACAAACAAAAAAAAACGGATTAAAATGTAACAAACTTTTTTAAAAGAAATTTTTCGTCGGCTTCCGCATCCTCTTTGCCCCGGACTTCAGGATTTGGGTCCTGTGTACCGCCGACCAAAGAAGCTTCTGGGCAACTTTGTGAGGAGACTTGAGTGGCGACAGGCGGACCACAGGACGCCGTCGTCGCTTTGCCGGGCTGGACTGGTCCTGCAAAGAGCGAGAGGGGAAAGAAAAATGAGCATACACTCCAAACACTCGTCAGACAAATGTTTAAACAGACCTGCCAAAAGTCAGACTTACCGAAGTGGACGGTTTCTCCTGATCCTCTTCCTGATCCTGGTCCTGCTCCTGCTCCTGTTCCTGCTCCTGCTCCGGGGGGCTGGCGGAGGGGGCCGGTCTCTTCCGTGGCCCGGACGACTTGCGATGGGAGGAGGCGGTGGTGGTGGTGGGGCTCTCTGGGGTCCCCGGGGTGGCATCCTCACCCTCCACGGCTGCCTCAAACACCGCCCGCTGTTCCAATGCCTGCTTGGCGTCAAGGTTCAGGGCGTAGAACTTGTCAGCCGTGGAGGTGTCGTGGCACATGAAACGTGCCACCTTGTGCCGGTCCCCGGGGCTGATGGTGTTCTTGGCCTGTTCAGAGAGAAAAGCACAGTTGGAAACAAACACCCTTACGTCACGAGTTCACAAGGCAGAAAAACACGGGCTGGAAAACTCACGTGGGTTGCGATGGAGGTCCTGACATCTGTAAATGTCGGCGTTCCTGGCAGTTCAAGCCCAGCCCATGCCTCCTGAAAATACTGGTTAAGATTTTTGCAGGGGCTGGGCTTGGAGGTGAAAAAGAAGTAGTGGGCGTCGCCACCGCCCACTAGCTCCTCCCTCATGGCCAGGAAGTCCGTCATCCAGCTGTACTCGGTCTCGTTCACGGCCAGCTGAGCAGCCCCGAAGGCCTGGTTAGTTTTGTGGGTGGAAATCTGTGGAAACAGCAACAAACGAGCGGCGTAAGAGAAGGACAGAGACACATTAAGAAAGAGAGAGAGAGAGAGAGAGAGAGAGAGAGCGAGAGAGCATTTAACATTCAACTCACATTGATGACATAACTCCCGTCCATGGAGGTCTGGCGCGCTGCCTCCACCTCCCCAATGGTCATATTCTGATACACCCCACCGCGATGCCCGTATATGCAGGCCAGGTATGCGGTGAGGTGCCCATAAAATGACCACTGGTCCTTCCTATCCAGGGTCACCCTTAGACGGGCTGTGAAAAAACATCAACAACAAAAAAGTGTTAAAAAGAGTGCTACGCAAAGGTTTAAGAGGTAAGAGGAGGCAAAAACTTACCAAGGATCTCAGGAATGGCGGCCCTGGTGGAGGCAACGCACCGGCGGAGAGCGGCCTTGGGGATCAAGTGGCCCTCCTTGGCCTGTTTGACCCCCACCTCGTGGACCACCACTCTCCGCCGAACCGAGCGTATCATGCTTTTTATCTCCCGGTTCAGGCCAACCATGACGGTGCGGGAGAGGCGGCAGCTGGGCGGCGGGGTCTCCGAGATGTACCCCAAGAATTGTGACACATTTTTGAGATACATTTGAATAGTAGGCTCCGCGATCTTGGCCTGGTTGAGGGACTGGTGCCAGGACCGCATCCTCGCCGTCTGATTCAGGAATCCCAAGCTGCCCAGGTCGGTGTGCCCCGCCGCCATAAATGCAATGAAATTGCGTATACGGAAGAGCTTCGACCCCACATTGTTCACCAGCCTGGGAGTGGGGTCGGCGCCCTGTTGATGCCCGCGGAATTCCTCCAGCAGGACGTCTGCAAAAAGAGAGACACAAAACACAACAACATACAGGGTCAGAGCAAAAAACACGGGGGTCAGAAAACACTGTCCGCAGACGGGAGAAGCCACAAAGTAATAATAGTAATAATACATTGATTTAAAAAAAACATTTAAAAGTTGCTTTCTCAAAGCGCTTCACAGACAAACATAACAACAGAAAAGCTACACACTTTAAACGAAAAATTAAGCAAGCAAAATAAATTATCAGGTGAAAAGCAATCCTAAAATAAAATAAAGAACAAAAAATACTCACTCAGAGCTGGCACGTGGTCAGGGAAGGGATACCTCTCCTGCTGCGGAGATGGCTGGACAAGGGCGAGAGGCTGGGGGACCCCGTCGTCCGGCTCCTCCGAAGGCCCGGCGCAGGCCTCTTCTTCCTCCTCGTCCCCGCCGCCATCTCCCTTCTCGGGGGACCGGAGGGCAGACAGGAGCCTCCCCGTCACCCTCGCTACCTGGGAAGAGGGGCTTGGCCTCGACCTCCTCCTCAGTCGCTTGTAGCGGCGGGTGACCTCCTGTAGTGCCTTGCTTAGCGTTTCCACCTGCAGCCTGGCGGACAGGCAGGCGGGGTTGGCGCAGGGCAGAGCAGGGGCGTCCGCCCCCTCCTCCTCCTCCTCCTCCTCCTCCACAGGCCCCAGGACGTCCTCCTGGTCCAGAGTCGAGGCCATCGCCACTTCAGGGTTACTCGCCCTCAGCTTGGCCAGGTCCTCCAGGATCTTCCCCCTCTTGATCGAAGCCAACGTCTTCCTCCGAGTCAAGGCCGTGAGCTCACTGTGGCATTTCAGGTGGCGGTCCATCCGGGCGGTGGACTTGCCGCAGGCGGGCACCGGGCAAGTGCCCTTCCGGACGTCCACCCTCCCGGAAGAAAGGGCCAGCAGCAGTTTCCTCTCCTCCTTGTTCTTCACGAGGTGGGTGTTGGTCAGGTGCTGGCTCAGCTGGTGGTAGGAACGGAAGCAGATCGGGCAGTCTTCAATCGCCATGTTGAGTTCTTGCTGTAAAGACTGAGCCGTGCAGGGCTCTTTTATACTGTTTTTGAGGCCACTTTCAACTGGGAGGACTCTCCAAAGTGGACTGGGAGTGGTCGTCCAAACAGCAGGCAGGCCACTTTCAACCGAGAGGACTCTCCAAAGCGGACTGGGGGTGGTCGCCCAAACAGCAGGCAGGCCACTTTCAACCGAGAGGACTCTCCAAAGCGGACTGGGAGTGGTCGTCCAAACAGCAGGCAGGCCACTTTCAACAGAGAGGACTCTCCAAAGTGGACTGGGAGTGGTCGTCCAAACAGCAGGCAGGCCACTTTCAACAGAGAGGACTCTCCAAAGTGGACTGGGGGGTTTTCCAGGCCACTTTCAACTGAGGACTGTCCAAATAGGACTGGCCTTTTTTTTTTTTTTTTTTTTTTTTTTTAGGCTAATGAACATAATTTATGGCTGTAATGTACATCAATGTGTGGATTTTAATTAAAATACAATGATCAAAACTATTGTGATGTTCAATAGAGTGTGCTTAGTACAGTAGAGGTGAAAACTACAGTCATCATGCACATGGTGGAGGGGAAAAGGCCGTTTTTTTCAGGAACCGCTGTCTCCACGTTCCCCAAACTCTAATAGATTACAGAGGCGGATAAGGCCTTTCCAAAGAGCCCACCCATGATGTCCAACTCACCCGGGTTCCCGAGATACGGGCGATTTTGTTCCCGAGATAGGCGGCCGCCATTTTAGAATGCGGCCGCCATTTTAGATCGCGCCCGACGGTTTTCGGCTCATATCTCCGCGAAAACGCGGCCAAACGGGGCGATTTTTTTACCATTCTTTTCAGCTCAAATAGACGCTTCCAAAGAGCCCACACACGGCTGGATCCGTTGAGTTTTCGAAAATAAAAATTCACGTTTTAAGCTCTAGCTCTGGCCCCTGGGGGCCCACGGGGCCGTGGGTGGTCTCCCCGGAAAGGTCTCAACCCGTTCTAAATGAGATTCAAATTTGGTGTCCCTAGGAGCAAGTGGGGCTTCATAAAAAAATAATAGGCTACTTTGCTGCTCCTTTGTCATTTTCATCAGAAATGTGTGTTTGATAGACATTTCAATAAAGTTCCCTGTCATGATGAAAACCACTTATATGCACTCAGCTGGGGCCCCTGAGTCCATAGAAACAAGCGCCACCCCATAATTCCACCTTCCACGAACCCACTAATTTTATAACGGGACAAATGCTACATGGGATCTCGATATCTAATTACGAAGCCTGTTGCATGACTAATTTCACAAAACAGCTTGATATTGCAATCACAATGGCCCTGAGAGTCAGAATATCACATTTAAAAAAAGTTTTCATCAAGATATTCCCACAGACTGGCTTAAAACATAGTTTCCCGCCAAAACGTGTCTTCGAGGACACTGGTTTTCGTGGCAATTAAACACTCAAACGAGTCGGGAAAACAGCGCCACGTGTTCAGCCGAGCGTGCTTAGTACGGTAGAGGTGGTTTAATCGAAGGGGACCGACGCCACAAATGACGGGAGGAGGAAACACGACAGCGTCCCACTTCCAACCTATTTTCTCCCGCCAAAATGTGGTTCCGCGGACGCTGTTTTTTTATGCAAATTAAACATAGAAACGGCCCCCGAGCGACATACCGAAAGCACGGGGCCCTGGGGCCCAGGGAAATATTTTTTAGCCTCTGTGCAACATGTCACGCTCAAGGATGTTTCACTCTCACCACGAAAGAGCCATTCAGGCCTTTAAATGATTTGATGACGGGGGAGGGGCGTTTTTTTGCAAAGGTCCTAGAGTTCCACAATTCGGGGCCCCGAGTCAGGGGCCCCTGGAGAGTCGGAACCTGAAGTCTCGAGGTGCCACGACTCTCCGTCTGCGTACGGGGGCCGTCTCACGGCCCATTTACAGGCGTGTCGGTTTTGGCCACTTTTTCGGCATTTCTTCCCCTGGACGATGTCCCAGGGCCACCAAACTCGGGGGCCCCACTCAAGGTCCCTAGACGACGGAGCTCACCGAGTTTCGGGGTCCTGCGACGTTCCGTCTCCGTATGGCAGCTCGTTTCGTCGGTTTGACCTTTTTGACCTTTGTTTCAAAATGTGCTCTTTTCACCCCTTTTCGACCTTACGACCACTAAACGAGGTCCCAGGGCCACCAAACTTTTCCACCCGCACCAGGGGGCCGTGGCGAGTCGGAAAACGGCGCCCCCTAGTCGATCGGCCATTGCGAAGCGGTGTCCACGAAGACTGAAAAGGCCTTTTCAGGCTTTGAAAAGATTTTATGGGGGAGGGGCGATTTTTTAAAAAGGCCCTAGAGATCCGCGCTTCGGGGCCCCGCGTCAGGGGCCCCTGGAGAGTCAGAATCTGTAACCTCAAGGCGCCACGACCCTCCGTCTGCGTACGGGGGCCGTCCCACGGGCCATCGAAAAGGCATAGCGGTTTCGCGGACGGCGGTGTCTTTTTCGGCCTTTCGACCCCTGAACGAGGTCCCGGGGCCCCCAAACTTTTCCGCCCGCACCAGGGGGCCGTGGCGAGTCGGAAAACGTCGGCCCCTAGTCAATCGGCCATTGCGAAGCGGCGTCCACGAAACCACTATGGCGAATACATTCATTTAATGGGCGAGTGGGATTTTGACAGAAAGGTCCCAGGGGCCCCAAATTCAGCATGCTGACCCTTGGGCCCCACCCGAGCGACATACTGACAGCAGGGGGCGCTAGAGCAAAGGCAACACATTTTACCCCTTTAACCCTTTTCTCTGGCCTACAGGCTCTTCCACTCATGGAACCAAAGACGCCTTGAGTGAAAGTTGGTTAAAAGTGGCCTACTTGCTACAGGAAGGTCCTAGGTTTTCACCCTTTGGGGCCGTGTGTCGGGGGCCCCTGGAGGGCCCAGATCTCAAATCTCAAGGCGCCACGACCTTTTGACCCCGTGCGGGGGCCGTCCCACGGACCACTTATTTCGTCGTGGTTTTGCGGACGACGTCCCTCTTTCGGCCTTTCGACCGCTGAACGAGGTCTGAGGGCCCCCAGACTTTTCCGCCCGCACCGGGGGGCCGTGGCGAGTCGGAAAACGGCGCCCCCTAGTCGATCGGTCGTTGCGACGTGGGTTATTGGACAAATAGTGGTTTTGCGGACGAGAGTCCCTTTTTCGGCCTTTCGAACCCTAAACGAGGTCCGAGGGGCCCCAAACTTTTCCGCCCGCACCGGGGGGCCGTGGCGAGTCGGAAAACGGCGCCCCCTAGTCGATCGGCCATTGCGAAGCGGTGTCCACGAAACCACTATGGCCAATACATTAATTTAATGGGCGAGCGGGACTTTTACAGAAATGTCCCCGGGGCCCCAAATTCGGCACGCTGACCCCTTGGCCCTCCCTGACCGACATGCCAAAAGCAGGGGGCGCTAGAGCAGAGGCAAATTTTTCTCAGCCTCTGTGCAGAAATCCTCTCTCAGGGCTGTTTCACTCTCAGACTGAAAAGGCCTTTTCAGGCTTTGAAAAGATTTTATGGGGGAGGGGCGATTTTTTAAAAAGGCCCTAGAGATCCGCGCTTCGGGGCCCCGCGTCAGGGGCCCCTGGAGAGTCAGAATCTGTAATCTCAAGGCGCCACGACCCTCCGTCTGCGTACGGGGGCCGTCCCACGGGCCATCGAAAAGGCATAGCGGTTTCGCGGACGGCGGTGTCTTTTTCGGCCTTTCGACCCCTGAACGAGGTCCCGGGGCCCCCAAACTTTTCCGCCCGCACCAGGGGGCTGTGGCGAGTCGGAAAACGTCGGCCCCTAGTCAATCGGCCATTGCGAAGCGGCGTCCACGAAACCACTATGGCGAATACATTCATTTAATGGGCGAGTGGGATTTTGACAGAAAGGTCCCAGGGGCCCCAAATTCAGCATGCTGACCCTTGGGCCCCACCCGAGCGACATACTGACAGCAGGGGGCGCTAGAGCAAAGGCAACACATTTTACCCCTTTAACCCTTTTCTCTGGCCTACAGGCTCTTCCACTCATGGAACCAAAGACGCCTTGAGTGAAAGTTGGTTAAAAGTGGCCTACTTGCTACAGGAAGGTCCTAGGTTTTCACCCTTTGGGGCCGTGTGTCGGGGGCCCCTGGAGGGCCCAGATCTCAAATCTCAAGGCGCCACGACCTTTTGACCCCGTGCGGGGGCCGTCCCACGGACCACTTATTTCGTCGTGGTTTTGCGGACGACGTCCCTCTTTCGGCCTTTCGACCGCTGAACGAGGTCCGAGGGCCCCCAGACTTTTCCGCCCGCACCGGGGGGCCGTGGCGAGTCGGAAAACGGCGCCCCCTAGTCGATCGGTCGTTGCGACGTGGGTTATTGGACAAATAGTGGTTTTGCGGACGAGAGTCCCTTTTTCGGCCTTTCGAACCCTAAACGAGGTCCGAGGGGCCCCAAACTTTTCCGCCCGCACCGGGGGGCCGTGGCGAGTCGGAAAACGGCGCCCCCTAGTCGATAGGCCATTGCGAAGCGCCGTCCACGAAACCACTGTGGCAAAATACATTCATTTAATGGGCGAGTGGGATTTTTTTCCAAATGTCCCAGGGGCCCCAAATTCGCGACGCTGACCACTTGGCCCTCCCCGACCGACATACCGAAAGCAGGGGGCGCTAGAGCAGAGGCAAGGCATTTTCAGCCTCTAACCCTAACCGTCACGCTAACCCGTTCTCAGGGCCCCTTTTTGGACCTTGCGACCCCTGAACGAGGTCCGAGGGCCCCCAAACTTTTCCGCCCGCACCAAAGGACCCCTCTGAGTCTTTATAAACTTGTTTCATCGAAAAAAAATCGAAAGGCAAAGCTTAAAGGCCAAAGTGTCCACGAACCCGCTATTTTTAAACAGCCAAACTGTAGGTGTGGCCTAATTACAAAGCCTGTTGCATGACTAGTTTCACAAAACAGCTTGATTTTGCAATCACAATGGCCCTGAGAGTCAGAATATCACATTTAAAAAAAGTTTTCATCAAGATATTCCCACAGACTGGCTTAAAACATAGTTTCCCGCCAAAACGTGTCTTCGAGGACACTGGTTTTCGTGGCAATTAAACACTCAAACGAGTCGGGAAAACAGCGCCACGTGTTCAGCCGAGCGTGCTTAGTACGGTAGAGGTGGTTTAATCGACGGGGACCGACGCCACAAATGACGGGAGGAGGAAACACGACAGCGTCCCACTTCCAACCTATTTTTTCCCGCCAAAATGTGGTTCCGCGGACACTGTTTTTTTATGCAAATTAAACATAGAAACGGCCCCCGAGCGACATACCGAAAGCACCGGGCCCTGGGGCCCAGGGAAATATTTTTTAGCCTCTGTGCAACATGTCACGCTCAAGGATGTTTCACTCTCACCCACGAAAGAGCCATTCAAGCCTTGAAATGAGTTGATGACGGGGGAGGGGCGTTTTTTTGCAAAGGTCCCAGAGTTCCACAATTCGGGGCCCCGAGTCAGGGGCCCCTGGAGAGTCGGAATGTGAAGTCTCGAGGTGCCACGACCCTCCGTCTGCGTACGGGGGCCACCTCCCGGTCACCATCCACAATGAATGGCTCGTTACAAACGGGGCCTACGAAACGCTCAGAAAGCAGCTAGGGCCCTCAAACTCGGGGGCCCCGCTCGAGGTCCCTAGACGACAGAGCCCACCGAGTTTCGGGGCGCTGCGACGTTCCGTCTCCGTGTGGCGGCTCGTTTCGTCGGTTTTGACCTTTTTGACCTTTGTCATTTTCAAAATGTGCATTTTTCACCCTTTTTCGACCTTTCGACCCCCGAACGAGGTCCGAGGGCCCCCAAACTTTTCCGCCCGCACCGGGGGCCCGTGGCGAGTCGGAAAACGTCGCCCCCTAGTCGATCGGCCATTGCAAAGCGGTGTCCACGAAGGCCCGTTTGGCAAAATACATTCATTTAATGGGCGAGTGGGATTTTTTTCCAAATGTCCCAGGGGCCCCAAATTCGGCGTGCTGGCACCTTGGCCCTCGCTGACCGACATACCGAAAGCAGGGGGCGCTAGAGCAGAGGCAAATCTTTCTCGGCCTCTGTGAAAAAATCCTCTCTCATGGCTGTATCACTGTGAGACTGGAAAAGCCATTTCAGTCTTTTAATGGGGGAGGGGCGATTTATTTAAAAGGTCCTAGAAATCCGCGCTTCGGGGCCCCGGGTCAGGGGCCCCTGGAGAGTCAGAGTCTGTAATCTCAAGAAACCACGCCCCTTCGTCCCCGTACGGGGGCCGTCCCAGGGACCACTTATTTCGCAGTGGTTTTGCGGACGAGCGTCCCTTTTTCGGCCTTTCGGCCCCTGAACGAGGTCCGAGGGCCCCCAGAGTTTTCCGCCCGCGCCGGGGGGCCGTGGCGACAAGGAAAACGGCGCCCCCTAGTCGATGGGCCGCTGCGAAGCGGTGTCCACGAAACCACTATGGCAAAATACATTCATTCAATGGGCGAGTGGGATTTTTTTCCAAATGTCCCCGGGGCCCCAAATTTGGCACGCTGACCCCTTGGCCCTCCCTGACCGACATACCCAAAGCAGGGGGCGCTAGAGCAAAGCCAAATTTTTCTAAAGGCCCCAGAGACCCGGGCTTCGGGGCCCCGCGTCGGGGGCCCCTGGAGAGTCAGAATCTGTAATCTCAAGAAACCACGACCCTCCGTCTGCGTACGGGAGCCGTCCCACGGGCCATCGAAAGGCATAGCGGTTTCGCGGACGGCGGTGTCTTTTTCGGCCTTTCGACCCCTGAACGAGGTCCCGGGGCCCCCAAACTTTTCCGCCCGCACCGGGGGGCCGTGGCGAGTCGGAAAACGTCGCCCCCTTGTCAATCGGCCATTGCGAAGCGGCGTCCACGAAACCACTATGGCGAAATACATTCATTCAATGGGCGAGTGGGATTTTTTTCCAAATGTCCCCGGGGCCCCAAATTTGGCACGCTGACCCCTTGGCCCTCCCTGGCCGACATACCCAAAGCAGGGGGCGCTAGAGCAAAGCCAAATTTTTCTAAAGGCCCCAGAGACCCGGGCTTCGGGGCCCCGCGTCAGGGGCCCCTGGAGAGTCAGAGTCTGTAATCTCAAGAAACCACAGCCCTCCGTCTGCGTACGGGGGCCGAAACCACTATGGCAAACACATTCGTCACTTTTGGTAAATATAGTGGGCTATTGGACAAATAGTGGGTTCGTGGGATGGGGGCGTGGCCCGGGAGTGGGTGGGGGGTGGTTCCGGGACATTATGTAAATATAGTGGGTTATTGGACAAATAGTGGGTTCGTGGGATGGGGGCGTGGCCTGGGAGTGGGGGGGGGTGGTCCCGGGACATTATGTAAATATAGTGGGTTATTGGACAAATAGTGGGTTCGTGGGATGGGGGCGTGGCCTGGGAGTGGGGGGTGTGGTCCCTGGACGTTTGACCAATACAGTGGGCAATTGGACAAATAGTCGGTTCGTGGGACGGGGGGGGTGGGCTGGGAGTGGGGGGGGGTGGTTTGACCATTATAGTGGGTGATTGGACAAATAGTGGGTTCGTGGGATGGGGGGGTGGTGGGGTTTCGCTCTACGGCGCCAACTATAGGCGTCCGAATCGTCCGAAATCCGGCCGTATTGGTAGAAAGGAGGTTAGTCGTAAAAGGCCCACTCATAACCGAGCTTAATGGAGAGTGGGCATCCCACGAACTCCTGCGATCCCTCGGGGCCATTATGCGCCCAATGGCAGCTTTTTAACATGGGGTTTTGTCCGCGAACCCACGGTTTGGACTAACTCAGAGAAGAAAGAAGCAAACTCACTGCACTTGATGTCTGAGAGCATTTCACTGGGAATCTGGCTTGGGGGGTTTGTCAGTCTCTCTACAGTAGCAAAAAGAGTGCGTGTGTTGTTTAAGTTGCTGTTTATAATATTTGAGAAGAAAGTCTGTCTAGCTTTGCCTAGTTCTATATTAAAAGCATGGATGCTGTCTTTGTAGATGTTATAATGGACTACAAGTTTTGTCTTCCGCCACATGCGCTCTGCTCTTCTGCATTGTCTTTTCATATTTTGCACTGCTGTTGAGTTTCTCCAAGGTGCTTTTTGTCTACCACTATTCTTCCTGACTTTCACAGGAGCAATATCATCAATTACACTTTTAATTTTTGAGTTAAAATATTCAAGGAGAAAATCAACAGAGCCAGCAGATATGCTTGGTTTTAAAGATATAGCCTTCATAAATAGCACACTAGTGTTCTCATTTAAGCATCTCTTCTTGACAGACACAGATCTAGCTTCAATGGCAGGAGAGATCAAAATATCAAAGAAAATACAGAAATGATCAGACAGTGCTACATCCTTAATAACAGTCGATGATATGTTTAGACCCTTACTGATAACTAGATCTAAAGTGTGTCCACGATTATGTGTGGGTCCATGTACATGCTGAGTCAGATCAAAAGTTTTTAAAACAGTTTTGATTTCTTTTGCCATATTGGTTTCTGCATTATCTATGTGAATGTTAAAATCTCCAGCAATGGCAACACAGTCAAACTCAGAGGAAATTGTTGATAACAGTTCTCAACAGTTCTGTAAAGTCCTCAGCAAAGGCTGGAGAGTATTTTGGAGGCCTGTAAACAATGATAAGTAAAATACGTGGAGCACCTTTTAACACAATACCCAGATATTCGAAAGACGGGTAATTCCCAAATGATATTTGCTTACATTGATAGACATCTTTAAAAAGAGCAGCTAAGCCCCCGCCTCTCTTACCCGCTCTGCAAACACTCATAAAAGTAAAGTTAGGAGGGGATGTTTCATTGAGGACTGTTGCACTGCAGCTGTCTTCTAGCCAAGTTTCATTTAGAAACATAAAGACCAGGTTGTATGTGGTTATTAAGTCGTTGACTAGAGGTGATTTATTTTTAAGTGAGCTTATGTTTAAAAGTGCTAACTTAACAGTCTTACTTTTTGTCCCCACAGCGATGGGTGGGAGCCCTGGCGCTGTGGCAGAGGCCGAAGAGCTCTCACAGGAGGAGGGGGAGGGCGAGCTGGGCCCACAGGCTTTGGTGGTTGTGGGGCCTGCCGTTTTTTGGTTGACATCTGGGGGCTTGCAAAAGAGTGGGATAGTTTGGTTACAGCATACACCAGTTGTTCCATTTTCTCTGAGAAGCACAGAAGTGGAGTTGCTGGAGAGAGGGATAACGTGTCTGGTGAACCCGGGTTTTGCTCTGGTGTTATCGGAGGCTGTAATATGCTGTCCTGGATTTCCTGGCTGTTTTACAGAAAGTCGTCCTTGGGTGCTGAATCTTCTAGCAGTTCTAGTATGTCACAGTCTGTCTGTGGTGAGCTCTGTGGGCAGGACTCAGCTGAGATTGTGTCCGTGAGCAGAGGTTGTTGTGGCTGAGTGGTGTTATCATAGTCCTTGTGTGATGTGTCAGCCGCATGTCCATTCAGGTGCTGAAGTGAAGTCCTGTGGTCATTCATACCGTGTCCAGGTGTGTGTGTGCCATTCAGGTTGAGTGGATTGGCACACACTGCAGAAGGATGATGGAGGGAGGTGAACGTGATTTCACCAAGTACCACATGATCCAGGATCAACATCTTTGTTGATCCTGGATCAACTTTCCAATCAACCAATCAGATTTGAGGGACAAGTTTACTGTTTATGTCAGGTTTAGGCTTAGAACCAGGGTGAAGTACTTAAATATCAGTGTTATTCATTTTTCATTACCCTCTGATTTTAGGGAAAAGTTATGGGTAGGGGTAGGTTTAGGGGTAGGAATTGGGTAAGGAATACATTTTGGGACAGGAATGTTGATCCAGGACCAACAACATATGTTGATCCAGGACCATGTCTTACTTGGCAAAATCACGGTGACCGATGGAGGGAGAAGTAGATATTGTTCTTTAGCACTCTTGAACCAAGTTTGTTTGGGTGGAGCCCACTCTGTTGAAACAGTTGCCTCTGACTCCAGAAGAGATTGAAGTTGTCAATGAAGTTCACTCCTTTTATATTGCAGGTTTTTTGCAGCCATGTGTTAAGCCCAAGCAACCGTGAAAACCTGTTTGTTCCTCTTGCTGGGAGTGGTCCACTGATGAATGTCTGAACTTTCAGTCTTTTAAGTGTTTCAAAAAGTTCATTGAAATCCTTCTTAAGGAGTTCTGACTGCCCTTTATGAATATCATTCTTCCCCACATGAACAATGAGTTGATTTGCAGTCTCATGTTTCATCAGAATGTTTTGAAGTTCCCTATTTACATCAGAAGTTGTTGCTTGTGGAAGGCAGCATGTTGTTGTGTCCCTGCTACTAATGTTTCTGATTATGGAGTCACCCACTATCAGAGTCCTGGGCTCGGCTGCGCTCTGAGCTGAGTGCCGCTGTCTGCTCGACCTTGAGCGCCCGTTAGCAGTGTTAGCTACTGGCTGATTCAGTCTGTGTTCGATCACATTCATCACATTTAGGGATTCCTCATTCATTAATGTCAATGTCAATGTCAATTTTATTTATATAGCACTACTAAACACAACACCAGTTCCCTTTATCGAAAAAGGGAACTTCGAGATGCGTCGAACGACACGGTGGGAACGCCTCTTGCGTGATTGCGTCTGAAGCATCTATGCCAACTAGTCCAATGGAATGAGAGAATGAGCGTCACGGGCGGGTGACGTCATGAACCAGGAAAGGATAAGAGCACTTCCGCTGCTCGCCGGCATTTAGCTTCTGTTGCCTCAGCAAGCGATCTGTGTCAAACTGTCTCTGTCTATTTATTGTTGTCTGTTACAATATTGTTGGAAACGTGATGGCGAAACAAGTTTACAAGCAGTGTGTTCCTCCCTGCCCGCGTTATTTAACGGGTGGGGACACACACGAGCTTTGTGTGATTTGTTTGGGATTTGAGCATGCAGCCTCAGCCTTCGAGGGGGCTGAGTGCCAGCATTGTGAGAAGCTACCGCTTCGCATGCTCAGATCCCGCCTGTCACTCTTTGATAAACAGAGTGGGCAGGCTCGCGATCCACAAGGATCAGGACCCGCGTCTGCCGAGGCAACGCGGAGAATGCATTCTTGGGGATCGCAGTTAGATCTCTCAGAGGGGTTGGAGACGGGTCCGCGGACCTTTTCTCCTTCCCTACCTGGGAGATCTAGCTCTCCTCTCCCGGTGTCGGAAGCACGCTCTGCGGTTTCTCCCGCCCGGGAAGAGAGCTCTCCCTTTCTGCATTGTTCTTCTTCTGAGGAAGTTGATGTTATGAGTGTTGAAAGTGAGAATGCACACACGGGGGAAAGGGATACACAATTTATTTCCCCGGCGTATGATGAGCTGGTGGATGTCATGTCACGAGCTGTAGAGAAGTTAAATATTGAATGGCCATCTGAGAATAAAAACACTCGCCCTAAAAGCAAGTTAGATGAGCGATTTCTCTCTTCAGCCACATTATGTCCACCACGAGGGCTCCCATTTTTCCCTGATTTACATAGCGAAATATCTAGATCTTGGAATAAGCCATATTCATCTCGTGTTTTTAGCCCTCAAACCACCACTTATTCAAGAATTAGAGGGCTAAAAGAATATGGTTATGAATCGATGCCCCAGGCTGAGCAAAATTTAGCGAGTTATCTCGCGCCTGGTCCAGCATCGACTATGAGAGCCCCAGTTTTGCCCACTAGACCGCTCAAAACTACATCCACTTTAGTGGGCAAAGCTTATGCGGCGGCAGGTCAAGCTGGAGCGTGTTTACACACCATGGCGCTGCTCCAGGCTTATCAGGTGGACCTGCTGGGGGATTTGGATAACAGTGAGGGTGTTAGTCATGACGATGTTCGAGAACTTCGTAGGGCTACCGATCTTTCTCTCAGGGCTACTAAAGAGACCGCTAGAGCTATTGGGCGGTCTATGGCAGCTTTGGTAGCCACTGAGAGGCACTTATGGTTAAATCTTTCTGAGATTAAAGATAAAGATCGAACTTTTTTATTAGACGCTCCTCTTGAACCCTCTGGTCTCTTCGGTGACGCAGTCCACGCTGCAGTGGAAAGGTTCCAGGAGACTAAAAAACAGTCTGATGTATTTAAAAAGTTTATCCCTCGCCGTGTCCAGCCCCCTGGGGATGCTGGGCGTGAGCAGCCCCAGCCGCATAGCTCATCATATCGTGTGCAACAAAAAGAGAGTGTTGCGTCTCGTGCACCTCCACGTAGATATTGGAGACAGACGCAACCCTCTCAACCGAAGTCGACTAAGCCTAAGCCGGATCTGAGGACCGTTCTTCAGGCGAAGAAGGCTTCGGCTCAAAAAAAAAAAAAGGTCCTGATGCTTAGGCACCAGGCCTGTGGGGACAGCCCCGACCGAAGTGGAGTGGTGTTCACCTCATCACACGGTGCCCGTTCCACTTCGGGGTCCTCACGAGGCCCTCCTGCCAACCCTGCCACCTCCGGTGCTTCAGGGCCAGTGGTCTCCAGCGAGTCAATGATGCTGTGTTGCGGCACAGCATCGGTTTCGCGCCCTCTGAGGGGGGCTTTAGAGCAGTCAGGTCAGGTAGTTCCTGCCATTATGTTTCAGGCTCCAGATTTGGCTCTCTCAGTAACACCAGAGACCAGCCTCGAGAGGCTGGTTCCCTTAGTAAATTTTCTGGCAGCGTGGAAACTTCTGCCGAATATTTCTCCTTGGGTCCTGCAGATTGTAGAGATAGGATACAGAATCCAGTTCGGTTCTCGTCCTCCTCGTTACAGCGGGGTGCTGCCCACAGTGGTGCGTCCCGAGCAGGCTCTGGTAATGGAACAGGAAGTAAAGGCCCTGTTAGCAAAAGAAGCTATAGAACAGGTGTACTCTCCCGACAGAGAATCGGGTTTTTACAGCCGTTATTTCATTGTTCCAAAGAAGGATGGGGGGTTGCGTCCCATTTTAGATCTTCGCCTGTTGAATCGGTCAGTTCAGAAACTCAAGTTCAAGATGTTGACCATCAAACAGATCGTGACCCAAATCAGATCCGAGGACTGGTTCGTCACGATAGATCTAAAGGATGCATACTTCCATATCTCCATCCTCCCTCAGCACAGGAAGTTCCTAAGGTTTTCTTTCAGGGGCAAAGAATACCAGTATCGGGTTCTTCCTTTCGGCCTAGCTCTGTCACCCCGCACATTCACGAAATGCATGGATGCAGCTTTAGCCCCTCTCAGGCTTCAGGGCATACGCATTTTGAATTATATCGACGACTGGCTGATTCTAGCGGAATCAGAACAGTTGGCGGTTCGACACCGAGGTGTCGTTCTCGCTCATATACGAATGTTGGGGTTGAGGCTCAATGCCAAGAAGAGTGTACTTTCTCCAGTACAGAGAACCACTTTCCTTGGTGTGGTATGGGATTCAGTGACGATGAGGGCCAGCCTGTCGCCCGTACGTGTAGCTGCTATCCTGTCAGCCATCAAAGAGCTAAAGCTAGGTCAGTCACGCACTGTAAAACAGTTCGAGAGACTGTTGGGTCTACTGGCAGCAGCGTCCAACGTGATACCTTTTGGCCTGCTGTACATGAGGCCTTTACAGTGGTGGCTCAGAACCAGAGGGTTCTCCCCGAGGGGAAACCCGTTTCGTATGATCAAGGTTACGCGGCGATGCCTTCGTGCCTTAGAGATATGGAAAAAACACTGGTTCTTAACCCAGGGTCCGGTGTTGGGAGCTCTTTGCCATCGAGTAGTGATCTCGACAGATGCTTCTCTCACCGGCTGGGGAGCGGTAATGGAAGGCCGCTCGGTTCAGGGTCTGTGGAAAAGCCATCATCTTTCTTGGCACATAAATTGCCTGGAGATGATGGCCGTCTTCAATGCGTTGAGACATTTCCTTCCGGACCTAAGAGGCCATCATGTGCTCGTTCGAACAGACAACACATCAGTGGTCTCTTATCTGAACCGCCAGGGGGGTCTGCGCTCGCGTCCGCTTTGCAAACTGGCGCACCAGATCCTCCTGTGGTCTCTGGGGAAGGTACTCTCCCTGAGGGCAGTGTATATTCCTGGGGACCAGAATATAGGAGCAGACATCCTGTCGAGGCAGGAGCTGAGGCCAGGGGATTGGAGACTCCACCCCGAGGCGGTGGAGAAAATCTGGGAGGCATATGGTCAGGCAGAGGTGGATCTGTTCGCGTCTCAGAACACGACGCACTGTCCTCTCTGGTATTCTCTGACGCACCCAGCCCCCCTGGGGCTGGACGCCATGGTGCAGACGTGGCCGAGGCTACGTCTGTACGCCTTTCCCCCTGTTGCTCTGCTCCCAGGAGTTCTGGAGAGGGTCCGTCGGTATGGAATAAGCCTACTGCTAGTAGCACCACGCTGGCCAAGTCGGATCTGGTTTGCGGACCTGATCCTTCTTCTAGACGGGCCTCCATTGGAGATCCCTTTGAGGAGGGACCTTCTGTCTCAGGCCGGGGGCACAATATTTCACCCTCGGCCAGACATTTGGAATCTTTGGGTTTGGCCTCTGAGGGGGCCCAACTTATAGATAGTGGTCTTTCAGCTGAGGCTGCTGAGACTATCCTAAGCTCCAGAGCTCCGGCTACGAGGAAACTTTATGCGCTTAAATGGAGAGTTTTCTCCTTATGGTGTCACCGACACCAGTGGGATCCAGTTAACTGTTCTGTCAACACAGTACTCGAGTTCCTGCAGGAGCGCTTTGTGTCAGGTCTTTGTCCTTCCACACTAAAAGTTTACGTGGCAGCCATTGCGGCTTACCATACTATGGTGGGAGTTATATCTTTGGGTCGAGACCCCCTGATTACACGTTTCCTTCGTGGCACTTTGAGGCTGAGGCCTGCAATCCGCACTAAGGTGCCAGCTTGGGATTTGACTATAGTTCTAGAAGGCCTGTCTAGGGCCCCATTCGAGCCCTTAGATTCGGTCTCAGAAAAGTTCCTGACTTTCAAGACTATCTTTCTGCTAGCTATTTCGTCCCTAAAGAGAGTTGGCGACCTTCAGGCTCTTTCGGTCTCCCCCACCTGCCTTGAATTTGCACCGGGGATGGTCAAGGCGTTCCTATACCCAAAACAGGGATACGTCCCTAAGGTTCCAACCTTGACTCCGAGGCCTATTGTGCTGCAGGCTTTCTGTCCTCCTCCATTTGCAACTGGTGGTCCGAGCCCACTCGACCAGGAGTATGGCGGCTTCTAAAGCCATATTGCAGGGGGTATCTCTTCAAGATGTTTGTGATGCGGCGGGCTGGTCCTCTCCGCTCACATTCGTGAGATTTTACAGTTTGGACCTGGATGCTGCCCCAGGTTCTCAGGTGCTGAGTGCTTAGATCAACAAGAAAGAAAGACTGACACTCAGGTACTTGTAATTATGGCGGGTTGGGTATTCTCGTTCCCACCGTGTCGTTCGACGCATCTCGAAGTTCCCTTTTTCGATAAAGGGAACGTCTCAGGTTACTATTGTAACCATAGTTCCCTGAGAAACAGGGAACGAGACGATGCGTCCCCCTGCCATACTTCCTGCGTCCCTGCGATCGGCTTGCTTCGGCAACTGTCGAAGCTAAATGCCGGCGAGCAGCGGAAGTGCTCTTATCCTTTCCTGGTTCATGACGTCACCCGCCCGTGACGCTCATTCTCTCATTCCATTGGACTAGTTGGCATAGATGCTTCAGACGCAATCACGCAAGAGGCGTTCCCACCGTGTCGTTCGACGCATCGTCTCGTTCCCTGTTTCTCAGGGAACTATGGTTACAATAGTAACCTGAGACGTTGACCAGTGTGCTTTACATCAATACAAAAGACAAATATAAATACAACACATTTCATCCTTAGCCATATGCTAAATCAAACAGATAGGTTTTTAGCCTAGATTTAAAAACAGACAAGGATGGAGCAAATCTAATACTAAAAGGTAACGCATTCCACAGTCTTGGAGCCGCAGCTGAAAACGCGCGATCGCCCCTACTCTTCAACTTTGATTTCGGTATACATAAAAATCTCTGATTTGACGACCGGAGAGACATAACTGGACGATGCTCTACCAGTAGGTCCGAAAGATAAGTAGGGGCCAGACCGTTTAAGGATTTAAAAACCAACAAAAGAATTTTAAAATCTACACGATATCGTACAGGCAACCAGTGCAAGTGACGTAGGACTGGGGTAATATGGTCCCGTTTTCTAGTACCTGTGAGAAGTCTTGCCGCCGCATTTTGTACCATCTGTAACCGGGATAAAGCTGATTGGCTGATCCCACAATACAGAGAGTTACAATAGTCAAGCCTCGATGTCAGAAATGCATGAATTAGTCTTTCAAAATTATTAAAAGATAAAATAGGTTTTACTCTGGCTAAAAGACGGAGCTGGAAAAAGCAGGATTTGACCACTGAACTTATCTGCTTGTCAAATTTCAGACCATCATCAAAAATAACACCCAAGTTTTTTACACAAGTCTTTACAGGCAGTGTTAAATTACCTAGGGTTATCTGACTAAGTGAATATGATGAGCCAAACACTATAATTTCGGTTTTGTTTTCATTAAAATTAAGGAAATTTAGAGATAACCAAGCTTTCACATCAGATATACAGGCCCTGATTTTTTCCAGTCCATCGCACTTTGGTTTTAGGGACAAATAAACTTGAGTGTCGTCCGCATAGCAGTGGAACGACAACCCATGTTTCCTGAAAATAGACCCTAATGGAAGCATGTATAGCGAAAAAAGAATTGGAGCTAAAATGGATCCCTGCGGGACACCACAAGACAGAAAAGCAGTCTTTGACATATATTCCCCAATGTTAACACTAAACTTCCTATTTGACAAATAAGACCTAAACCATTCTAAGGCAGGACCTTTGATACCCACCCAATGCTCCAGACGAGCAAGAAGAATAGAATGATCAACCGTATCAAAGGCAGCACTCAGATCTAATAACAAGAGCACAGTCGAAACCCCAGAGTCGGCAGCAATTAAGAGATCGTTTAGGACTTTCAGAAGTGCAGTCTCTGTCGAGTGGTATTTTTTAAAACCAGATTGAAAAAGCTCAAATACCTTATTTTCGTCCAGAAAACTCTGCAATTGTTTCAAAACTATCTTCTCTAAAATCTTAGAAATAAAAGGCAAATTTGAAACTGGTCTAAAATTGTCCATAATATTTAAGTCTAGGTTGGGTTTCTTTAACAACGGCCGAACTATAGCATGTTTCAATGCTTCTGGTACCATGGAGGTTTCCAGACATTGATTTATAATGTTTAACAGATAAGGCCCCACAGCATCAATAACTTTTTTCAACAGAAAAGGAGGGACGGCATCCATAGAAGAGCCCGACGGCTTTAACTGACCCACTATTTCTTGCAGATGGGAAAGAGAAATAGGTTCAAATTGCTTCAGCTCTGCCGAACAGGCCACCAAGGTAGACGGGTCAAAAGAAGGACAGCATATCCCCAATCAATTAATACTTCAAATCTGTTCTCAAGATGTATGCGGTGGTAGGAGACCAGTGTTTGCAATCCTTGTCAGAGCCGTATCTGGGGTAGAGGATGCTACTGCGGCAATGTGTGATGCTTGTGACAATCTGATGTCTCGAGTGCCTTTGGGTCTCGCTCCCTGTTTTTTGCCATCAATTTGTAAGTCGATCGGCTTGTTTCTCTACACTTAGTATGGCCAGTATTGGAGCACTAGATTCATGGGACTCACCGGCTGTATGCTGAGGGCGTCCATGATGAAGCTTTGTTGTGTGTTCCGTCTGGTTTGGTGGTCCCATAAGTAACTTTGTTTCAAGAACTGCAATTCTTTGTAAAAGTCTCTGGCAGTTAGTGCAGCAAGTAGATTCCAGAAGAGGCATTTTCTCTTATCCTTATGAATGTAGGATAGAGCAAAGCGCGGAGCAGTAAGCAAGAGCGTCCGAACAGTAGCTGAGCAGGAAGTGGAATGTGTATTGTATTAGTATAGTTGGAATGCTTTATAAAGACATAAACAGTTCTGTAGCTCTTACCCAAGGTACATGTCCAAGATCTAGGTTAAAAGAGGCATTTGTGGATGTTCACCTTTACTATTTATAATGGTAGCAGAAATGCTGTCTATTTTACTCAAAATGGGAACCATATCTGGTATTGATTTAGAGGGCAATAATTTTATTGTTAGTCAATTTGCTGATGACACTACTCTATTTTTTAAGAAATGAACAGCAAAATACCCTTTTTTTTCAGAAGCTTCAGGTCTACTGCTAAATATGTCAAAATGTGACCTATTGGCCATTCATGATCATCCTAATATAACATTATACAATATCCCAGTTAAAAATGAAGTCAAATATTTAGGTATATCTGGTTATCTAAGAGGATGGATAATTTAGAACATTTAAATTATGATAAAACTTTGGAAAATTGTAAATTACCGGTAATAATGAATACTTGGCTGCAGAGAGACATAACGATTTTTGGAAGAATTTTATTGACAAAAGTAGAGAATCTTTCTAGATTAATCTATCCATGTTTATCCTTATCTGTTTCTGCAAAAAGATAAAGGCAGTTAACAAATTAAACTTTGATTTTATATGGAAAATATAGAGTCATACGTAAAAGTGATATGATTAAAGATTAGTTTTCTGCTGCAATGTGACTTTGAACTTTCCAAACTCCCTGTAAAACTTTCTGCTTTCCATCAACAAGTATTATTATACTGGAAATTGGTTTTCAAGCATAATTTTAGCCCTCATAATATGTCAATCTGGAACAACAGATGTATAACTGTGAACAGAACATCTTTGTTTATTGATGAGTGGTGCCAGAAAGGCATATGGTCACTATCACATGTAATGGACAATGTTGGAAATATACTGAGTCATGTTACTTTTTGTGGTAAATACAATTTAAGCTGCTCCTCTAAAATGTATGAAAAAATTATTAAGAATATTCCATTACCGATGGTTAAATCAGTAAGTGAACATTTGAAATATTCAATGATAATACCTAAACTACAAGGACTTATTGACTTATTGACAATATTGACTTATTGCCTAAACTACAAGGACTTATACGGACTCAGGACCGGTTTTGAGAAATTATATTTTTCGTCATTATAAGGAGGAAGAAGTGTGTAAAATTAGGACAAATTTTCTTTCATTTCCCGTTAATCCTAAATGTAACCCGTAAAAATCTAAATGGATCACCTGTTCGGATGGACCGGGATGCCAGCGCAACGGGAAAGACACTCGGTGGCGGGGTATGTGTGTATTTTAATAGACGGTATTGCACCTCTGTGACTGTTCGAGAAAAAATATGTCTGCCCGATATTGAACTCCTATCTGTGTCATTGCGACCATTTTATTTACCACGGGAGTTCCCACAAATCTTCTTAACAGTCGTGTACATACACCCGAGGGCAAATGCCACCATTGCGTGCACTGTGATTTCTGACGTAGTGCAAAAACTACAGTCACTCTCCCCAGATGCGCCAAATTTTCATCCTAGGTGATTTTAATCATGTAACTCTGAAAAAACTCTAAGAGACTTTTACCAGTATGTCACCTGTCCTACCAGACAGGGAAGGACGCTGGATCTTTGCTATGGCACAATAAGGGACGCTTATAAATCGAGGCCACTCCCCCCGCTGGGCTCCGCAGACTATAACTGTATACAATTCCTCCCCACTTATCGTACTGTCCTGAGAAGGGAAAAAGTGCAAATCAGGGCAGTGCAAGAATGGACTGAGGAATCGGTTATGTGCCTCCAGGAGTGTTACAATTGCACAGACTGGGATATTTTTAAAGAATCATGCAAGGACTTGGATGAAATGACTGATGTTGTTTGTTCATATGTGGTCTTCTGTAGAGATATGATTATACCTAGCAAACAAGTAAAAATATAGCCTAATAATAAACCATGGGTAAATAGGTCTATAAAAGATAGTATAAAGAAAAAAAGATATGCTCATAAGCAGGGAAATGCCTTTGACCTACATGTAGCAACTAAATAGCTTAAAAGTGAGATATTCAATTCAATTCAATTCAATTCAAGTTTATTTGTACAGCGCTTTTCACAATACACATTGTCTCAAAGCAGCTTTACAGAAAGTGCATTTCAGAAATGGACAAAGAAAAATACAATTAGTTAATCATGTATAAATTTAGGCATAACATATCGCCGGTGTTTAGTCGTCTCTTCACAGGCGTCGAGTCTTCTCTCCACAGGCGTTTAGTCGTCTCATCACAGGTGTTGGGGCATCTGAAGTCTTTGTGAGAGGCTGGATACAAACTGGAGCTGACGAACGCTATTTACCTCGGGACTAGCGTCCCGAGATAACAGCAGAAAGACAGATGGGAAATAATTAGCATAGCTGATGTTCATAATATTAATGCATTCGAACTGATTCAGAAGTAGTATAAAATAGGGATGCAACGATACCGCTTTTTCAAAACCGATCCGATCCGATACCAAAATTCTGAGTATCGACCGATACCGATACCAATCCGATACCAGTGCAGTTTATTTTTTAAATCAAGTAGAATTTCTATAACTCTGTGTGTTGAACTGATAATCACTCTTTTGTGTGTTAAACACAATCGACTTAATACAGACAACTTCATTTTAAAGAAAAACAACAAATCCCAAAAATATATGATCATAACCTGTGACAAAAATGCTATTATAAACTAGATTAGTGGATAATTCAGCAGTAAAATTTAGTCTAGAAAAATCATGAGTGCACAATAATTGTATAAAATCTGAACATTTAGTGAAAAAAATGTAGGGGAACAAATAAGAGACAATAAGTGTAGCACTAAATCTGGTAAAACGTTACACATTGCTCTATGGCTTGTTGTAAAATACATTCATGAAAAACAAGATAACAAAAATGAAAAAGATCAATTGTTATATATAGGGCCTAGCCTATATAGTCATTCAATATAGCCTATATAGTCATACTAGCCATACTAGCCTATATAGTCATACTATCATTCAAAAGACAACTGAAAACTCATCTATTCAGGGAGTACTTAACATAAAAAGAAAAAAAAAAAAAAAAAAAAAAAAAAAAAAAAAAAACCTTCCCCTTCCCTTAAATCCTCCCTTGCTTGGCTTATACTACTCCGAGCTATGTGTGATCTTTGTACTTTGAGCACTTCTTGCGTTGTTTTTGCCTTTTCACGATGACTCGCTTGGTTTTGTCCTCAGTTGTAAGTCGCTTTGGATAAAAGCGTCTGCTAAATGACTAAATGTAAATGTAAATGTAAATATAGGCTACTATAAAATTGAGACATGTTTTAAATGTATAGCACAGCTGTTTAATGAGGCAGCAACATATGATAGATAGGACAGAACAAGAAAGGCTATTAATAATCTTTCATTGCGCAAAAGTAGTATGATATGATTATTAAAGACTCCAATACAGTGCGGCACACAGCGCTTATGCGTATCCCGAGCGCAGAATGATGCGCATCCCGAGCGCAGAATGATGAGCTTATGCGCATCCCGAGCGCAGAATGATGAGCTTATGCGCATCCCGAGCGCAGAATGATGCGCTTGAAACAACACGGAGTCACAGCGCCAGCGCGTCGAGTCCGCATTGAAGAGTTCAAAGCACAAAGGAAAGACGACATATCGATGCGTAGTGTATTATACATTATCTATCTATGCAATCGTTTATTGAGCCTTTTCTTTTAACAGTTTTAAATTTCAGTTACTGTGCGCGTGAAGAACAATTATAGTGCTCTGACTCTACTCGAGTGTTGTGATCTAACAGACACCCGGTAGAAAGTAACATGATTTAGTTACAGCAATAAAGTCCAGCAATATAAAGTTGTTTTATGCGAAACCATAGACCTTTATCTACAGATTAAGTATAATAATAGTAACATTGAATCATCTTGGAGAGTTTCATCGGTGTTGACTGTTGTAACCGAACGCGACGCGCTGTTTGATGCTGAATGGAGAATGACTGACAGCATCAGCGGAGGGAAAAAGTTTACGTGATCTTGAATTTAATGACTTAAATATTAATTTATATCTCACATTATACTATATATAATGGCTTCAGAACACATTATAATTTCAGTGCACGAAAACTTTATGGTGCTTTATAATGTTTTGTGCCTTTTATGGGGCTTAGCAATAACACAGAATAATACGCACAATATCGGATTTGGATCGGCCTCGTCTGACCGATACCCGATCCGGCAAAAATGGCAGTATCGGAGTCGATACCGATACTGAGTATCGGATCGATGCATCCCTAGTATAAAAGGTAAGCATTAAGTGAATTAAGTGAATGCTTGGTTAAAGAGATGCGTCTTTAATCTAGTTTTAAACTGGGACAGCGAGTCTGAGTCTCGAACAATATCAGGAAGGCTATTCCAGAGTTTAGGAGCTAAATGTGAGAACGCCCTCCCTCCTTTAGTAGACTTAGATATCCTAGGAATGACCAGAAGCCTTGAATTTTGTGATCTTAAAGAGCGCGATGGATTGTAGGGCGATAGAAGGTCTTTTAAATACACAGGAGCTAAACCATTTAGAGCTTTATAAGTCAGTAGTAATACTTTGTAATTGATACGGAACTTAATAGGTAACCAGTGTAGAGATGATAAAATTGGTGTTATATGATCATATTTTCTTGATCTAGTAAGAACTCTAGCGGCTGCATTTTGGACTAACTGTAGCTTGTTTATTGAGGATGCAGGACAACCAGCTAATAAAGCATTACAGTAATCTAGTCTCGAGGTCATGAATGCATGAACTAACTTTTCTGCATCTGAAACAGATAGCATGTTACGTAGCTTAGCAATGTTTCTAAGGTGGAAAAATGCTGTTCTTGTAACATATGAAATATGATTTTCGAAAGTCAAGTTGCGGTCTAGTATAACACCAAGGTCTTTTACTGTAGTGGATAAAGTAACAGGACATCCTTCTAAATTAAAGTTGTATTGTAAGGGATTTTGTGGGTATTTTTTTGGACCAATAAGTAATACCTCCGTTTTATCTGAATTTAATAGCAGGAAATTACACGTCATCCAGCATTTTATATCTTTTAGACACTCTGTCAAGTTAGATAAGTTAGTGTTTTCATCTGGTCGTGATGAGATATATAATTGAGTGTCATCAGCATAACAGTGAAAATTAATTCCATGTTTTCTTATAATATTACCAAGTGGCAGCATATATATTGAGAATAGCAGAGGGCCTAGGACAGATCCTTGCGGCACTCCATAGTCTACTGATGTTATCTTCGATTTTTCCCCATTTAAGCAGACAAAATGGTAACGGTCTGATAAGTACGATCTAAACCAGCTTAATGCCTGTCCCTGAACACCAGTGTAGTTTTGTAGTCGATCTAAGAATATTTTATGATCTATAGTGTCGAACGCAGCACTAAGATCAAGTAGAACTAGTATTGAGATACAGCCTTGGTCAGAGGCTAAGAGTAAATCATTTGTAATTTTAACTAGCGCAGTTTCTGTGCTATGATGCGGTCTGAATCCCGACTGAAATTTTTCATAGATATCATTTTCTTGCAAGAAAGAGCACAATTGAGCGGACACAATTTTTTCTAGTATTTTAGACATAAATGGAAGATTTGAGATGGGTCTGTAATTTGCTAGGTTATTTGGATCTAATTGCGGTTTCTTAATGAGAGGTTTTATTACTGCCAGCTTGAATATTTTTGGAACATGACCTAAAAATAAAGACGAGTTAAAAATATTGAGAAGAGGCTCTTCCACTACAGGTAACACTTATTTAAGTAGTTTAGTGGGTATTGGATCTAATAAACATGTTGTTGGTTTAGATGCAATGATAAGTTTATTTAGTTCTTCCTGTCCTATAGTTGTAAAGCGGTGTAGTTGTTCTAGAGGGGCCATGATTGAGGCTGAGTCATAAGACACCATAGAGGATTGTACATTTACAATTGTGTTTCGGATGCTTTCTATTTTCTCATTGAAGTAATTCATAAAATCATTACTACTATATTGTAACGGAATATTTTGCTCTGGAGATGTCTGATTATTTGTTAGTCTAGCCACGGTGTTAAATAAAAACCTTGGATTATTTTGGTTATTTTCAATTAGTTTGCGGATATGCTCAGCCCTGGCTGATTTTAGAGCCCTTTTATAACGTGACATACTGTCTTTCCACGCGATTCTGAAGACCTCTAAATTAGTTTGTTTCCATTTACGCTCTAAGTTACGAGTTTCTCTCTTGATAGCATGCGTAGCACTGTTGTACCATGGTGTTTTAGTTTTCTCTCTAACCTTTTTTAATCTAATTGGTGCAACAATATCTAGTGTACTAGAGAAAATGTTGCTCATACTGCTAGTCATTTCCTCTAGTTCATCTGTTTGTTTGGGTTTACTGAGCAGCTGAGATAGATCAGGTAAGCTATTTGAGAATCTATCTATAGTGGTTGGAAGGATTGTTCTGCCTGGTCTATAATGTGGTGCAACATGACAAATTTCAGCAGTGCGTATTATACAAGTTACCATGTAATGATCAGTGAGATCGTCACTTTGCGGTATAATATCTATATCGGTTGGATCGGTTCCATATGATATAATTAAATCTAGTGTATGATTTAGACGATGAGTGGGACCACTGACGTTTTGCTTCACCCCAAAAGAGTTTAATAGATCTGTAAACGCAGCCCCTAACGCATCATTTGTATTATCTACGTGTATGTTGAAGTCGCCAACAATTATTGCTTTATCGACATTGACCAATAGGTCTGAGAGAAAGTCTGCAAAATCTTTTAGGAAATCAGCATATGGCCCTGGAGGTCTATATACGGTAACCAAGGCTAGAGATAATAAGGATTTCTTTCTTACATCTAAGAGCGTAACATTTAGCACAAGTACTTCAAACAATTAAACCTATGACAAGTTTTCTGAGTAACATTAAGAATATCTCTATAGATTGTTGCAACACCGCCGCCACGACCGATCAGACGGGGCTCATGCTTATAACAGTATCCTGGTGGAGTAGACTCATTTAGACCGAAATAATCATTTGGTTTAAGCCAGGTTTCAGTAAGGCACAGAACATCGAAATTATTATCTGTGACCATTTCATTTACAATAACCGCCTTAGGTGTGAGCGATCTAATGTTTAGAAGACCTAGCTTTAGAAATTGTTTTTGTTCACTGATATTTAGATTTTCTGGTTTAATTACAATAATATTCTTGCTAGATCTTACAGTAGATTTGTTGTTTGGCTTCACTAAGCGAGGAATAGACACAGTTTCTATATAATGTTCTACATTGGTACTTATATCAATTAAGTTGGGACAGCAAAGACTATGATTTGGACTTTGACTTACTAGTCAGATGGTGTGTAGCGTCTTGGAGATGTTGTCCGACAGAACAGCCGCTCCGACTCTACTGGGGTGCAGACCATCAGGACGGAAGAGCCTAGGTCGCTCCCAAAACAGATTCCAATTATTTACAAAGAGCAGTTTCTGTTCATTACACCATGACATTAACCATTCATTTAAAGCAAATAATCTACTGAACCTTTCTTGTCCAAGTCGGTACGTGGGAAGCGGTCCAGACACGACGATCGTTGCTCTAGGCGATGTGCTGCGTACCGTCTCGATCAGGCTCCTGTAGTCCTTCTTCAGAACCTCCGTCTGCCGCAGTCTGATGTCATTCGTCCCCGCGTGCAGCACGACAGCTCCGACGCGCTCGTCACCGTTCAGGATCTCGGGAACCTGCGCAGCGACATCAAGAACACGAGCACCAGGAAAGCAGTGAGTGCGCACCTTACCTTTACCCGAGGTAGCACGGACATGGCGGACCATGGAAGTGCCGATGATCACGGCGTCGTCGCGTTCTGACTCGCGAAGAGGGGAGAAGCGGTTCCGGGTGGAGATCTCGAAGACCGGGAGGGGGGGAGAGGTTCTTGCTCTGGTCCTGGCTCGTGTCGTGACCCAGGGTGCAGGAGTGATTGAAGGCAAAGATGATCGCGTCCTCCTGGGCAGAGAAACGCAGACGAAGTCGGAGTCAAAGACAAAAGGTTACTAACCACTGACTTGTGAGCATCGGCGCGTGATGTTTCAAGCTTCTCCAGCAGAACACGAATCTGCTTCTCCACCGACTCCAGCTCCAATCGTACCGAAATCAGCTCGAATGTGTCCTCACCTGCACTCAGAGGTAACGTTAGACACACATCCGATATGTTCGCCATTATAACAGATGAACAGTAAATTAGTAGTAACAGTAAACAGTAAAGCAATCCGATTGTTTTTTTTATAAGGAATAGTATCGAGGATAAGTTCACATGATATAAAAATAGAAAGTGCCTGTTTATAATTGAGTGGTAAAGAAGAAAATCAAGGATTAATGAATCAATTCGACGGAGCACCAAACACAAACACAGACCGCACTCGCATGCGCTTATATAGATATATAAGGCAAAACAAATATATAAGTCTAAACTGGAAAAAAATCTGGCTGAAAATAACCTTGGCTCTGCTTGGTCATGTATGAAAACGATAGCAGGTATGCAGATGCACAGAAATAGTAGTCATGCTTTTCCAGAGGGGTTTGGATCAGATGTTGAGCTTGCCAATGCTTTTAATTCTTTTTTCACACGTTTTGACAAGTCTGATTTTAGTCAGGAGGTTCAAGCACTCCAGTATAAACTCAAGGATGATAATCAACATTTAAACATTACATATGAGGATGTTGTAAATGTCTTTAGTAGGACAAAGACTAATAAGAGTCAAGGACCTGATAACATCTGTGGGCGTGTGATTAAAACATGTACAAAAGAGCTGAGTCACATATTCCAATATATTTTTAATAAATCCCTGCAGACGCAACATGTACCAGAAATTTGGAAGGATGCGGTAGTGGTCCCAGTTCCAAAATGTAGTAATTCTAAAACACTCAGTGAATTTAGACCTGTCGCTCTCACTTCAATTTTAATGAAAAGTTTTGAAAATTTGATAAAACAACTCATTTTAAGGATAACTGAACATGCATTGGATCACATGCAATTTGCCTACAGGCCACGCAGGGGTGTAGAAGATGCCTCTCTCACTCTGCTTCATTTGCTCCTCAAACATCTCGAGGGTAGTGGGTCCTATGCACAAATTCTTTTTATTGATTTTTCATCTGCTTTTAATACAATCCAACCATACATTTTAGCTAATCGTCTTATTGAGCAATTTGATTTTTCTTCTAATCTTGTTGGTTGGATTTTGGATTTTTTAACAAACAGGACACAGAGAGTAAAGGTGAATGGAGCTCTATCTGGTCAGCTTTGCTCTTCTACAGGTTCACCACAGGGGTGTGTACTTTCACCCCTTCTGTTCATTTTATATACAAATATGTGTCAGAGCAAATATGTAAATAGGACCATTATAAAATATGCTGATGACACCGCCATAGTGAGTCTGCTCCATAAAAATGAAAGAGGCCATGGCCGAATAATTGAAGACTTTGTCAGATGGTGCGAGGAGTCACACCTTCAATTGAACATATCCAAAACAAAGGATATGTACATTGATTTTGGAAAAACTCCAGGATATGAGGCAATAATTATAAACGGTCAACTAGTGGACCAAGTACAATCTTATAGATACTTAGGGACAATTATTGACTCCAAATTAAATTTCCAGGAGAATTGTGAGGCTGTCTGTAAAAAAGGACAACAGCGCCTATACTGTTTGAGGAAATTACATCATTTCAATATAGACAAGACTATGATGACCTTATTTTATAAGTCCTTTATTGAAACGATTATATCATTTGACTTGGTGGCATGGTTTGGTTGTGTCTCAGTCAAGCACAAGAATCGCCTAAACCAAATTGTCAAATGGTCAAGTAAGCTGACCGGGGAATCCCAGCTGCACCCTATGACTCTGTATGCAAAACAATTACAGAGGTTAGCTATGGCTATCACTAATGATAGTCTACATCCTTTGAATAGGGAATTCCAGAGTCTTCCTTCGGGACGGAGGTTAAAAGTTCCTATTTGTAGAACCACTCGTTTTAAAAACAGTTTTGTACCAGCAGCAATCACTCTGTTAAACAAGCTGTAAAATTACTATTTGCACAAAACGCACAAGCACTTTGGTCATGTATTGTTATCTGTTTCTTCCTTTTTATTTATTTTATTGCCTGTTTTTATATGTCTTAATGTTTTCTGTGTTGTAGGCCTATGTCATGTTGTGGTCAACAATGTTCTAAGGATGTCCTGCCTCTTAGACTGTAAAACCAGTTTACCTACGGGTATTAATAAAGTAACCAAACCAAACCAAACCAAAAAGAGGTGCACTTTAAAATTCTGAACCATATATATCCAACAAAGATTTAATGTTGGGGATTCAAATTTATGTCAAATATGCAAAGTAGAGATAGAAACAGTAGAACACTTGTTTTTTCAGTGCAGTTTGCTAAACAAATTTTGGAATGATCCGTTGAGTTGGATACAACAAAGAATACCTGCTGATACTGTCATGGGAATTTGTTAAGTTTGGACTATTAATTAAGGATAAAAGGGTATATTTTGTAACTAATAATGTGTTGCTAACTTGCTTCTGTTAAAATTTTATATACACAAATGTAAATTTTTCAAAATTCCTCCACGATTATTGGTTTTTAAGGAGGAATTTGGAATATATTTGGACAGTAAGGATGAAAAGCCCTAAAGCAGTGTATTTGTACTCATTATTGGAAGATTTTTGTTTTATAATTTGAAAAACTGCCTACTTCCCTACTTTATTTATTTGTTTATTTTATTTTATTTGTTTGTATTATTATTATTATTATTATTATTTATTTTTATTTTACTTTGGATAGTATGTACATTGGGACGCAGCTTCACTCTTTCCTTTGACATTAGTAATTGTCAATGCTATTTAGGGCAGATAGGGTGGATAGTTTACATTGGGACGCAGCTTCACTCTTTCCTTTATCAGTAACCGAGTCGCACACTCGCAGGAAGTTCACGAAGAAGCTGAACGCTGCGTCAGAGTTAACGGATTAAATCAATAACTTTACGCTCTCATTTTCACGCTTTCAACGTTCACTGAATATTCTTTGTGAACGTTTTCTGATACGGACAGTAGGCTTCCTAAGAAGGCGTTATTTCATAGGAATACATCTGCAGAATGGCTGAAACTGAGGAGAGTCCGTCCGTAGGCTGCTTGGAGAAACTGGAGAATTATGTGCGAACTCGGAAAGGAATGATACTGGCTGCTGAAATAGTAAGTTATTAACATGGCTGTGGCTTTAATTATTCAACAATTTCATTTTGTAAGACGCTTGAACAACATTGAGAGAAATAACGTCCGTTATTAATTTGCTTCATCGAAAGTGTGATAAGCAAAATGCTGGGTATGAAATAATTTAACTGTTGCCATTGCCACGAAGACGCTCCCACTCGTTAAATAAAAATAATTGACCTGTTGATTCACACACAAAGAAAGTGATAGTTTTTTTTTTTTTTGGATAGACAAAACTTAGTGTATGAAAATTTATTACATTTGTTTTTATTTCATACCTCCAGTCTCTGAGACCCCAAACATGAGTAGAATTGTGACGGAGCACTTTTGAAACATGCTAAGTTATATAAATAAACTCATGTTTATAATCAGTTCTCATAAAGTTATAAGTTACCAAATCGTTAGTCAAGTATGTTTTTGAGCTATTGAAATGAGACATGGGTTTGGGAAATGGGTAAACATTGTTTAATATTGTTTAAAATATCTAAAATGTTCACTTCAAAATGAAAATTGTGTCATCATTTACTCACCCACATGTTGTTCCAAACCTATGAGTTTCTTTCTTCTGTTGAACACGAAAGAAGATCATTTAAAGAATGTTTGTAAACAGACAGCCGGTACGCATTGACTTTCATAGTAGGCTATTTTTTAGTATTTAGCTGAAGTATTTTTTTTTTCCAGCTATTCAAATGACACAATATAGGCCTAATGAAGTTTGTAAAGCTACAGTGAGCTTTTCTCTAGGCATGTTCATGCATACTTATATGCATATATGCATATATATATAAATAGTGTTTATAAAAATGGTGTTTGCTTTAAAGCGGACCTATTATCAGGGTTTCCGCGTGGTCTTAAAAAGTAAAAAAAATTCTAAAATTTCACAATCGCAATTTAAGGCCTTAAAAAGTCTTAAATATTTCCTTATTTCGCTACTCCAAATATAATTTGCTGTATTACAAAATAGACCAACATGCAACAGCCAATCAGCTTTGAGCTTTCGTTTTTTTACATCGTGATATAGGCCAAAAGCCAATGGCGACAAAGGCGAAGAGAGGCGAAAAAGGCAACAGTGGCAAGGAACCAAAACTCCATCAGTGACAGAATGGAGAAAAAAACCTTGGGAGAACCCAGGCTCAGTCGGGGGGCCAGTCCTCCTTTGGCCAACGAATGAACAATGTATGATTATGATTTAGGCAGCATAATAGGTCAGGAGTCAGATGTGATGCTCTTTTATGCCGCCCATATACAATGTCCCCGATCAAATATTGAAATAATATAGTTGTAAAAAACATTCTTAAAATCTGAACCCAATTTTTGTGCCATTTTGGTCTTCATAATACCCCCTTGTTATCCCCAATACATTCTAACCCTTCGTTTCACCCCTCCATTTTGGATTGTGCGTATGCATCCTGGAGAGACCATGGATTGGTTTCTATTGCAGACCTTTATATTGATAGTGTTTTTGCCTCTTTTGATCAGTTGACCTCCCAGTTTAATATTCCCAAAAGCCATTTTTTCAGATATTTACAAATTCGTGACTTTGTACGTAAAAAAATGGTTAACTTTCCAAATGCCCCTCCCCCTTCAGATTTGGACACCATTCTGAGTGTGGATCCTTGTACTAAAGGGTCAATTTGTAAATTAGTGAACATAATTGTTAATTTGCAATTTTCCTCTGATAATTTACGCATTGTCTGGTCCCAAGACATCGGTACTGACATAAACGAGGAGACATGGAAAGCAGTCTTGAACAGGGTTTACTCCTCCTCTCTTTGCGCACGTCACAGACTCATACAGTGCAAGGTGATTCATAAAGCACATTTGTCCAAAACCAGGTTAGCTCGCATTAACCCCTCTATTACTCTAAACTCTCCAGCTTGACCCTGCTCTCTGTGTTTGATTTTGGACCCCATTCCCAGACCCAAGCCCACCAATCACCAGCCTAGATGATACTACTTCTGTATTGTCTGGTCAATATATAATTGGGTTTACTGTATGTAGGATTGTATTAGATTGCACTTGTAAGTTGTTGTTTTTTTTGTTTGTTTGTTGTTGTTGTTTTTGTTTTTTTTCTTGTGGGACTTCGGTGTATTACACTGTTTTGTAATGTATCTTAAAATGCAAAAATAAATTATTAAAAAAAAAATAATAATATATATATATATATAAAGAAGTCAGATGGGATCAGACTTTTCACAATATTTATCCAGTTCATCTGGTTGGGGTCGGAGCCGGTGAGGAGATGAGTATGTTGAGGAGTCCATGGGCCTTCAGTGTTGATGGGGCTGGCACTGCAGGGATGCGTTGTCGTCGTGTCCATGTGATGGTCCTTCCTCGGTTTGCGGTAAACCTCGGGATAAACAGAGAGACTAATATTAACGTAGACGCCATCCTTCTTATGATGTACAAAGTACATCAGGAATTATGGGAAGTGTTCCTGGTTCCGGCTGATCTAAACTACGCAGCCTAACATTGAATTATAGAAATCTATATGTGTGTATGCTAAGCCAAAGAGATGTGTCTAGATTTATACTGACAGACTGTATCTGCTTCCCGGACCGTGTTAGGAAGATTGTTCCAAAGTTTTGGTGCTAAATAGGAAAAGGATCTACCGCCAGCAGTCGATTTAGATATTCTAGGTATTATCAACTGGCCAGAATTTTGAGATCGCAATAGACGTGAAGGACTGCGTTAAGAGCTCGCTCAAGTACTGGGGAGCTAAACCATTTAGTGCTTTGTAAGTAATCAGCAATATTTTAAAATGTATACGATGTTTAATAGGCAGCCAATGCAGTGTTGACAGAACCGGCTAATATGGTCATACTTCCTGGTTCTGGTAAGAACTATAGCGGCTGAAAATAAAACATGTTAACATCAAGAATTACAAAGAGATTTTTTTTTTAAATCAGTACTAGATCTCATTTTAAGAATTTTTTTTTTAAAGTTTTTTTCCCTACTTTTAAAAGTTTTGTACATCAAGAATGACAATCTTTCTAGCAATACACATTTCATAAATTGTAACTTTATACCCTTAAAACATTTGATCAGAAAAACAAGTTTCACCAAACATAGTACTACATTTAATTTAAACTTTTTAAACATTCTTGAGGATCACAAACAATTTATCATGAGCAGAGTATGTGTGAAGTGCCTGAAGGTCCATCGCTTGCCCTGGTTTTATAATACTGCATTCAAAGTCAACTTTGACTGTATACGCATGGAAGTGTGAATCATTGGTATGCTCCAGATCATTGTGACAGTCCATTTCCTCAAAATCATTTTCCATGTATTCAGAGGCATCCAGATCATCATGAGGTAGAACAAGCTTCCTATGTTTTCGATAGACATGTCGCCTGAAAGACTTGTATATTGTAAAAGATGACTTGCCGTTATTCAGTCCACAAGTGATGCTGAAATTGGGTTCATGGTTGTGAACCAGACCAACATGTTGAACTAGTTTCATTAAGGTGAAGGTTTTTCTTCTACACCTTGATATGGTTGTGGCATTTTCAGCACAGGATATTAATTATCCGGGTGACAGTTATTGGAAGGGGCTTGCCACCCACCTCAGTAATCTTTGCTATGGCATGCTGCAGGAAGGTCAATGTATTAGGGTGGATATGCCAAGTTGAAAACGTAGTAAGCACTGAAGGCTGCAACTATCCCTTCTTCAACTCCTATTCCCCTGCACACCTTCACACCATCCACTTTGACAAGGCCTCTTGGAGAAAGCCATTTTCCAGTCAGTTTCTACCAATTGTATGGTTAGGTTTGGAGTATCAGCATCAAACTGTGAGAAGAAAAGAAAATGTTAAAGGGGTCATATGATGGTTCTAAAAATAACATTATTTGTTGTATTTGGATTTAATGGCACATATAGTAAAATGAAATTCAAATAAAGTTTTGACCAAAAGGTTTTATAAAAAAATAAACCTCACATATTTCAGCCTTTAAATCATTTTCATAAAAAGAATGAGTCAAAAAAGATAAATTACTTGAAATTTACATTAATGAACAATAGCCTATATCTTTTATTATTAATAGTAAAATTCGGTCAGATTTTCCCGTGGCGTATGTCGTTGCTATGCAACCATGCACTGCGCTCTCCACAATGACAAAGACGTTTTAGTAGCTAATAGATTTACACCACCGAAAAACGCTTGCTGTAGCCTAGCTCTGGAAGAGAAAAACACCTATAGTGTTTGGTGCATCCCCATCCTTCATGTTGACTCAGCTTCCAATGTTGTTACAGAAAGGGTGAAGCTGATCGGTTAATTCTTGTCACATGAACTGCAGTGCGCTTGCGGTATTCTGAAAAGTTGAGGCATTTTCATCTCGCTGCGCCTGGAAAAAATTAGCGTGTCACTTCAACTATGAGCTCGCTTGCCGTGCGTCTACATTTGAAATAACAAACTTGAGAGCGCAAAGACACAATACTGTATGTGAATGGCCTCTTGGCGAGCTACCTAAATCAGGCCACAAGCTACTGGTAGCTCGCGAGTGACGTGTTGGAGGCCCCAAGAAAAGATATGCAGCAAGAAGAAACACTAGTGGTTCACGCTCGCACGCATACTGCTGTTTTGGCGCGCAGTGTTCTGATTTGCTTATTTCCTATTTACTTGTTTGGGGGAGACAATGCAGAATTAGCCTACTGTTGAGGAAATTATAATCAGAACCCCCCCCCCCCCCCCCCCCCCCCAATGAAAACTCTTCGGATCTGCACGATTCACATAAGTCACCCAAACTGATTTGAAAAAAAAACAGGAGGCGCCGAAAAGCAAAATACAAAATAGTCAATGTTATACTTGCATTTCTGTAGTCGAAGTCTGTTGGTGGGATTCTGCTGGGACTGGCTTCAGTGTTAGTGTTATCACCTCCTTCATCTCATGTACACATTTGTTGAACTTGGACTGTTTTTTAAAGGAGCCTTGAAATAAATATGAGATCATGTTCTCTGTGAGACCACACTCTATTGTTTCCCCATCCACCTCATTTTCTGAAAAAAAAAAAGAAAGATCAATGTGAGCTTGAGGTTTTAAGAGCAAAAATAAAATCAATGTATTTTTTAAAAACAACTTTTTAACTTACAATGGAAATTCATCAGTATACAATATACAATATGACTTTAATTTAGAAAAATACACTATAATAACTCTGTGCATATACACTCTTAGAAAAAAGGTACAAATCTGTCACTGGGGCAGTACCCTAAGGTACAAAAGCTAAAAGATACCAATATGTAATCAAAGTACTAACGTTAGGCCTAATATGTACAGGGAGGGTGAACATACATTTTTTCTGAGTGTATGATTATAAGCAAACCTATTTAAATTAGCAGTTCAAAGACTAGAAACTTATTTCGCGAGTTTTGATAAATGGTTAACAAACTTCGATGACGACGCACGCATCGATCTCCGAGCCATCGTCTCGGTTGACTACTGCGTAACCTACATACGCAGTTTGCTCGTGATGACTGACAGGACTAAATGATTACTCTCATGGACTAACGTTTAGAACGTTATTTAATATGTAACGTTACCAAATAAAACTGATAAAATATAAATAAATCAACTCATACGGATGATATTCGTAAATTATTTAATTCCAGACTGAGAAGCGTCAAAATAGAAGCAGGTCATGCGTTCACTCTCGTCCGGGGTGAACACGGATAATGTTAGGTTAGAGTTTTGTTTTTGTTTTTTTTACACAAAACGCAATGGTTTTGAACTGTTTCTAAGGCCGTTTCACCTCTGACTGCGTCTCAAGCACTGTCTCGCGGTAGAGTAACCTTGTAAATGATGCTAAAAGTTATATCTTAATTTAAGGCTAAAAAAATACAAATAAGTGTAATAACACTAAGTTTAAAACGTAATAACAATAGGTTGGTTTTGTCAGGCCAGTATTTTCGAAGAAAGGTTTTCCCTCACGCGTCAGTAACGTTAGGCCTAACGCTACAGACGCTATTTCAAGTGCACATAACTCAAAAGGGAACCAAAGGATTTTCACAATACTTAAAACGTCCCCGAGGGGACGGACGCTGCGTGTAATCGCAGTGGGAACGCCTCCAGCGTAGTGCGTCTGAAGCGTGAATGAAATCAGTCAATGGAGACAATGAGCGTCACAGCGAGTGTCGTCATCGACCAGGAAACTATAAAGTGCCCCCAAATCATAAGCACGCCAGCTTCTGATGTTACTGAAGCAAGCGATCAACGGGGATGCCGGAGAATGGCAGGACACGCAGCGTCCGTCCCCTCAGGGAACTAGGGTTACATACGTAACCCGGGACGTTCCCCTTCAGGGACTACCGCTGCGTGTAATCGCAGTGGGAACGCAATACCCACGTCCCCATACGAACAAGTCCCCGTCGTGTGTGATTAGGAGACACAAGCCGACGAGAGAACCTGAGCCCCAGGAGTGGAGCTAAAATCAAGAGAATAAAATCTGACGAAAGTGTGCGGTGAGGACCAGCCTGCCGCATCACAAACGTCTTGAAGAGAAGCCCCTGAAAGAAGAGCTCTAGAGGCAGCCATGCTCCTAGTAGAATGGGCCCGTACAGCCAAAGGTGAAGGCTGACCGGCCGAAACGTAAGCAAGTGAGATGGCCTCAACCACCCACTTGCTCATCCTTTGCTTAGATGCGGGACACCCCTTGTTAGGTGACCCGAAACAGACAAATAATTGTTCCTATTTCCTCCACAGGGCAGCTCTGTGGACATACGCATCTAAAGCCCTAACGGGGCACAGCAAATTAAGTTTCTCCTGGTCTGACGTCAAAAAAGGCGGAGGACAGAAAGCCTGCAGTACTATAGGTCTAACAGGAGTAGTCGGTACCTTAGGAATATAACCTGGTCTCGGACAGAGAAAGGCCTTAACCATACCAGGAGCAAATTCCAGGCACGAGGGAGCCACCGAAAGTGCTTGAATATCTCCTATTCTTTTTAGAGATGAGATAGCGAGAAGAAGGATAGTCTTTAGAGTAAGAAACTTTTCCGAAACTTCCTCGATGGGCTCGAAAGGAACTAGGGAGAGACCTTCTAAGACGATGGCCAGATCCCACGCTGGTACCCTCGTGCGAACTGCAGGCCTCAGCCTCAAGGTGCCACGAAGGAAGCGAGATATAAGCGGGTGTCTCCCGAGGGAACCTCCACTTGAAGGGGCGTGGTAAGCAGCTAAGGCCGCCACATACACCTTCAGTGTGGAGTGGGATAACCCTGTGGAGAGACGGTCCTGCAGGAAATCCAGCACTGTACCACCCGGGCAGTTAACTGGGTCCTGCTGGTGCTCTCCACACCAAGAGGTGAAAAGTCTCCACCTCGCGGCATATAACTTCCTCGTGGAGGGAGCTCTAGATTGGAGGATGGTCTCAACGACCTCAGTCGAGAGACCAGAATCTATGAGTTGGGCCCCCTCAGAGGCCAAGCTCACAGCCTCGCTAGTTCTGGGCGGGGGTGAAGGATCGACCCACTCGCCTGAGAGAGCAGATCTCTCCTGATTGGTAGAGCCGTCGAGGAGAGACACTAGGTCCGCAAACCATACTCGGGCCAGCCAGAACGGGGCTATTAGCAGGAGATTGAGCCCGTCCCGGCGAACCCTCTCCAGAACTCCCGGGAGCAGAGCGATCGGGGGAAAAGCGTACAAACGCGACCTCGGCCACGGATGTACCATCGCTTCCAACCCCAGCGGGGCTGGCTGGCTGAGAGAGAACCACAGTGGACAGTGTGATGTCTCTCGGGAAGCAAACCGGTCTACCTCGGCACGACCGAAATGATCCCATAGGAGCTCCACCACCTCGGGGTGAAGACTCCATTCCCCGGGCCTCGGCCCCTGCCTCGACAGGATGTCTGCTCCCTGATTTAAATACCCTGGGAGATAAATAGCTCTCAGAGAAAGAATTTTCCCCTGAGACCATAGAAGGATCTGACGTGCCAGTTTGTAAAGCGGCGAGAACGCAGACCCCCCTGATGGTTGATATAAGAGACCACCGATGTGTTGTCTGTTCGGACAAGAACAAGGTGGCCCCTTAGGTCTGGGAGGAAGTGTTTCAGAGCCAGAAACATCTCTAGACAATTTATGTGCCAAAGGCGATGATGGTCCTCCCACAGACCCTGAGCTGGGCGACCACTCATGATCGCCCCCCAACCCGTGAGAGAGGCATCCGTCGTTAGCATTACGCGACGACAAGGAGCTCCCAACACAGGACCTCGGGACAGAAACCAAGGATCTTTTCACATGATCAGGGCGCGATGACACCGTCGCGAACTCATGATCATGCGGAACGGATTTCCCCTCGGGGAGAATCCCTTGGTTCTGAGCCACCACTGTAGCGGTCTCATGTACAAAAGGCCAAAAGGAATCACGTTGGACGCAGCTGCCATGAGACCTAACAGCCTCTGAAACTGTTATACAGTGTATGACTGGCCTAGCTTGACCTGCTCTATTGCAGCGAGAATCGACGCAATACGAGCAGGTGACAATTGTGCCTGCATCGTCGTCGAATCCCACACTACACCGAGAAACGTGGTTCTCTGTAATGGAGAAAGCACACTCTTCTTGGCGTTGAGCCTCAACCCCAATCTCTTGATGTGAGCCAGAACGACATCTCGATGCCGAACCGCCTGTTGTTCCGATTGAGCTAGAATTAACCAATTGTCGATATAGTTCAAAATGCGGATGCCCTGCAGCCTTAGCGGGGCTATAGCTGCATCCATACACTTTGTGAATGTTCAGGGTGACAATGCTAGGCCGAACGGAAGAACCCGATATTGGTACGCTTCGCCCCCGAAAGCGAACCTCAGGAACTTCCTGTGTTGAGGGAGGATGGATACATGGAAGTAAGCGTCTTTTAGGTCTATCGTGACAAACCAGTCCTCGGACCTGATTTGTGACACGATCTGTCTGAGAGTGAGCATCTTGAATTTGAGCTTCCCTACAGTCCGATTTAAGAGACGCAGATCTAAAATAGGACGCAACCCCCCATCTTTTTTTGGAACGATGAAGTACCGGCTGTAATATCCTAACTTCCTGCTGGGGGAGGAACCCGCTCTATAGCTCCTTTTAGCAGCAGAGTTTTTACCTCCTGTTCTAATACCAGAGCCTGCTCGGAGCCCACCACCGTGGGCAGAACCCCTCTGAACTGAGGTGGACGCGTTCTGAACTGAATAGCGTAACCGTTTTTTATAGTATTCAGGACCCACTGAGATACATTGGGAAGAATTTCCCACTCCGCCAGAAACTCTACTAAGGGAACCAGCCTCTCTAGGCTGGCCTCTGGTTGAATATCCCGAGTGACAGCCACAGCGCCCTGTAACGGCACACCGGCAGGGAACAGCTGGTCTGAGCACTCTGCAGCCCTCCTCAGAGGGGGCGAACGTCCCTTGGGAAATCGCTCGCCGAGTCTCTCTACGCCCTGTATCGGCAGGGTTAGTAGAGCAGACCCCTGAGGGCACCGGGAAAGACAGGGCACCATGTTTTTGTGAGGTGTACTCAAGTCTTTCACGATGGGGACCACCCTCAGAGTCCTTGCGTTGATAGCATCAGGATTTTTTCGACGCGGCCTTCTTGGCGACAATGACTGTCCTCAGATCAGCCCTGCCCCGCGAAGTCTGCGTCTGAGAGCGCCCCGCCTCGTCCCTCCAATTTTGTGGGGGGGCACGAGACGCAACACTCTGTTTCTGTTGCACTCTTTTAAAATAACTACTCGGCGGCTGAGGCTGCCCGCGCCCAGCAGCCCCAGGAATTTTTACTTTAAGGGGCATAAATTTCTGAAATGCTGCTGACTGTCTTTTCTCTTCCTGGAATCTATCAGTAACAGACTGCAGAGCATCACCAAATAAGCCCATAGGGGATACAGGAGCGTCTAACAGAACAGATTTCTCTCTTTCCTGCATTTTTGTTTGATTTAATCATAAATGCCTCTCTGTGGCCACCAGGGCTGCCATAGAACGACCGATTGATCTGGCCATCTGCCTGGTGGCACGAAGAGCGAAATCAGCTGTCTGTCTGAGCTCATCGATCGTCTTAGCAGAAATTTCCCCCTGCCCGCTAGCTTCCATAAGCAGATCAGCCTGATAAGCCTGCATAATAGCCATCGTATGCAAGCACGCGGCTGCCTGTCCCGCCGCCGAATAAGCCTTCCCCACCAGCGCTGATGTATTTTTTAAAGGTCTGGTGGGGAGAGCGTGTATTTTCAGCGATGATGCCGACTCGGGAGAGAAATAGCTTGCGAGCGTCTCTTCAGCCCTCGGCATCGTCACATAACCACTAGATTTAGCTCCCATAATATTAGAATAAATATTGGAAGTGATCGTCACATAACCACTAGATTTAGCTCCCATAATATTAGAATAAATATTGGAAGTGTGTGTGTATATTCTCGCTGACACTGGTTTAACCCTCTGGGGTCGAAAACCGCGTGCCCGCGTTTTGCTGGATTTTTTCCTTATCAGTGCAAAAGAGAATCAAATTACTCTGTTAATTTTGATCTTAAATATAAGTGTTGTACATCATTAGATCCTGTTAAGTTTCTATTTTTTTTTGTGGATACTCACAATAAAAACAAAGTGTTGTGCTTTTCGTCAAACAAAGAAAAATAAACATGATGCGCGTTTTCCCTTCTCTCTGTCTTTGAGGTCCGTTCTGAAACGCGTCCGAAACATTCACTTTAACTCTGTCAATACTTGTCACAGAGATACGAGAGATGTCTCTTTATGAAGCTGAGATTCTCTTCTTTCAAATGAAGTATTTTTTTTTTTTTTTATATTTCCAGTTTATGTAATCCGTTTGAAACCAAGGAGAGTTACAGTTTTTTCGCTCTCCCTTCATTAAAGATAATTAGGTAAGCCCGCCACACCCCCAGCGCTTTTGACATGGTAAATAGGCGATATGCATCCCACACGCGGCACGCCCCCGATCACTGCATAACAACATGAAGATTCTTCATCAGAGATTCACTGATAGTTCATCGCGTTTTAGGGATGGAAGCACGCTAACGTTACTACGTACGCTAACGTAATTAACCTTTTCCTCAGTGGAATTTGAAACTCAGACGAGCGGTTGCATTTTGAAGAACGGATTGACCCCGAGGATACAAGTTCGGAGTAAGTTTAGTGTTTTATAATTCCTTTTCTGATCATAGAGCTCAAATGCATTTTCAGACTATAGTAAATATTAACTCACAACGTTCGTGTAGGCCTATACGCTCGTGTAAACTTTTTAAATAACTGCTTAGTTTGTAATGATTTAGTGAAATATATTGATCTGCAAGTTTTGTTTGAGTTCTCCTGTGGTCTAGTGGTTAGATCAATTGCCAAGCGTGTTAGAGGTTACAGGTTTGAATCCACCACTAGCATATTTTTTTTCTCTCATCAAAACCGAATATGTTCATCAGTGGTTACAGTCTATATCAAACACACACGTATATAGGACACACGTTTGTGTGCATTTTATTTTGTGATTTCACCGGAATGAATAGTGTCCGCAATGGCAATAGATTGAAAAGCACGTTCTGTGCGCGCGCCGCCACAAGAGACTCACTGTATCCATGACACTGATAGCAGGACACGAGCGCTCAGCTTGAGTTCAAAAACAAAACATTTTAGCTCTAGATCTCTTATTACTAGTTAACTAGAGATGTTTTATTTGTATTAGGTACAGCCGTTCATTGAGTGTATCAGTAAATGCGTGCGGTCGATGAGCCATAAACAGATACTCGCGGTTACGCAGTCTACCCATCAATAGATGTTTCTCTGTCCATCAACAGATACATTGTGCATCTATAATCATAATAGTCCATCAGTTTACTTTGGATAATGTGCTAACAGTTTTTTGCTTTTGTTTTGTTGTGTTTACATCGTCACCATCAGCCTTCAGAAATCATTCTGATATAATTTTTTTTTAAATCAATGTTGTAAACAGTTATGCTGCTTAATTTTTTTTAACCTGTGATAGTTTTTTTAGGATTCTTTGAATGCACTTTTTTTTATTTATATAAGCACTATATAAGCAATATTTTATATATTTTTTATTATATAAAAAAACAAGTTTGGTCTTTTTATGTTTTTTTAAGTGTTAAGTGATATGAATGACTTTAAGTCTTTATGTTCTTAGGAAAGATTTCTACTTTGAATAAATTCTTAGTTCAGGCTGCCTCACAGCACCTTGATGGGGCATTAGCACATTGGGGGAGTGTCTTTAGTCTCCCCAGGTGTAAATCACATTAATATTCATGGGCATTAACACTCCCACGCATACAGCAGTAATGACCCAAAAACTGATGTAAGAAATTCAAATCGTTATATTGATCTTTCTGAAAGAGTGGTCAGAATGATTTTCACTTCATTTTGAAGTAAAAGTTCTAGTCTACAAGAATAGTAACTCAAAAGTATTGTTTTCAACTATTCAGTATGTGTTAAATGGCCTTATTGCGGTGACATTTTTTTTCCCAAAACGTACTAACCACGCATATTATTTTTTTTCTATAAAATGCAAACATGTACATCCATTTTGCTCACATATTATTGTAGCAGAGTTTGTGCTGAATACAGCAAATTTATATGTTGGCAAATGGTATGTTTTAAGTAGCTGAAATAAGCACAAATGTCAGGGCATACCAAAACACAGAAAGAGCCCGAAAACAGCTCAGACCCCAGAGGGTTAACCCAGGTCTTCGTCACCTCGGTGTGAAGATCAGGGAAAAAAGGCAAACACCGAGAGAAGGCTGAGTGCGCGTGGGCAGATATCTGTCATCAAGTTTACTCTTACTATGAGACTCCTGCCTATCAGATGGCCATTCAATACTGAGCTTTTCAACAGCACGGGAAAGCACATTAACAAGCTCATCTTCGGGCGGAGACTGGAATGACGAGACACCAGCCTCCTCTGATTCGAAGCTTTCAACATCCAGCTCCTCAGAACTGGACAGCAAAAGCTCCGGAACCATATGTGCCTCAACCCGGGGAGAAGTAGCGGAGGACCGCGCTTCCACAGCCGGGATAGAGGCACTGGATCTCTCCGGTGAAGGCGGAGATAGGGCGGGGCCCGTCTCACACCCCTTGGTGAGATCCATCTGCGATCCCCACGACATGCGCCTCCGACCTGCCACAGCAGAAGCGGGACCCGAGCCGCGGGGAGCCCGCCCTCCTCGAAGAGCGATCGGCGAGAGCGCAAGGTCCTCAAAGGAAGACGCTCGCAATGCTCACAATCGGCCCCCTCAAGAGCCGACTGTGCATGCTGCACTCCCAAACAAACCACACATAATTGATGCGAATCCCCGCCTGTGATGTATCTAGTACAGGGGGGAACGCATCTAACATACTGAGGCTCGCTCGTCATTTGCTTTCGGCTCATCTTCCTAATATATATACATATATATATATATATATATATATATATATATATATATATATATATATATATATATATATATATATATATTACAGTTCAAACACACACAGATAGCTGCTGAAGTAACAGAAGCTGGCGTGCTTATGATTTGGGGGTGCTTTATAGTTTCCTGGTCGATGACGTCACTCGCTGTGACGCTCATTCTCTCCATTGACTGATTTCATTCACGCTTCAGACGCACTACGCTGGAGGCGTTCCCACTGCGATTACACGCAGCGGTAGTCCCTGAAGGGGAACTAAACATACCTCTGATTTTTGTGCTTCGTCTTCAGTGATATTTATTCCGACTTCTTTCAATTTCTGCAGAAGATCCTCCGTCGACAGCGTCAGGAGTGAGACAGCCATCTTAGAATAACCATAATTTTTTGTGCACAGTCCCTCCCAACTTCTTCTTCGCGTGCATAAAGTCGTGCACTGCGCGGGCTACAATCCCATTGGCTGGACAAATGCGTGTATTTGTACTTTGATGCAAAGTAAAAGTACCCCATATAATTTTAAATAAACGTTGAATAGTTAAACACTGTTTACTCCATAGGATTATAATGTAAAACAAACGCTGGCAGCTTAAAGGGGTCATATAATGCCATTTTTGTACAAGGTAATATGAATCTTTAGGGTCTAAATGAAAACTTTGTAATATACTTTTATTAAAAATTCTCATTAGTATTGTAAGAAAACACTCATTTTACCTGCTCAAAAACAGCTCTGTTTTCAGCACGCCGTTTAAGTGTATGTGCCTTTAAATGATAATGAGCTTCGCTGACTCCGCCCCTCTGTTCTGTGGGCGCTTTGACACAACGCACGTGGAGTGTTGACTTGACAACAGTTCAGGGTTTATTATGGCAGCGGGATTCTCTCTGAGGACACATTTTGTGCAACCATATAAGTTTGAACCGGAGTCGGACCCGAAACAAGATGACGCCCCGAAGAAGTTCGACAATTAAGGCTCGAACAGGACGAGAATGGTTGGTTAACAATGTCACTTTGGTCTATTTTTGTATGTACTGGCAGGGTAACGTTAGAGTTGTGAGATACAAACGCTATGTGTTTAACGTTACTAATGTAAGTTATAGGTTAGTTCGTTGACAGATTTATGTTGAAAAACTTTTTTTTTTGTAAATGTAGGCTTGTCAGTGATGCGTGACGTTATCTCAGTGTTAGATACAACTATCGTGACTGAAACTGACTTGAGGTCATGTCAGTAATGATTCTAGCAGTAGTTGAAGGATACCTAAGAATTTGTTGTATGTTTATGTTTAGTGCAGTACGAAAATGTTTTAAAACTTTTAAGTACATCTATAGTATTGTAACTGCATTGATATTCCTGTTAATATTCCTGTTACGTTAACTGTAACACCTGCGTACACAGTTTTTAATAACACAATAACTATAACGTGTTTTTCATTATAAACGTGGGATTATGAATTATATTGAGAATGTGTAACATTACATAGAATAGGCAGCCTACATGCCGTAACGCACCCTGAGTGTAAACATTAGCCACAATCATCGTGAAGCGTGCAATAAGGGATTTGCAAAGATTAATATAAAGGTGACTGAAACGTTACACTCACTTCTTTTGGAGGTCCAGCAGGAACACGAATAGTTGGTACCGATTCCTTTTTCAGTAGCAGCTTCTTAGCAAAACCTGATTTATATTGACCCTTGCCTCGTTTAAAAAGAAGTCTGGTGAGAAATGATTTGCGTAAACATGAGCGCATTGACGTTGCTCGTCGGAAATATTCCCTTCATAAACAAAACTCAGCCACTGCGTCTTCAGCGGTTCAGATTTAGGAACATTAAAAGACTGCTGTGTTCCTTATTATACCCAAGAACAGAACACCACAATCGCTTAGGCGCCATTCTGCTCCAGTGTATCAACAATGACGAACTATGATTGACATCTCACTCACGAGCGAGGGCGGGTCTGTGTTGAATCACTGCTGTCAATCAACAGTCGTGGGAGGGGCGTGCGAGCTTGTGACGTCACAGGCTCGAACGGCTCGATTTGAGGCAGGGGAAAACATATAAGGAGATTTAAACAAAACCACTGGATGGATTTTTATCATTATATGATGGCTGTGTACAGGCACTGCCAACACACATTTCAGTACAATCAACTTGTAAAAGTGCATGTACCATTATATGACCCCTTTAAAAAAAGACACGTATGAACACGCCCTAAATGTTCTTCTGTTGGCTGTTTTTATATGAACACAGAAAGTAATTTTTCCATTGCGCTAGATCAGGGATGCCAACTCCGGTCCTGGAGGGCCACTGTCCTGCAGAGTTTATCTCCAACCCTAATTAAACACACCTGAACAAGCTAATCAATGTTTTCAGGATTACTAAAAAATAATTTTTGTCAGGGTTGGAGCTAAACTCTGCAGGACAGTGGCCATCCAGGACCGGAGTTGCCATCCCTGCGCTAGATTGACGTGTTTGATCGTTGCGCTCACGTCACGCATCTTTTACACAAGACGTTCTAAAAACGCAGCTCTCTCAAGTTAAAAGTAGCTTAAAAAACTTAAAAAAAACATTTCTATGCCTTGTGTTTTCCACTGCCCACGTCTCGCATTTTAAGACGCAAAGAAGCATTGTGTGAGTGAATGTCCTCGAATTGGAGAAGGAAACACAAGGTCCGTATCGCACGTTTACATAAATTATGGAAATTCAGTGCAGTGGAATGCAAGAACGCGTTCTGTGGAAACGGCCCCAACCTGTTTCTCATGTTTTGTTGTTTTATAGTATCTGAGGAACTAAAGGCTCCACTTTCTTCTGGAATGGGCTGGGGAGAAGCAGCTTATTTGCATTTAAAGATATAGGAAACAAAGTGTTTCCTTATTTGCAAAGCTTATTTGCATTTTACTACGCACGGAAACAAAGTGTATTTGCTTCCACTCAAAAAGGGGCATTTTGGGCATAAATTATCTGTGTTGTGTTTTGAGCTGAAAATTCACAGACACATTCTGGGGACACCTAAGACTTAAGTTATATTACATCTTGTAAAAATAATAGGTCCCCTTTAATTAGACAAGGTTCATCTATAATGTATAATGCTATATAAAATGATAGCATTTCATACTGCATGTACATAATGTACATAATTGTGTGTAAATTAACTTTAAAAAAAATAAAAATATTATACCTTTATTTAACCAAGGGAGAAAATAAAAATAGAAAACCAAATAGAAAAAATAGATCTATTAATTAGCAGAAGTTATTACTCCACCACCTGCATGTGACGTTATTAACAATATATTGTTGAAACACTGTGGTTTAAATGAAGGAGGTTCGCCATGTTACTATGGTTTTGAAAATAGTCGCATTCACAACTAGTTAATTTCTCCAACAATTCATTGCACTATGGTAGTAAAGCAGTGATTTACGTTGTTGTACAGGAAACACACCCCAGATTAGTGATCAACTAAGGATTTGCCATTGGATTCTTAAACTATCACCTGTAAATGTAAATATGTGGTTAATAAATTCAACACTGACCCCTAAAAAGCTGCATTAGGCCTATTTCAAGGTCACCAAAGGAAGTTATAATTTTAAATGGATAAGAGAGTAAATTCTGGTCACTTCGTCTGTGTGTCTTACAATAAATTAATATAATTTTATATTATTTATTATAATTTTAATATTTTAATAGAAAAAATAAATTACCTATTTTTTAAGCCTATGTTGTGGGCCATACCTTTTCTGCCAGAATGAGAGTCGTAGATCCAAATGCAAGTATAGCAGTTTATTGTGACAGACAGGATAGTGAAAATACTCAGAACAGCTCAGTCAAATGGCTGGCGAGTTCAATGCAACAATCCAAAGGAGAGAGAGATCAACAGTGCCTCCTGGCGCTCCCAGGGGAACCTACCTGGCGATTGTAATCATCGATAAGGGAGTGATCCAGTATGTCCCTAGCAGGAACCCAACTTCTCTCCTCCGGACCGTAATCCTCCCAGTCCACCAGGTACTGAAATTCGCGTCCCCTCCTTCTCGAGTCCAGAATGAGATTGACCGAATAAGTGGGTTCCCGATCTACGAGCAGCGGCGGAGGGGGAACCGGGGCGGGCAGATTAATGTGTGAATGGAACACAGGCTTTAATTTGGAGACATGAAAAACGATGATGAATTCTCCTATACGCAGGAGGGAGTTTGAGGTGGACTGCCACCGGACTAAGAATCTTGGTGACAGTGAACGGGCCGATGAAATTGCTAACTTGTTACATACGGAGCGGAGAGGAATGTTCGACTGTGACCGGCGGTTCCACAATATAGACATAATCCCCTCTCTCTCCTCCTCTGCTTCTCCTGTGACGAAAAAAGGGGACCTGCCCAGTTGCATGGGCTCAGGATCAGGAAGAAGCGCCGTAGTTTCGGCAGGAGAATTAAAAACAGGATTGAGTGCACTAGTAGAGCAGCCTTGCGGTGATCGTTGACCTCGTCGACGTAATCTGGCATCCACTTGAACCGCCAGATCAATAAGTTTATCCACCCCGGCGGGTAATTCCAATGCGTAGATTTCGTCCTTTATGTACTCAGAAAATCTGTATAAAAACATATCCCACTGAGCCTCATGGTGCGTTCTATTAGGCCCCACACTGCATGGTTCAAGTGACCCAAATGCCAAATCCGATTTTTATCTCTCATGTGGCAAAGATCGTTTATGACCGGTGAACGTGTAAGCAGGAAAAAAACGCATGGATTCCGATTTTCTCAGATCGGATTCAGGCCTCACTCATATGTGGTAATAAATCAAATATGAATCGGATACGTGCATTTGCGTGTGCCATGTAAGCAGACAAATCGGATATTCCCCAGTAAATGCGAGCCGTACGTCATTAAAAAAGTGACGTCAACTCAGGTGGACACCACCAACTGAGATCACATGACTTATTATAGGCACGATGGAGGACAAAGGATACACACAGTGGAGCAATGCGGAGGTTTATGTCGTTTTGAGTGTTTGGGGCGAAGAGACAGTGCAGGCAAAAATGCAGGGTTGTTACAGAAATAAATCCGTGTTTGAAGACATTTCACGAGATATGGGGAGGCACAGTTTTAAGCGCTCGTGGCTACAGAGCCACCGTAAGATAAAAAGCTTAATGACTTTTCAAAATATTGTGGAAAGCAAAACACTGGATAAATTTATTCGCATCTGCATCCATTGCATTTCGTGCTGTTTTACTTCCTTTTCCGGGTCAGAACGTCTACATTTGGTAGTATCAGCCATAGACATCATATAGAGCTAGACGACGCCCTATTGGCCGCTGTGGCGCAAGAAATGCGGCCGCCATCTTAAACCGGTCATACACAATTACACTGAGCGGAGCGGGTGACCGGTCTAAGATGGCGGCCCCACGGCTCGTACGCACCTATAGGCAGTAGCGGTCGATAGGGCGTCTATCTATATGATGTTTATGGTTTCAGCAGTGTATAGTGTAAATGCACAAATCGGATACGGGTCACTTTTAAAAGATGATATGAGCGGGTCGTCAAAAAAATCGAATATAGTCAGAAAATCGGATTTGGGCATCAAGACCTGCAGTGTAAATGCAGCCTTATTGGCAACGAACCGACTCGGCCCTCGGATATGACATCACTTCTACACTTCAAGCATTCTGGTATGTTTTGCGCATCCGAGTCAGAGAAAAAACATGGACGCCACCCAGAAAGCTGTTGCGATGATAGCACTGGCAGAGTACCAGGCCCTTATGAAAACGCAGCCATTTGAACTTCTAAAATTTTCACTTTATTTCATGTTTTAGTTTATCTTCTGTTAACGCTAGCCACGTTAGTAACACCCGTTTGAAACAGGCTTCATTCAATATTGGATAACACTTTATTTTACGGTGTCCTTGTTACATATGTTACATGTACTTACCGTAGTAATAACAGTAAATTATGCATTACATGCAACTAACCCTCAACCAAACCCTAATCCTACCCTAACCCTATAGTAAGTACATGTAGTTAACTATTATTACTCAGTACTTAAATATATAATTACACTGTAACAATGACACCTTAAAATAAAGTGTGACCCAATATTGCACTCAGAACAAGGCCGATTCCCATACCCACAGGCAGTGATACAGGCGCAGTAAGGTATTGCAGTAATTCGAGTGATTAAAATCGTCATTTAAACAATCAAAGCGGTCCAAAAACAATGAAAACAATTCATACAAGTTAAGGATGCAAATTATCGATTAATTCATTAATCATTAGTTGATCAACCTTATCGATCGATTAAAGATACAATATGTAACTTTTTTGGCCACAAGAGGGCGCAGTTTCCAACAATAACAAAGGCTTATGTTTATGACGCAGTGACGAACTGAATGACGGGACTTGCTGTCAAGCTGATGGATCTAATAATATTTATGGATGAGTGAAAACACTCATGTTTTTTAACATTACAGTGGTGTGAAGCAGGTCGTGATTGCTAAAGAGACAGATATCACACGCCAGTCCCACAGATATAAAGGAATAAGGACATTTAATTCTACAGAACTACACGCAAGTGCTGGATTACTCACACAGGTCAGTTTATTAGACGAATTAAACTTGTGAGGGAACGCAGCGCTGTTTCACTTGGTCTAACGTTACACTATCACACTAAACGGCATTTAAATGTGTGTTGAAAGTTATAATGTTATTCTACGTGTTAGTTCTTTTTCTATACGAAACTAGCAGCTAGATCAAGATTAGAAAAACGTACTGACCATATTCTAACATGTCATCATGTTGAGCTAACGTTAACATTGATTTGTTTTATGTACATTTGCTCACCTGTCTAATGAAGCTGTCATGTCGTGTCGTGACTCGTGAAGCTCTGTCGAGTCCAAGTTAGTCGTGGACGTGGAGCTCTCGGCATCTCAAAAACCCCCCGCTGATATTGATCCTCATTTTAGTTCTCCTTGTTTGTCCCAAAGTCTGCTTGCCATGGTTTATGTTTGAACGAAACAAGAACTTTGTGCCGCTAAACGTCACGCATTACGCAGTTGTCCATGTCTGTCGCCATGCTTACATCATGGCTATGGAAGTTCGAGCGGAAACCGAGGATAGCGCGGATATTGCGTCATTGACAGGCGACATTTGTTGGCTGGGACGGCCACTTATTTAAAATTGGAATTTTTCTGAAATAAAAAATCTATGGAGACTTTTGGGATATTGTAAGTACACAACTGCAGGAAATATATCACACTGTGCAAGTGATTTTTTGGATATTTTATTACAAAATTCCTACATATTGGACCTTTAATGATTAACTGATAAGCGGCTATTTTCCTGAGAATGTAAATTTCTCACTGTATCAATAGTGGCTTTAACATAAAAATATTGCTTATATACTGAATAAAAAATAGTTATATTGCTCAATTGATGCTCAATTGATGTTTTATTGTAACAGTTGGGATACGGTACAGATAATGGAATTTATGTAGTTTAAGAACATAAATGATGCACAGAAAATTAAAATACATAAAAAATAATTGTGCACTGTTGCATGTGAAACATTAAGCAACATAAAATAAATTTTAAATTAAAATCTATATGGATAGGCTTAGCCTACACTATATTAAGCCTACATATAATAATCTATCTGGTAAACTACTTGTATGAAAAGCTTGAAACATTAGCAGCAGTAATATAGGCTGAGGGGGGAGTCAAATTTACAACTTGTAACGAGTGGAAATAAGGTGTGGCCCCTTTAAGAGCTGTGTGCTCCCTGTTGAACTGTCAGCAGTATTGTATTGTATGTGCCGTGCGCCTCGAACACCCCTTTTACTGTCTATGCCAGAGGTCTTCACTCCTGCTCCTGGAGAGCCACTGTCCTGCAAAGTTTAGTTCCAACCCTAATCAAACACACCTGAATCAGCTCATCAAGCACTTCAGAATCGCTTGAGTATTCAAAGGCAGGTGTGGTGAAGCAGGTTGGAACTAAACTCTGCAGGACAGTGGCTCTCCAGGAGCAGGAGTGAAGACCTCTGGTCTATGCGAACACCCCATGTATTTGGGTAATTTCAGTTTGATGCTATTTTTTTATCTTATTTTGTTTATTAAGTAACGAAGTGGACGGTAGAACGTGTGACAGACAGTTAGGCTACACGAGTTAGATTTGGGAATAAAGTGCGAGTTGTGAGATGCCAATCGCCTCCGTGAGTCTGTCTGGCCTCTGCAATTACAGTTGTGACTGTGAGCTATCCCTATTTTTCTTCCTGAAGATTCACGTTACAAACTGTACTTCAGTTTCATTGCGGGGACACCGCCTTCACCTGCCATCATGTCTATCGGCTGGCTTTCGGGTTAAACTTTCCGCGACTGTGCAACTGGGTTTAAGGTTGCCAGGTTGAGGTACCGGTAATACACAGGTTGAAATTGAAAATGGTCTGTGGATTGTGTGAATATAATGCATTTAAAGGGGTGATGAACTGAGAAATCAAATTTTCCTTGAGCTTTTGACATCTAAGAGGTCATCATATTATAAGAATATCCTGTAAGTTTCAGAACTGAAAAAGTCCTTGTTAGTCCAATAAAAGCTTTTATTGACACCAGCCTCAGCAAACGACTCGTTTTTTTCAAAGTGGGGAACAATGACGTCAAAGAGGATAAAACACCACCCCCCCGCAGAAGAAGATCAACGCCTACTTCAACACGGCCGGTTTTGCCACGCCCACCGATTTGCGCATTTTACACGCATACATAGCTAAATAACATAGGCCTACCTCGTGATGAAAAAACGGATTGAGCAACCGAGCAATAAACATGGTGTACAAAATATTGTGCAGTGCCTGGTTGTGGAAGAAGACAGTCGCTGCATAAGCATTCCAATAGGAATGCTTAAACTTTATTTTTAATGACGTTCCAGCTGATGTGGGTCTGTTTGTTCGCTTCATTTCACTGAGGATTGTTTTGTAAACAAGACACAGATCGAGACTGGATTTTCAGACCGATTAAGATTAAAAAACGGTGCTGTGCCTTCTATATTGGATCCGACAGGAATGGTGCAACACACTTATGTGAGTAAAATTTTTATTTAAAAAGGAATAATAATCTGATAGGCTAGTATTGCATTGTTACAGATCGTTTGATATCTAATAGTTATGTGTATGTGTATGTGTATCAGTCTAATCGTAACTGACCAGTTGAAACTCATTATAATATGCAAAACTGTTATCCACTCACAGCAGTGGGCGTTTACTTCCAAGTCTTCAATGTGAGACGCCCATAAAAACGTCTCGGTTACATATGTAACCCTCGTTCCCTGAGTACAGGGAACGGAGACGTGTCGTCGGGGGAGTTCCCTGACGAATTGGGATCACGCTAGGGAGACCAATCGACTTCGAGTGAACTAAAACGAGCCAATAAATATTGGCATGCAAGATTTGCATTCCGCGACCCGCCTGCCAGTGCGGGTATAAAGGGCGGAAGCAAACGCATACACAATGCTTTTTCGCTGAGGAGCCGAACAGTGTCCAGCCCTCCGCGAAGGTACAGCAACATGGCGAAGGGACGACACGTCTCCGTTCCCTGTACTCAGGGAACGAGGGTTACATATGTAACCGAGACGTTCCCTTTCGTCCTGGGAACTCCGACGTGTCGTCGGGGGAGTTCCCTGACGAATTGGGATCCCTACAAACACGCCATGGTGCTGACCCCTTCCAGCGCCCAGCTAAGCTACCCTGCAGCAGTTTCTTGAACAAGATGCGGGAGCTAGCTAGGGAAAATCACACTGCTGTTCCGCAAGACCCACTCAGTGGATTTGGATAACACTGGGAAAGCGTGCCCAACCCGTAGGAGGGAACGCTACGGAGCCCCTGCCCGCCCGAAGGGAGGCACTGGAATACACGTATGTACTAACCCGTGGGGTAGTGAAACATACGGAAGTCCTTGAGGTAGTCCCAGCCCGAGGGGTGGGAGCCTACTCAGCAAGGACGACAGAGGGATCTGTCGAGAGGAAGACACGGAGCTAACCCGGAGGGTAGCTGGAACGTGGAAAAAATGGGTCACCGAAGGGACCACTGTCAAGGCCACCCAGTCTAATAGCAACTCCTACGAGAGGTAATAGACCTGGCACCGGCGATCCGCCTCGCCTGATGCCGAAGGGGTGATGGAGGAACTCACGAGGTTAGCCGTATGTTGGGGAACCAACGGAGTAAAAGACGCACGTATCCGGCCCACGGGGCGGGAATGGCGTAGCAAGCCGACATAACCTAATTCCTTGCTCTACTGGCCGTAGCGAGTACGCGGGAGGAAACAGGTTCAACACGGAGGCTATAAAACCTAGCGAACGTGTTAGGTGTCGCCCAGCCCGCAGCTCTACAGATGTCTGTCAGCGAGGCGCCTTGCGCCAAAGCCCAGGAGGAGGCAACACTCCTAGTAGAGTGTGCCGTCAACCTAGGTGGGCAAGGCACGCCCTGGGACTCATAAGCCCGGGCGATAGAATCCACTAGCCAGTGGGACAACCTCTGCTTGGAGACAGCCTTCCCCTTCTGCTGGCCTCCGTAACAAACAAGAGCTGATCTGAGGTCCTGAAGCTTTGCGTTCTGTCCACGTAACAGCGCAGGGCGCGGACGGGACAGAGAAAAGCTAGGGCTGGGTCTGCCTCCTCCAGGGGCAGCGCTTGCAGGTTCACTACCTGATCCACAAACGGGGTGGTAGGAACCTTGGGCACGTATCCGAGCCGGGGTCTCAACACAGCGTGAGAAAGGCCCGGTCCGAACTCTAGGCACGATTCGTCGACCGAAAATGCCTGCAGATCCCCTACCCTCTTAAAAGAAGCCAAAGCCAACAGGAGAGCTGTCTTCATAGACAAGATATTTAACTCGACTGAAGGCAAGGGCTCGAACGGGGGCCTCTGGAGTGCACTAAGCACTAGAGACAAGTCCCAAGAGGGTAAGGGGTGCACACTACGAGGTGGATTCAGCCTCCTGGCACCCTTAAGGAATCTGATGATCAGGTCGTGCTTTCCCAATGACTTACCTTCTACTGCTTCGTGATGAGTGGCTATTGCGGCAACATACACTTTGAGGGTGGAGGGAGACAGCCTTCGCTCCAACCCATCTTGCAGGAAAGAAAAGAACGACTCTGATCGGGCAAGTTCGGGGGTCTTCCAGGTAGGAAGAACACCACTCGACGAACAGGTTCCACTTCAACGCATAGAGGCGCCTCGTAGAGGGGGCTCTGGCGGAAGTGATAGTGTCTACCACACCCTGCGGTAGGCCACCTAGAACCTCCGCGTCCCGTCCAGGGACCACACATGGAGTCTCCAGAGGTCTGGACGCGGGTGCCACAAGGTGCCCCGTCTCTGGGAAAGGAGGTCCTTCCTCAGAGGAATCGGCCAAGGAGGGACTGTCGCGAGGAGTATGAGTTCCGCGAACCAAGTCCGGTTGGGCCAATACGGCGCAACGAGCAGGACCTGCTCCTCGTCCTCCCTGACTTTGCACAAGATCTGTGCAAGAAGGCTCACTGGGGGAAACGCATATTTGCGAAGACCCAGGGGCCAGCTGTGCGCCAGTGCATCCGTGCCGAGAGAACCGTCGGTCAGGGAGTAAAACAACCGGCAATGAGTCGTGTCCGGAGAGGCAAACAGGTCTACCTGAGCGGCTCCGAAGACTTCCCATATCAGCTGAACCGTCTGGGGGTGGAGTCGCCATTCTCCCGGAAGAGGTGGCTGCCGTGAAGCTCGTCGGCTGTACGGTTGGGCACACCAGGGATGTGAATGGCTCGAAGCGACCTCAGATGCTCCTGACTCCACAGGAGGAGATGGCGGGCGAGTCGCGACATACGACGGGAGCGTAGACCACATTGACGGATGATGTACGCAACGGTCGCAGTGCTGTCCGTACGGACCAGTACGTGCTTGTGCAAAGCAGCCCCTTGAGGCGAGACAAGGCTAAGCATACTGCTTGCAACTCTAGGCAGTCGATGTGCCAATGCAGTTGAGGCCCCGTCCACAGACCTGAAACTGCATGCCCGTTGTACGTGGCCCCCCATCCGTTGGCAGAGGCATCTGTGAAAACCACAGCATGCCTGGAGACCTGGACTAAGGGCACTCCGGCCCGTAGAAACGCAGGGTCTGACCAAGGACTGAAGGTTTGGCGACAGTGCGGGGTAATGTAGACCCGGAACGTGCCGCTCTGCCACGCCCATCTCGGGACTCGATCGTGAAGCCAGCGCTGAAGCGGTCTCATATGAAGCAGGCCGAGCGGCGTTACTGCGGCTGCGGCTGCCATATGCCCCAGGAGCCTCTGAAACTGTTTCAGTGGGACCGCTAATCTGCCTTGAAAGGACTTGAGGCAGATGAGCACTGACTGGACTTGAGCGACCGAATCCATCCACACCGAGATAAGAGATCCTCTGCACTGGGCAGAGTTTGCTCTTGTCCCAGTTGACCTGAAGACCCAAGCGGCTGAGGTGCTGGAGCACCAGGTCCCTGTGTTCGCACAACAGATCTCGCGAGTGAGCTATTATGAGCCAGTCGTCGAGATAGTTGAGAATGCGAACGCCATGTTCTCTCATGGGAACAATGGCCGCCTCTGCGACTTTCGTGAAGACACGGGGCGAGAGGGCCAGGCCGAAGGGTAAGACCTTGTACTGGTATGCTCGACCTTCGAACGCGAACCGAAGAAAAGGTCGGTGTCGAAGGAGAATCGAGACATGAAAGTACGCGTCCTTCAGGTTGATCGCTGCAAACCAATCCTGGGGACGGATGCACTCGAAGATGCGTATCTGCGTGAGCATTTTGAACGGGAGCTTGTGCAGGGCCCGATTCAAAACTCGCAGGTCCAGGATTGGCCGTAACCCCCCACCCTTCTTGGGTACAATGAAGTAAGGGCTGTAAAACCCAGACCTCATCTCGGCTGGAGGAACCGGCTCGACCGCGTCCTTCGCCAGCAGGACGTCGATCTCCTTCCTCAGGACAGGGGCACTGTACATGGGAGACCGGCGGGCAAACTGAATTGCCTAGCCGAGCCGGATAGAACAGGTGAGCCAGGGGGACGGCCTCAGAAGCGCTAGCCAGGCTTCTGAGAATTGTACCAACGAACCCACCCGGACCACCGGCGTACCAGCGGAGGGGCAGCGAGGTGGAAGGCAGGGACCAGACTCCGGAGGCATTACTGCGGCCGAGAGAGAGGTCTGGGTGTGCGGGGCAACACCTACCTGCTTCCACAGAGGAACAGACGGCAGGGAAGGCTCGGAGGCGTTCGGCTGCGGGCTGTCCCGAGGCGAAGAAAGGAGGGGAAACGAGGAGCGAGGCCCGAGGGCGTCGAGTCCAGGTTTTCGCACCACCTTGCCCAGCAGGAGATGAGAGTGACGAGGCCGTGGCGGCGTCACTGACATCTAAGAAATGGAAGAGGGGGAAAGGAGTGGCAAGGCATGGGAGCGTTGCTCACTGCAGTCCGCACCCTCGTGACCCAGAGATGGAAGAAACTGCTCTAGAAATGAGGGTACCACTGGACTCCGGGGAGCCAGCGTGCACCGTCTCCGAGAGAGCAATTCCCTACAACGCTGGGTCACCTGTCTCAGGGCTGCCGAGACAGGTGGCGCCGTCTTCCTGCGAAGCTAGACGTCACAGTAGAGCTAGCTGTGACAGGGCACAGTCTCCAACAGTGTCACCGAAACAGGGCAAACCTTGAGAAATAGGAGTATCGAGAAAGAAAACTTTGGCGATGTCTCGTACATCTACAAGGTTAGCCCTGGGAAACTTCTGGACCACAGTGTGAACATCGTCTGACCGAGGGCCAGTGCTGTGACTAAAATCACGGTAGTCACTAAGCCCAGCTCAACCCCGACTCAGAACTACCCTTGTGCACTGCGTGTTTTTTGGTCTACACTGACCATCACATGCAGGGAAGAGGTGGTCTGCTATTAGCAAAACCACCATCAAGGGTAGTGAGAGAGGAAAATTTTTCACAGATTTTGGCACCAATATGCCTCCATACTGCAAAAAGTTTTTCACACACATCCAGGCAAGCACGGGGGCGGGGCAAGGCGACACGCGTTGCACTGCGCCCCCAGAGTAGCCCGGGAAGTGTGGCTGTCAAGTCTGGACCTGATTTAGCATGAGTGCACACACCATTACAGTGGGACTCAGTATCACCATATCCAGAGTGTAACAGCCCTCTCTCCGATGCAGCGATCGACATCTGATCCTCCCCTGGAGCCCCGAATGAAACACTTGGTTCCTCATGAGAACCACCAGTAATTCCATCCGTAAGCTGCCAGGCATGCACAAAACAGTGAACGTGGCCATCAAGCTTGATGACACACGGCACGCTGAAA
>CM070832.1:39994619-40168167 GCA_036326025.1 Chrosomus eos
GGCATACTGGCATAGTAACCCAAGTTAGGTTATTTTTGACCCAACTCCTGGGTTAAAAAGTGAGCAACTAATTTCTGGGTTATTTCAACCCAAATATTGGAGTTGTACTTTTGACCCAGAAGTTGGGTTATATTAACTACAATGCTGGGTTTTGTTAACCCAACATTTGGGTCGGATATTTAACCCAGAAAGTTTAAACTAATAACCCAATTTTCTGGGTTGAAATAACCCAGAAATTAGTTGGTCCCTTTTTAACCCAGAAGTTGGGTCAAAAATAACCCATTTTGTGTTATTTTTGACCCAGGAGTTTTTAGTGTGTGGTCAGCTGTACGCCGGCCTGGCAGGCTTTCTGTGAGCAGGACCGCTGAGTTAATTGCCAGTCATCACTGGTGTAGTGGCAGGTGATGGTGATGTAGCTCTCAGCTGTTGAAGCGGTCCAGCAGTCTGTAGTTGAGCAACTCTCTCAGCTGTGCCCAACTCTTTTAACAGCTGCTGCTTCCGTTCTTCGTAGTGAGTTTCTACCAGTCTGGTGATGGTACGTCGTGACGCAATGTGATATGCTGGTTCCAATAAATGTATCCGTTCTTGAAAACCTTTGCCCTCAACAATACTTAAGGGCAGCATATCCATCTCAATGAACTTGCAGATCCCTTGGGTAATTTTCTCTGCTCGTTGTGCATCGTAGCTCCTCCGTGCTAACGCAGACTCGATGCTAGGTTGAGACTGAGAGCAGGATGCACCGCCACCGACATTACCCAGGGTCGGATGCACTTTGTTTAGGTGGTACATCATTTGAGTCGTGGCGGTGTTGTACTTATACACGGCATCGCAGTGTTTTCAGTGAACTAAATAGTTTTTATTAAATCAAATGGTCCCACGCCACACTTCGCCGTGATCTCTTCATGATTCTTCTTCGTCAAATATTGCCCCCGGGTGGTAAAATGTTTAATTGCAGCTACACAGTGAAATTAATTTAATTGCTTCAAGACTACGCAACGCAACCTGCATTAGTTTAATCGAAAACAAATTAACGTGATCATGAAATTCTTAATGATCAATAATCAATCGTCTATTAATCATGCCCATCCCTAATTGAAACGTATTGTAAAAAATGATTTCTGTCACTGCTGTGAACTGACCACCACACAGAATATGAAGAAAACCTTTAAGTGTCAGCCGTCCACGACAGTCCTAAACCTGCCAAAGTACCAACAACAGTAACACACTCAGCAAAATATCATTTAATTATTGTTATCGATAAAATCCCAGAAAATATAGAGATATAATTTGTGGTGATATTGAGCACACCCCTAACTGTTAGATATAGACCCGCACGACAAACTTAAAGCAACAATGCAGTATTTGTCCTGTTGTTTGTCTGCCTGTGTTTTATCGTATTACTGTTTACTAGTGTTGTAGTTCTCGAGACCACTTTCTGATGGTCTCGGTCTCGTCTCGGACTCGACCGCATTTGGTCTCGGTCTCGGACTTTGAGGACTCGCGATTTTTTTTTTCAAGACCAGTCAAGACCATAACTGTGAAAATATCACCAAATTGCCAGTATATTGTCTCATTTTTTTGTTAACATCCTTGCTTTTATTGGATGTAAAACGATCGATGAGTAATGTAGACGAACTGCTGCGCGTGTGACAGAGAGAGAGAGAGAGAGAGAGAGAGAGAACGCCCCGGTGCGTGCACGCACTCTTTCTCTTCTGAGCCAGGTGAAAGTATAAACAAGGGTTCACCGTCTCCTAAGCGCTGTCTTGCATGGCACATATTAATAAAAATAAATCGACACGATGGTAAAAGATCAGAAGACCATAGTTTCATGTGGAGCATTTGGATATTTTTTCCTGAATTACCGCTGGTTGTGAATTGTGCTAAAATACGTTTAAAAAAGGATTGTTGTAGGTTTAAAAACAACATAACTTTATGTATTGTTTATAAAAGGTGGAGAAAAGTGAAGACTTTAGTGATGAACAATGAATAATTGTTTTACATACTGTACAGTACTAAATGATGGAAGTCACCCAGGAGTAATGAATAAAGGTGGTTACGTTTATTTAAACTTTGAGTGTTTAATATCTAGGCAATGTATTTTTATGGAATGTGGATCTTTCAGATCAATTTGAGAAGCTCTTTTGATCATGTTTCACAATTTTTTGTAGTGTGGGGCGCTGGTCTCGACTTGGTCTCGGCCCCTAAAAGTCTTGGTCTCGGGTTAGGTGGTCTTGACTACAACACTACTGTTTACTTGTCTACAATGCTTTTTACGTTGATTGTGTATTTATTATATGAATAACATACTTCTACATTTGTATAAATAAGGCTGTCCTGTTTATTTATTTTTGCTATGTATAAGGTTGTGAGGTTTATTTGTGTAAAATTTACATAACCTAATGTTGAGTTTTATTATTTTTGTGAGTTGTACTTATTCACAGATTATTTTATTTATTACAGGTCTTGACTTCTGAAAGTGAAAAGTTCATACAAATAGAATTTAACTGTTCTTATTTACAGCAGTGAATAAAATCCATTAAAAGAAAATAAGGCATCACAGTTTATTGCTGATTTTAAAGCTTACTGAACTTTAAATGATTTGGATATCTACAGTTTACATATAAACACAACATGAGATTGACCCCTCTGTATTACTCGTGGCCCTCTTGTGCCCCCAGCTAGGGCTAGAACTGGACACACACACACACACACACACACACACACACACACACACACACAGTGCTCAGTGACACCTAGAATCTGCCCTTCTCAGAGACGCAGCACAATGTCCTGATACGTGTGTAAGCTAGGGATGTAACGATTCACTCATCTCACGATGCGATACGATTCACGATACGATGTTCTCACGATTTTTTTAACAAATGAGATTTAAGACAAATTATGAATGATAAAGTGTCCCTTTTATTATTTCTCAGACAAAATGTGGCACATTTCTTCTTAATTTTAAAATATATTTGTCAAATAATAAAACTACATTAAAAAAATTCCCTTCAAGGTTGTTTCAACTCAGTGTTTCTGTCTGTCTGGTCAAGAGGGGGGGCACTGGTACCTTCACTCAGTAAAAGACTGTGTAAAATTAGTACCACATTGACAGGGGTTTACATTGTAATAAAGGCAAGATTCAAATTTTGTTATAATTTGTATCATTACACTAAGAGTAAAAAAGCAGAACACATTTAGAGAAAGAGATAGTAAAATAAACAACACCTGGTTGCCACGGAAACACTGATGCACCGTATGATCTCCGTGGCTCTCGCACTTGTCGTATTAATGACTTTTACATGAAAACGGAGGAACTCATGGTGGTGATTATTATTAGTCTACGGAAGCAAAATGCCGCCATAGCTCCGATTTGAATGAGTCAACATCTAAGCTTGCCGTCGCTGTGTGTTTGACGGCGCGTGCACACCAGTCTATGCACACACGGCGCAGTCTATGGCACACACTGCGCACTAGCACACATGGGCACGGCGAGTCTATGGCACACACTGGCGCACACTGGCGCAGTCTATGGCACACACTGGCGCACACTGGCGCAGTCTATGCACAACTGGCGCACATGCGCACATGGCGCAGTCTATGGCACACACTGGCGCAGTCTATGGCCACACACTGGCGCAGTCTATGGCACACACTGGCGCAGTCTATGGCACACACTGGCGCAGTCTATGGCACACACTGGCGCACACTGGCGCAGTCTATGGCACACACTGCGCACACTGGCGCAGTCTATGGCACACACTGGCGCACACTGGCGCAGTCTATGGCACACACTGGCGCAGTCTATGGCACACACTGGCGCAGTCTATGGCACACACTGGCGCAGTCTATGGCACACACTGGCACAGTCTATGGCACACACTGGCACAGTCTATGGCACACACTGGCGCAGTCTATGGCACACACTGGCGCAGTCTATGGCACACACTGGCGCAGTCTATGGCCACATCCACTACCACATGGCGCAGTCTATGGCACACACTGGCGCAGTCTATGGCACACACTGGCGCAGTCTATGGCACACACTGGCGCAGTCTATGGCACACACTAACCGGCGCAGTCTATGGCACACACTGGCGCAGTCTATGGCACACACTGGCCAGTCTATGGCACACACTGGCAAAGTCTATGGCACACACTGGCACAGTCTATGGCACACACTGGCACAGTCTATGGCACACACTGCCGCAGTCTATGGCACACACTGGCGCAGTCTATGGCACACACTGGCGCAGTCTATGGCACACACTGGCGCAGTCTATGGCACACACTGGCGCAGTCTATGGCACACACTGGCGCAGTCTATGGCACACACTGGCGCAGTCTATGGCACACACTGGCGCAGTCTATGGCAGACACTGGCACAGTCTATGGCACACACTGGCACAGTCTATGGCACACACTGGCACAGTCTATGGCACACACTGGCACAGTCTATGGCACACACTGGCACAGTCTATGGCACACACTGGCGGCACAGTCTATGGCACACACTGGCGCAGTCTATGGCACACACTGGCGCAGTCTATGGCACACACTGGCACAGTCTATGGCACACACTGGCGCAGTCTATGGCACACACTGGCGCAGTCTATGGCACACACTGGCACAGTCTATGGCACACACTGGCACAGTCTATGGCACACACTGGCGCACACTGGCGCAGTCTATGGCACACACTGGCGCAGTCTATGGCACACACTGGCGCAGTCTATGGCACACACACTGGCACAGTCTATGGCACACACTGGCACAGTCTATGGCACACACTGGCACAGTCTATGGCACACACTGGCGCGGAGCAAACCGAGCGTTTTCAGTACGGGTCGATCGATATGTGATTTTCAGGGCCGATGCCGATACCGATTATTACAGATCAAATAGACCGATAACCGATATTTTGAACCGATTATTTATATATGTCTGGTGTAAAACTGTAAATTAATGTCAAAATTAAGAATAACAAAGGGTTTTGACAAATACTTTCTTTAAGTGATTTTAAACATATATTTGAATCTGAGAACTGTTATTAATAATAATAATAATAATAACTTGTAAAAAGTGCAGGGAGCACCCAGCAGCATTCTGTAAACATTTTGTAAAACTTAAAGACTCTATTTTAATGTTTAAATAAAATTTTAGTAATCAAAAAGCATTTCTAATAAATTAAAATCATCAAACTTAATCAATTTATTTACAGTTTAACAAAAATGACATTTTAAGGGCCCTATGAAAAACCGAACTTTTATTTTGACGGGTTGCCGTTGAGATCTTTGAGTTTCTGTGTGTTTATGATATGACCCTATGGATACGACGATAACTTTTCTCAGTTGAAACATTAAAAATCTCATGAAGTGACTAAGCGCTCTGGAGATGATGTTTATGCAATCATGTCCTCATATAATGATGCGGCTGAGGCAGAAAACAGCGCAAGCGTCACGCGTGCTCCAGTGTGTGTGTGTGTGTGTGTGTGTGTGTGGTAATGATCACGCGTCTGCGGCATTCATTTAGAGACACGCAGCCAGTATTCATATTAAATAGTCTTTTTGTGGTTTGATTTGTACTGACCTGCTTTTTATTAATTCATCAAAAAGTTGACAAATTCCGCGATATTCCGCTTTATACAGTAAATCCATTTTTATGACTGGATTCCGCGATTCCGTCTGTTTTCTGCATCGCGGAAATCACAGGACTCTATTAATATTGAGGTATTTTGCAACTTCAGTGTAGTAAAGTATTGCATCTTCAGCAAAGTCTGCTGCTGCCTTAACTTTGAGAGACTGATGCGTGATCAGTGCAGCAGCTCCAGTCAGCGAGCGAGTGCTCTCGGTGTGAGAGAGCAACACTTTCAGTAGGGGTGGTGAAAAAAATCGATTATTGATTAATCGCGATTATGTAATGAACGAGTATGAATCGATTATTAAATTTTCAAAAATCGATTTTTTTTTTTTTTGTAAAAAATGTTATACCGAAAGTTGAACGTCACGAACGCGCCCAGTTCCAGCTCGCTCTCTCTCCCTCTCTCACACACACACACACACACAGACACACACACACACACACACAGTTTGTTTGACCACGCCCGCGACTCGCTCTCACTCTCACTCTCTCACACACAAAGAGTTTGATCGCGCTCGCGTCTCCCTCTCTCTCACACACACACACATACAGTTTGATCGCTCGAAACTAGGCGCTCCCTCTCGCGCTAGATCGCGCTCCCTCTCTCTCTCACACACACAACGAGTTTGATCGCGCTCGCGTCTCTCTCACTCTCTCCCTCTCAGTACAACTTGATTACTCACAAGATAGTGTGTTGCATTTTGTCACTGTGTTCTACAGTACATAAGCTGAAGCTACAGTAAGTTGTTCAAAAATGTTCATTTTTGTCTTCTTAATGATTAAATTGGACAATTTTCTTCTAGAAAGATAAGGTGTTCAGGTGGAGAAAAACTTTTTCTTTACCTTGACATGTTTCGACTGCAACCTGCAGTCTTCCTCCACCTGAACAACACCTAGAAGAAAATTGTCCAATTTCTACAGTATGTTGGTTCTGATCTACTTCCTAAAGGAAATAAGCCTTTCATTTGTTTGTTATTGTTTAGTTCAACTTGATGACTCACAATGTGATGTATTCATTTCTGTGTTCTACAGAACATAAGCTACATATAAATAATTCTGAAGTTATAACTACACGACACAGAAAGTGCTTTGAGTTGTTGTTACTCAACAAAAGAGTTAAGTAATTCAGCAGCTGACTTTTTTTAATACTGCAATCACTTTGTAGTGTATTTTCGTTTACTGTTGTGAAATGGAAAATCAATAATCGCTAATCGAGAATAATAATCGAAAATCGTCTGTAATCGAATCGGGACTTCAATAATCGTAATCGAATCGAATCGGGAAATCAGACCAATTAACCACCCCTAACTTTCAGTGCCTCAGCTTTCGCACTGATTGGCCGGACTCGTGCCTCATAACAAATCAGATGTGCGGGAACATTAGTCTAGTCTACAGAGTGGTGAGTTCCGACAGAGGTGGCTGCGTTAGAGCCAAATATAGCGCATTTCAAAATAAAATTATTTTATCGGCAAATCGGTTTTGTAAATGGCCGATACCGATAACCATAAAAATGCTGAATATCGGCGCAGATAATCGGTCGACCCCTAGTTTTCAGTTCATTCCTATGGAAGTTGAGCTTGGCTAGAGACGGCATGGCTTACTCAAGCTCAAGTTCCATGAATGAAGTGAAAACACTCGCTAGCTTCGCCAGTGTGTGCTTGCTGCTATTGTGCCTGTAAAGCGAGGTTCACAACAGTTAGGCTACAGTAAACGCCCCTGCTGCTTAAAACATGTATCGCGATTCGTTTAACATTTCAACCGACTTGAATCGTCACACATTTTTTATCGATTTGAATCGTTACATCCCTAGTTTGAACACATGCAAAAACATGACAAGTTAAAATTGTCAAACCAAATAATAATAATAATGAGATATTGAGTCATAAATTTGACTTTTATCATAATTATGCCATAAAAAGTCAAAATTGTGAGAATTGTTTTTGCACATTTTGTCTCAATTTTGACTTTTTAGGTCATCGGGATGGGGATGAGGATTAGTATAGGGACTCACCGGTCTCGGCCGCTCCCAGCACGTCCAGGCGGTCTCTGATGGCCGGCGGCAGCGCCAGGGCCTGGATGGGGGTCGGGGCTGCAAACCCAAGCACACTGAGAGCTTTTAGAACCGGCGCTGGTACGAACAGGTCTTTCCACGCAGACACGTCTGTCCCCGGAGCCTCGGGGTCCTCGAGAGCCGCGCTCCAGTTCCTGCTCTTCTTCTGGCACTCAGCTGGAGCGTCCGCAGGCGCTGGCTTCTTCTGCTTCTTCTTCTTCTTCTTCTTCTTGGCTGTTGTGTGTTGTGTTTGTGGAGTCACATCGGAACACTCGTCCTGTGAGATCTGATCCTCCACCGTCTCCTCCTGGGATTCCTCGTCCGGTTTGTTGTTCTTCTGCCTCTTTTTCTTCTGTCCATCAGGGTTTTCTTCAGCGTCAGACTGCGGCTGCTCTTCAGCGTCGATCTCGCCGGCTTTTCTCTTCTTCTTCTTGTCTTTCGGTGTGTTTTCCCGCACAGCGACGGCCCGTTCGGGCTCCACCAGGGAGTAATCGGTGAGCTCCTCGAAGCACACCAGGCCGTCGAGCCCCGGGTCCGAGAACACACTGGGGTCCACACCCACGGCCTTCCACTGGCCCCGGACCACGATCCCCCTCCTGGAGGACAGCAGGCGCCCGCTGGCCTTCTTCACCTTCACCTTCTTCATCTCCTGCAGGAGAGAGAGAGAGAGGCGAAGTCAGAGGAACAGCGGCGTAACGCGGTACAAGCACGGTAATACAGCAGTACGGCCATATGTGTGCATCAGTATTAAAATAAAGTAATAAAATTGCATATTATCAAGAGTGATGAGATTTAGTGTTATCTAATAATGAAGGCGGGTAATCTGACTCTTAGTGTACACTATTATTTAAGCCTTTACTCTATAATCTTAGCAAACAGGAGTGTATACAGGACTTTAAGTTTGTGTTGCTGAATATGAGATAAAAAGATCCTGCCGCTACTCATCATGTAAACACTATATACATTAATATAAAATTTGACTGTAATAATTCAATTCAATTCACATTTATTTGTATTGCGTTTTTCACAGGTTTACAGAAAATGCATGAGTGCATGAGATTACACTTTAGAGGAAACTGTCTAAGTTATGCATTTCAGAAATGTACATATATAAATCATGATTTGTATGCAAACTGTGCATAGTTAGCTAAACATTTATTAATGTAAACAATGTAATGGTTTAAGGCAGAAACAATGAGCTCTTTGAAGTAATGAATACGATATTAGTAATATAAAGATTAAAACTAAAATAGCATTATCATAATCATAAAACGTTACACTTCATTTTAAGGTGTCCGTGTTTAAGCACTGGGTAATATTAATCAACAACAAACACATACTATAGGATTAAAGTTGTCGTTTGGTGTTGGGTTAGTTGCTAGTAAGTAAGTATGCATAATGTAATGTCATTACTACAGTAAGTACAGGTAAAATATGTAACAGAAGAACACGATCAAATAAAGTCTTCAATCTCCAACTTCAACAACAATCTACAACACGCACATTAGCGTTAAGTTCGATACAAACTATATAATTAGACAAACAGACACTGATAAAAATGCGATTCGTTCTCAACAGGAGTGTTTTACAGCATTCGTTTTGAAATTAAAGGTAAATCTTACATGTAGTTGTCTTGTTTTATCACACACTGTTCACACACATGCACAGCACGAGGGCGCCGCCATGATGGAGCTGACGTCAGAGCGAACCCGCCAATCAGAGAGACTCTCGTCAGCACGTGGGAGGAAGAACCTCCCAAACCCAGAGCCATAGAGAGAAAGATGCTGTTCCCATGCCATGTGTGTTATAAACCAAAAACAAACTCCAAAATAAATGATCAAATGTTTCATCATGTAGACTACAAAATCTATCAAAATCACAATTAAATCTGTTCACAAGATAATAATGAGTTTAGGAGTAATTTCTTTGATCAACCTAACGCTTTTTGACTTTCTGAGTTTGTGTGAATCTACTTTGGGGTTTAGAGGATTTATTTTTCCCCACATTATTTTCCAACATGTACAATTATGTGGCTTTGTTTTATTAATACAGCGTTTACTTTTTTCTTGATTTCCCCCGAAGTGAAGTGTGACAACATGCCCCATAGGTGGAGCACATTGCAACCATAGACTGTAAAAAGATTGCAACATGACCATATGACAGCTTAAAATGTTATCTGATCTAATAAAAAAAATATACAAGTCAAACCAAAATATTTTCTCAATAAAATACAATTATTAACTTTTTCATATAAAATAATGGCATTTTTAATAATTAAAAATAAACTAATTTTTGAGGAAAACACAGGGACCTTTGCAAAAATAAAAAAAACAAAGTATCTTGCAATTAATGATTTAACAGGATAAATGATGCATGTGCGCCGCTGGAGGGGCTAGCAGTGCTTCAGCACCCCCAAGAACGACCAAAGCACCCCCATAGCACCCCAATAATAATTTCTGGAAGCAACATATCTCGTTATTTCAACATATGCTGGGACATTCTAATCTGTATTCAGCCAAGTGTTCTTATAATGTTTTTCTATGGGAGGAAATGCTAATGCTAATTAAACACGTTGCGTTTATATTCTGGGGTCATCTGATTTTTTTAACCTACTTTATTATAATTTTGGTATCATAATGATTAATAAATACATGCACAATTATCCGTGAACTTGATAAATGTTGAATAAATGTTTTGCTATGCACAAAAAATGCCTTTCAACGTGCAAAATTCAGAATTAAATGAATGTGCAGCAATTTGTACAAATAGAGAGTCTGTAGGCCTACTACTGTATACGTGTTTAGCCATTAAATAAGCACAGTTAGTTTCATATTTGTTCAAATATTATAATGTTTTTTTCCCCATGTTGATTATGAAAAGTGAAGAGCATGAGTAAGATAGAATATCGGGAGACATGAAGTGGGTCATACATGATTTTGACTCATTAGCCTAAAGCCTTTCTTTAAAGTGAATTTCGTTTTGTATAAATTGTATCTTAATTTAAAAAAAAAAATCATCAAATAATTGCTTGGATTTAATAGATAAGAAGCAAATTTAGCAGACAATATAATCATGACATGGAGGCGCCGGCGCGGTCACTTAGTGCACATGAACTTGAGCGCATCTCATCATAAATTAACCGAAATATCCCTCAGACATGAGAAATCTTTAAACGAAACTATTCCAAACGAAAAGAAATAGGCTACTCTCTGATTATTTTGCACACGCACATAGTATGTCGAAATAACAAGATATGAAATAACATTATAAATAATCAATCTTTAAATATATTTGATTGAATGCTGAATGTTGAGCTTATTCAATTTAGTAAAACTTTAGTTGTGATAATTAAAATGATTGGATATTAAATATTTAAGTTTTGCTCATTTAATAATAGTATTTATATACAATATTGGCTAGTTGCGCAGCTCCCCCTGTCAATGATCTAGCACCCCCTCAGCACCTGCGTTAAACATTATCTGCCCCTGATGGTATGCACAATTTTAAAATGTATTTATTTGGTTTTATTATTAATGCAATATTTAAAGGGGATTAACCAAGCAGTCTTACAATTAATATTATCAATAATAGAGTTCCAAAAAAAAAAAAAAAAAAATCCTCTAGGTGCTATTTTATTTTGTATTTGAAATATTGTACAAATATGTTTATTATTGCATTTTTTTATCAATCAATTCAATGCCATTTAAAATTAATTTTGGATTTATCATTAATGTGGAGTTAAATTGAACATGACTTTGATAAGATGAATCAGAGTAGGGGAAATAGCTTTAATGACAGAATTAAAATTCTTTAAAATGCACAGGAAAACTATGGATTCGCATAAATTGTTCTTATGTTAAAATATTTCCATAATTATCAAACATAGCCTATTCATAAGATGATTAATATCCCTGTTAAACCAATTCCTTAAAAATAAGGATTTATTAAGGATTTATTGGTCGCGTTGTAAACAACAGTTTAATAACACTTTGGTCTTTTTCAAGATGATGAGTTTAAACTTTGACATCCATGCTCTTGTTTTCCTCATAGTAATGACAGTGACGCAAATTGTACGCAAACCGGAAATTGTAATGCGTGCACAAGAGAAACGTATCGCGGGCGCATGACGGTGCGGATCCACTTGTCCGTGCAACACTTCAGTCGCGCCGCACTCCACTTTAATCCTATGGGTGACGTCACGCGACTTTAACGCGCTCGTAAAGCATTCTGGGAAGGCGGCGCTTCATGCTGCGCGTCAAAAAGCTGGCCGATGCCCATCTTTATGCAAATGAATCCGCCAAACGAGACGCGTCTATCCAATAGAAGTAGTTTCTCGAGGGGCCTTTGTTCTAGACTGGCCGCTGGGTCAATACCACGCCCATAGCGGTAAACTTGAGGAACGCCCATCAACGTACAAATGTGGAGAGGCGTCGCGACACCACGCGACTGTCGTGTCGGACAAGTGGATCTGTACCGTGATCAGAAACTATTGCGTGCGCACACGATAGTCTTTATTTTTTTATTTTGCAAAGGTCCCTTTAGGGGCTCCGTACAGCATAGTTCAAAACATAATCATACTTATTAATTTCTGAACATTGACTCTCAGTCTTTATTTACATTTTTCTCATGTTTTCTCAATAGAATTCATAAAAGTATAGAATATGATAGTTCTAATAGGGGCACATTGTAACGCAGTGTGACAACATGCCCCGCCTGCACAACTGTGATTTAAACCCTGCTAGTGTCTTCTGCTCGTTAGCGAAGCATGTACAGAGAGGCTTTAAAAGATGCTAGATCTGCTTATTTTTCAAACCTATTAGAAGAAAATAAACATAATCCTAGGTATTTATTTGAAACAGTGGCTAAACTAATGAAAAAGAAAGCTTCAAGCCCAGATATTTCCAAGAAACACAGCAGTAATGACTTTATGAACTTCTTCACTTATAAGATCGATAATATCAGGGACAAAATTATAACTATGCAAACGTCTACTACAGTATCACATCAGGGAGTGCAGTGTAGTCTTCATGATGAAAAACTTGATTCATTTGTTGCTATAGGAGAGGAAGAATTTTGCAAACTCGTTAAATCATATAAATCAACAACATGTATGTTAGACCCTATACCGACTAAACTACTGAAAGAGATGCTTCCAGAGGTCACGTACCAAAAACCTTTAAGCTGGCTATGATTAAACCACCGCAACTTGATCCTACAGAATTAGTCAATTACAGGCCGATCTCGAATCTACCTTTTCTGTCAAAGATATTAGAAAAAGCAGTATCCTCACAACTGGTTCCTTTTTAGAAAGAAATAATATCTGCGAGGATTTTCAGTCCGGATTTAGACCGTACCATAGTACTGAGACTGCTCTCATTAAAGTCACAAATGATTTGCTCCTATCATCCGATCGTGGTTGTATCTCTCTATTAGTGTTACTTGATCTTAGTGCTGCATTTGATACTATCGACCACAACATTCTTTTAAATAGACTAGAAAACTATGTTGGCATTAGTGGAATTGCACTAGCATGGTTTAAATCATATTTATCTGACCGTTTTCAGTTTGTAGCAGTAAATGAAGAGATGTCTTATCGATCACAAGTTCAGTATGGCGTACCACAAGGCTCAGTGCTAGGACCGCTGCTCTTCACTCTGTACATGCTACCATTAGGAAATATCATTAGGAAATATGGAATTAGCTTTCACTGTTATGCTGATGATACTCAGCTGTATATTTCTTCAAAACCTAACGAAACTTACCAATTCACAAAATTAACGGAATGCATAGCTGATATAAAAAATTGGATGACCAGTAATTTCCTACTACTAAATTCTGAAAAAACAGAGATTCTAATTATTGGACAAAAAACTTCCTCACCTAATAACCTAGAATACTGTCTAACACTTGATGGCTGCTCTGTTAAGTCTTCGTTGTCAGTTAGGAACCTGGGTGTGCTCTTTGATACCAATCTTTCATTTGAAAGTCACGAGTCTAGTATCTGTAAAACCGCATTTTTCCATCTTAAAAATATATCTAAATTACGTCATATGCTCTCACTGACAAATGCGGAACAATTAGTTCATGCGTTCATGAGCTCAAGGCTAGATTATTGTAATGCTCTACTGGGTGGTTGCCCTGCACGCTTAATAAACAAACTACAGCTGGTCCAAAACGTTGCCCTATGCATTCCGTTAACTTTGTGAATTGGTAAGTTTCATCAGGAGTGAAGAAATATAGAGTATCATCAGCATAACAGTAAAAACGAATGCCTTCCTAATGATATCTCCTAATGGTAGTGTTACGTACACTGCGGTACTTATTTTGTTTTGCGTGTATGTTTGTACTTTGTTTCAGGTGTGGAATTCATTGGAAGCTCCGCCTGTCAAATCTGCTGACGTCAGAAACCGTGTTTGTGCTTTTGATATGTGCGTTCTTTATGTGCTTGTGCACGGCTAAATGTTTGTTGCTCTCTCATGACATTGTCATCTCAGTTCCCGTTCAAGGCAAGGCAAGGCAAGGCAAGTTTATTTATATAGCACATTTCATACACAATGGTAATTCAAAGTGCTTTACATAGGAGAAAATAAAATAATCAAAACAAATAAGATTAAAACAGTTTAGAATAAAAAATAAAATAAAGTACAGTAAAAACAGTCGGACGAACAGTGGCACAGTGCTCATTCAGTAAATGCATAGCTAAACAGAAGTGTTTTGAGTCTGGATTTGAATGTGACTACTGTAGGAGCACATCTGATCTCTTCTGGAAGCTGGTTCCAGCTGCGGCTGGCATAATAGCTAAAAGCAGACTCTCCTTGCTTAGAGTGAACCCTTGGTATTTCTAACTCATGTGATCCTAATGATCTGAGTGATCTGTTGGGTTTATATTCAGTGAGCATATCTGCAATGTATTGAGGTCCTAGCCCATTGAATGATTTATATACCAGTAATAATACTTTAAAATCAATCCTAAATGTAACTGGGAGCCAGTGTAAAGACCTGAGGACTGGTGTGATATGTTCATATTTTCTGGTTCTGCTCAGAATCCTGGCAGCAGCGTTCTGTATGAGCTGCAACTGTCTTATGGTCTTTTTAGGAAGGCCAGTGAGGAGTCCATTACAATAATCCACCCTGCTGGTGATGAAAGCATGCACAAGTTTCTCTAAGTCTTGACTGGAAACAAAGCATCTAATTCTTGCAATATTTTTTAGATGATAGTACGCTGATTTAGTAATTGCTTTGACATGACTACTGAAACTAAGGTCTGACTCTAGAGACACACCAAGATTCCTGACTTGATTTTTAGTTGTTAGACCCTAGAGTGAATGTATGCATTCACTTTGAGAACTTCATCTTTGTTTCCAAACGCAATGACTTCAGTTTTGTCTTTGTTTAACTGAAGAAAGTTTTGGCACATCCAACCGTTTACTTCATCAATGCATTGGCACAGGGAGTCAATGGGGCTATAATCGTTAGGCGATAGGGCTAAGTAGAGCTGTGTGTCGTCTGCATAGCTGTGGTAAGAGATTCGGTTCTTTCTCATTATTTGGCTCATTGGGAGCATATACAGGTTGAATAGGAGTGGTGCAAGAATTAAGCCTTGAGGGACTCCGCATGTCATGGATGTCCACTCAGACTTATGGTCTCCTATACTCACATAATAACCTCTCCCTTCTAAGTATGACCTGAACCATTTTAGGACTATCCCAGAAAGCCCCACCCAGTTTTCCAGCCTGTCAAGAAGTATGTTGTGATCGACAGTGTCAAATGCAGCACTGAGGTCGAGTAGTACCAGCACTGATAATTTGCCTGTATCAGTATTTAAGCGAATATCGTTTATTATCTTTATGAGAGCTGTCTCTGTGCTGTGATGCGATCGGAAACCAGATTGAAAATTGTCAAAGTATCCATTCAAGCTTAAGAATTTGTTCAGCTGATTGAAGACAACTTTTTCAATGATCTTGCCTATGAAAGGAAGATTTGAGATCGGTCTATAATTGCTTAAGATGGTCTTATCCAGATTGCTCTTTTTTAGGAGGGGCTTGACAACTGCAGTTTTCAGGGAGTTTGGAAAACTCCCAGAGAGAAGTGAGGCATCAATTTCTTCGAAATCAGACATAGTAACTACTTTCTCAGGTAGTGGTCTGATCTGTTTGACCCCAGCACAACTCAAGGATGAGCTGATCACCTTTCTGATATTATTGATTTTCTCAGAGAAGAAAGAAGCAAACTCACTGCACTTGCTGTCTGAGAGCATTTCACTGGGAATCTGGCTTGGGGGGTTTGTCAGTCTCTCTACAGTAGCAAAAAGAGTGCGTGTGTTGTTTAAGTTGCTGTTTATAATATTCGAGAAGAAAGTCTGTCTAGCTTTGCCTAGTTCCATATTAAAAGCATGGATGCTGTCTTTGTAGATGTTATAATGAACTACAAGTTTTGTCTTCCGCCACATGCGCTCTGCTCTTCTGCATTGTCTTTTCATGTTTTGCACTGCTGTTGAGTTTCTCCAAGGTGCTTTTTGTCTACCACTATTCTTCCTGACTTTAACAGGAGCAATATTATCAATTACACTTTTAATTTTTGAGTTAAAAGATTCAAGGAGAAAATCAACAGAGTCAGAAGATATGCTTGGTGTTAAAGATATAGCCTTCATAAATAGCACATGTTCTCTTCTTGACAGACACAGATCTAGCTTCAATGGCAGGAGAGATCAATATATCAAAGAAAATACAGAAATGATCAGACAGTGCTACTGTCAGGATTCCATCACCTTCCAGATCATCATCTCCACCCACTCGTTCCCTTTCACCCAACCAGACATTTCCCCGTTCATTATCCCCTGATTACTGATCACCGTCACCTGTGTCCCATCACCCACATGGACTATAAAACACTCACCTTCACTGCAGTCACTTGTCTGGTCTCGTCCTTCCATGGCTCACAGACTTCCAAATCACCTACCTGCTACTTACCTGAATTCCATCCGTGAAAAGACCCATCCATCTGTACCATAGGCGCCGATACCGTGGGTGCTCCGGGGCTCGAGCACCCACGGAAAATACCGAGCACCCACGTGCTAGACTGCCAGTAGGCTACATTCATTTAAAATTAAACATTGCAGTTAGTGCTATGTGAAGCATCTGTCACTGTGATTGGTTATGTCGATGTCAGTCTCGCCTGCTCCATATCCTATCCACCAATCACAGCGTTTCTCGGATGAAAGCGCCTCTGACGCGGTTACTATGTGTCAGTTACACTTTTGATCTCCAATCCTGTCTGTATTTGTGAGAAGTGGTGCTGTCCTGAGTTGAAAGAGAGCCTACTTTATGACTTTATTATCAAGTAAATAGTTGTGTGTGTTCGTGTCGACCGCTGTCCATTTCCTAAAAGGGGTCGCATGAACACATATTCTCTATGAGTGTAATTTACACACACCGGCGGCGCCATTCGGCGTCTATCTGCGGCGTCCAGCAACGGCTACGGCTCAGGACCTTGTTCAAAATCCTGCCGTGCCACAGAGCGTGATTTACATAGTTTTATATTAAATTTACATGTATTTGTCTCAAATCGTCATTAATGTATACTGACTTCACCCTGTGCTGCAATACATTTAGTTTTACATTCATTTACAGAAATCAGCTGGTTGAATGAAAATTGCTGATGTTAACGAATTTTCAGGTGATATTCTCAATTCATTCAGTTTTAGTACTGTAAAGTGTTAAGACTGCAGACTTAGCAAGGGTTGTATTTAATTGTACATTACAGTCAATCATAAAATAACATAGTACAGACATGATCTGAATTCCATAATATCCTTAAACATAACATTACAATATTGCTCGTGTAACTGCGCGTCCGGTGTGCGATACCTCGAGGCTCGAGTTGTGACGCAGCGCATTGTCTACTAGGCTATATTTGCTTGCTTATTTATTAATCCAGGCAATTTGTTGATAAAACATTTATTAAAATGAAGATACAATTTATACAAAACGAAATTCACTTTCAGCAGTAGAACTGATAAGAGTAAGGTTCTGAAATGCAAAAGTTTTTTGACTAGACCTACTTTTTTTTTTTTTTTTTTAAAGGGCCAGCGCCCATGAGCACCCACGGAGTAAAACATAAATCAGCGCCTATGATCTGTACCAACCACCGTCGAGTCACCTGCAAGAGAGAGAGAGAGAAGGAGAGAGAGACATTAACCACAGCTAAGCTCCTTTGAAGTTTCTATGTCATTATATTCTCACCTGTTATCTCCGACTACAACCCTTCTGCAAAATAAATACAGTAAACTTACCACCTTGTCTGAATCATCTGTGATCCCTGACAGAAGACCAGACCGAAGAAAGAATGCAGAATCAGTCGGAGTCTGAAGAGGATTCCTCATCGACATTCATTCCACCACCTCTACTTCCGCAAACTCCCGCTGCTTCGTTCACTGCGTCTGTGAGTCCCATGGCCCGGCCAGCGCCCTACTCTGGTGAGGCGGAGAACTGCAGTGGGTTTCTTCTCCAAGTATCTTTGTATATCTCCATGAATGAGCATCAGTTCCGCAGTGACACTGCCCGGGTGGCTTTTATTATATCACTGTTATCTGGTCAAGCGCTTCGGTGGGCCCAATCATTATGGGATTCAGATTCTCCGGTGGTCAAATCCTTCTCAGGTTTCAAACAGCACTTCAAAGAGGTTTTTGGACAAACTATATCAGAACTGTCCATTTATGACCAACTATATAATCTCCGTCAAGGAAATTCCTCAGTGAGTTCGTATGCTCTTCAATTCCACACTCTAGCGGCTGGAATGAAACCGCCTTGATCACCGCCTTTCGGAATGGTTTGAATTCCAACGTTCGCCAGCTGCTGGTGGTGTATGAAGACAGAATGGGGATAGAGAATCTGATACAGCAGACAATCCGAACATCCCAGCGCCTCACCGCTTGTGATAGGTTTGTGCCCACTGTAAGTTCTCCGCCTCCGGCTCCATCAGTCACTCCTCCAGCACCAGTTCCTATGGAAGTAGACTCCACCCACCTTTCTGCAGCTGAACGCCAGCGCAGATTTCAACATTCCCTCTGTCTATACTGTGCGTCAGACAAGCATCTCCTCAGTTCTTGCCCAGTTCGACCTCCGCGACTATGGAGCTAATTTTGAATCTTTATTACATGCGAGAATATAAATGATCTTAGAGAAGAAAAAAAAGTTTGAGAGAAAAAGTTATCACACTGATAGCAAAAAAGCATTTCATGAGAGAAAAAAGAATATTTGAGAGAAAAAGTTTTCATATCAATAGCAAAAAAATAATATTTGAGATTAAAAAAATGTTTTGAGAGAAATTATTTTCTCATAGAACATAAAAAAAATTATTTCTGAGAAAAAAATCTCTCAAAATACTTTGAAAAAAAATCTTAAATATATATTTTTTGCTATCAGTTTGAAAACATTTTCTTAAAAAAAAAATTTGTTTCTCTCAAACCGCTTTTCTTTTCTCTCGATGCAATTTTTTGCTCTCGTGTCAGGATTTTGCTTTCGCTGTGAAAATTGTGTCATGGGCGGGGCCACGTTCCTATTGGCCAGTCGGGTGAGCATCGTCTTGTCTTGTTGGGAGTCAACTGAATCATTACACCATTGTTCGGTTCACCAGGATAGATGCCTCTGTCCTCCGCCTTTAGATTCTCTGCCCGAGCCCGAGCCCAAGGTCGGGTTGATATTTCCCGTCACTGGCCCTGTCCCAAATGCACAATAAACACTCACGGTCCACACTTTTATGTGTGACTGTCAGGTAAAGTCTGCTGTGGAGCTCGCTTCAGTGCGGCTCGGCAAAAGCGTGCGTCGTGGATACATATCGACAGCTTGTGAGCACCCTTATGAAACCTAAAATTACGAACGGGACACCCTACGGTCTTGTGGACTTAACAGACACATGCACACGACGGCCATTGGGAGTCCACAAGTCTTTAAGTGCATATAAAGTGTGCCATTTGGGACACGGCCACTATCCTCGGGCCGGGCCTTTGATCTAGAGACGTGCACTCCCAACGCAAGAGTGCGGCGCGGTACTATATCTGATGGCTGGGCTGTAATGCACTGCACTCACTCTGTGTGTGTGAGGTTTCAGGGAGAATAAAACGATTCGTGGGACTCCCGCAAACTAGAAATATCTATGAATAAAACAAATAAAAACGAATAAATTGTTATTCATCTGTTGCAGAAAAGCAACAAGAACAAATAAAACAAAATACAAATGATTTACAGGCCAGAGTTTCGTTTTATAACTTGTTTGCAGCATAGCGATGTAGCCAATCACAGATTTCTTGAACGCAATGGCCTTAAGATAGTCTCCCCTCACTGCTCAAAACTGACTTTTTGTTCAGAGCTGAAATCTGTATGCTGGCAAATCCTCTAATTATAACAAACAAAGGGTATATATTATGAAAGATTCATTGTGCAGTCAGCTTCATTGATAACAGAGATGTGTGAGATCGCGATGAACTGATGTCAGCTTTATGAATTTTTAAGGTAGCGCACTTTGCGCGCATCAGTCATGCCACACCATGCACGCAGTAGCTGCTTGATTTAATGTTATAACAGTGGTTTGTGTGTTAATGCTTTAATAACAAATAATTTATCAGGAGCATTTATGCTGATGATGGCGACACCACGTAGGCTAACTTGAAAGTATTTGGAGGTGCAGAACAGAGGAGGAGAAAGTAACATAGAAAGTAGTTGAGGACGTCAGTTATAACGACCCACATATTAAAATGGTCGGTTTAAATCTGGCTCGGGCTCATAATTATAGTTAATGTGTCGGGCCGGGTTTGGTAGGGTCGGGCTTGATTTTTTGGGCCCGATCTAAGCTCTAAGTTGAGCACGGACACTCCAATGTTTGGGTAAGATGATGACACACACAACTGGATGTTAGCTGGCTGAGCAAGTTCAGCATCACTGAAGATTAAACATTAAAAATAGCACTCATATTCATGAATGAGTATTATATTATTAGCTTGCTAATCGCTAGTAAAGCTAATTATTAATTAGCCATCATGCTAGGTTGCATGAGTGCTATTTTTAATGTTTAATCTTCAATGATGCTGAACTTGCTCAGCCAGTTACCCATCGAGTTGTGTGTGTCATCAACCCACTTACCCAAACATTGGAGTGTCCGTGCTCAACAACTAGGCAGAGGAGGCATCTATCTGTGAACCGAAAGCAAAGGTACGTGAACAATGGTGTAATAATGATTCATTCAGTTCGACTCCCAAGACAAGACGATGCTCACCCGACTGGCCAATAGGAACGTTCCAATAGGAAAAAAAGAACGTGGCCCCGCCCATGACACAATTTTCACACCAAAAGCAAAATCCTGACAGGAGAGCAAAAAATTGCATCGAGAGCAAAGAAAAGCGGTTTGAGAGAAACACTTTTTTTTTTTAGAGAATTTTTTTTCACATTGATAGCAAAAAATATATATGTAAGATTTTTTGAAGTATTTTGAGAGAGATTTTTTTCTCTCAGAAATAATTTTAAAAATGTCAAATTTATATTTTTTTATGTTCTATGAGAAAATACTTTCTCTCAAAACTTTTTTTAGTCTCAAATGTTATTTTTTGCTATTGATATGAAAACTTTTTCTCTCAAATATTCTTTTTTCTCTCATGAAATGCTTTTTTGCTATCAATGTGATAACTTTTTCTCTCAAACTTTTTTTTTTTCTCTCAGATCATTTATATTCTCGCATGTAATAAAGACACAAAAATAGCTCCATACGCGACAGGCGGTAAGTTCCATTCAACTCTCCCCGAAGATAAAGCATCTAACACGTACCAGTGTACATGTCCTAACCTCCTGTGTTTGTCTCCCAGCGCAAGCCCTCGTTGACTCCGGGTCTGCGGGGAACTTCATTTCCACCCAGTTCCTCCAAAAACTGAATATTCGGCGACGCCGTCTGTCTCGAGATCTTCCCGTTCAAACCATACAAGGCAAGCCATTGGGTCGAGGTCGAATATGCCATTATACACCCACTCTAACTCTTCGCATCGGCTGTTTACACTCCGAGGAAATCTCTCTCATGGTGCTGGAGGAGTCCACCGCGGACATCATCCTGGGACGACCCTGGCTAGTACAACATCAGCCAGTACTCCACTGGGGAACTGGAGAAGTACTCCGTTGGGGTGAAGATTGCCATGTATCCTGCCTCAGTACCATCCAGAAAAGCCTTTCTTCGTCTCGTTCCAAGTCATCTACGGGTGAATCCAAAGTTCCAGTCTGTTCAACTTCGGTGGAAAGCCCTGAAGTCAAGGTTCAAGTCGAGATTCCAGTGGAGTACCAGGCGTTCCAGGACGTATTCAGTAAGGAACTGGCAACTAAATTACCTCCACACCGGCCATGGGACTGCGCCATCGACTTGCTACCCGGAGCCACTCTTCGTAAGAGTCGTGTCTACCCTCTGTCCATCCCAGAACAGAAGGCCATGGAGGAGTATGTGGAAGAAGCTTTACAGCAGCAGTTTATTCGACCATCTACCTCCCCTGCCGCTTCGAGCTTCTTCTTTGTGGCCAAAAAGGACAGAGGCTTGCGGCCCTGTATTGACTACCGTCATCTTAACTCACAAACTGTTAAATTCAGTTATCCCATTCCTCTGGTTCCTGCCGCCCTTGAACAGCTGCGTGGAGCACGCATTTTCTCCAAACTGGACCTTAGAAGTGCGTATAACCTGATCCGAATCCGACATGGAGATGAGTGGAAAACTGCCTTTGTGACCCCCTCAGGACACTACGAGTATCAGGTTATGCCTTTTGGACTGTCCAACGCTCCAGCTGTCTTTCAAGGTCATATGAATGAAGTCCTTCGAGAGTTCCTCAACCGTTTTGTAATCGTCTACATTGATGATATACTCATCTACTCATCTTCCATGTCTGAACACCATCAACATGTCATCCAGGTCCTCGAAAAGCTGAGAGCACACAGATTATATCTGAAGCTGGAGAAGTGCGAATTTCACACCTCTACCGTTCACTTCCTGGAGTATGTAATCAACGAACAGGGCATCCAAATGGACCAGAGGAAGGTGGAAACCATCCAGAACTGGCCACAACCCTCCTCCGTAAAAGAACTGCAACGTGTCCTTGGTTTCGCTAACTTTTATAGACGATTCATCCAGAACTACAGTGTAATCAGTGCTCCCCTCACGTCTTCCCTCAAAGGACGGCCCAAGTCTCTGTCCTTATCTCCCACCACAGTCCAGGGCTTTCATCACTGCCCCCATCCTCATCCATCCCAACCCGGACCTTCCATTTGTGGTAGAGGTGGATGCCTCATCCACTGGAGTAGGAGCAGTTCTCTCTCAGCGGCAGGGTGAGCCACCCAAACTCCTTCCATGTGCCTTCTTCTCCAAGAAGTTAGCCCCGGCGGAGCGGAACTATGACGTCGGTAACCGGGAGCTACTGGCCATCAAACTGGCCCTCGAGGAGTGGAGGCACTGGCTGGAGGGAGCTAACCATCAATTCACAGTGATAACTGATCATCGTAACTTGGAGTACCTAAGGGAGGCTAAAAGACTGAACCCTAGACAAGCCCGCTGGGCTCTGTTTTTCACACTCTTCAACTTCGTAGTATCATATCGTCCCGGGAGTAAGAATTGCAAGGCTGATGCACTTTCTCGACTCCATCATACCTCTGTTGAAGATCTTCATCCTGAGCCTATCCTCCCTCCAGCCGTAATCCTCAGCCCCATCGTCTGGGAGATTGACCAGCAGATCGCCCAGGAACTGGCACGTCAATCCGCTCCGCCGGGAGGTCCAGAAGGGCGTATCTTCGTACCTCCACATCTCCGTACTCCCCTTCTGGACTCAGCTCACTCCGTTCCGGGCTCTGGACATCCGGGTACCCTCTCGCTCCTCAGTCAACAGTACTGGTGACCGTCCATCTCCAGAGATGTCTCCAGGTTCATCCGCGGGTGTTCAGTCTGTGCTATCACCAACACCCCGAGGAGATTCCCAGAAAGCAAGCTCGTGCCATTACCTCTTCCCAGACGACCATGGTCACACATCGGAGTCGAATTCATGACTGATCTACCCAATTCAGAAGGCTTTACCTGCGTATTTGTCGTTGTGGACCGGTTCTCTAAAGGTTGCAAACTGATTCCCTTACCTGGCCTTCCCACAGCTTTACAAGCAGCAGAAGCCCTATTCCACAACGTCTGTAGGAACTTCGGCCTCCCAGAGGATATCGTCTCGGATCGGGGACCCCAGTTCATCTCAAGAGTATGGCAAGCCTTCTTCAAACTCCTCGGGGTCACCATCAGCCTCTCCTCAGGTTACCACCCGCAGACAAATGGCCAGACTGAACGGAAGATTCAGGAGATTGGAAGATATCTGTGGACGTACTGCCATCAGTACCAGGACAGCTGGAGCCGTTACCTCCCATGGGCAGAGTATGCTCAAAACTCCCTGCGGCAGAACACCACCGGGCTCACCCCCTTCCAGTGTATCCTTGGTTACCAGCCTCCACTCTTTCCTTGGTCGGGTGAGCCCTCGGAGGTTCCAGCTGTCGACTTCTGGTTCCATCAGAGCGAGGGGGTATGGGACTCAGCTCATGTGCATCTACAACAGGCAATACGGAGACACAAGGAACAAGCGGACCGTCACCGACTCGATACCCCTCAGTATCAACCAGGACAAAAGGTGTGGTTGTCGACTCGGGACATCCGTCTCCGTCTGCCTTGCCATAAGCTGAGTTGAATGGTCCGATGAATCGAGGTGGTGTCGAGGAATCGAGGATTCATCGGACCATTCACCATCCAGAGGCAGTTGAACGAAGTGACCTACAGGCTCAACCTTCCCCCTCATTTCAGGATTTCTCCTTCATTCCATGTTTCCTTACTTAAACCTTTCACTGATCCTGTCACTCCTGTTCCCTCAGATAACCATCCCACGGACGTACCTCCTCCCGTTCCCGTCGAAGAGGAGCCCATTTACCAAGTCCGCTCTATCATGGATTCCCGGTGGTGAGGTCCTCGGCTGGAGTACCTGGTGGACTGGGAGGACTACGGGCCAGAGGAACGTTCTTGGGTCCTACGAGATGACATCTTGGATTCTACCCTACTCACCCAGTTCCACAATGATCATCCGGACCGTCCTGCTCCCAGGGGTCGTGGTCGACCTCGCCGCCGGCAGCACCCTTCTCAGGCGTCAAGAGCCGCCTCGGGAGGGGGGGGCTACTGTCAGGGTTCCATCACCTTCCAGATCATCATCTCCACCCACTCGTTCCCTTTCACCCAACCAGACATTTCCCCGTTCATTATCCCCTGATTACTGATCACCGTCACCTTTGTCCCATCACCCACATGGACTATAAAACACTCACCTTCACTGCAGTCACTTGTCTGGTCTCGTCCTTCCATGGCTCACAGACTTCCAAATCACCTACCTGCTACTTACCTGAATTCCATCCGTGAAAAGACCCATCCATCTGTACCAACCACCGTCGAGTCACCTGCAAGAGAGAGAGAGAAGGAGAGAGAGACATTAACCACAGCTAAGCTCCTTTGAAGTTTCTATGTCATTATATTCTCACCTGTTATCTCCGACTACAACCCTTCTACAAAATAAATACAGTAAACTTACCACCTTGTCACGGTGTGGGTCTTGTCTGTCACGTGTTTCCCTGTTTGTCATGTGATCCTGCCATGTGTCTTGTCATTTTGTTATGTGTATGCTTATTGTCCACAGGTGTTCCATGTCTTGTTAATTAGTCTTCCCAGGTGTTTCTCATTGACCACACCCTCTTGTCATCCTGTTCAGCTCGTTTGCCCTTGTATTTAAGCCCTGTGTTTCAGTCCAGTCTTTGTGAGTTCTTGTAGCTGTTATGTTGCCTGTAGCCTTGTCTTCCTGTTCTGAGTTTCTGTGGTTTTCCTATTTGTTTAATTAAATTTATGCTGCAATTGGATTCGCTCTCCGCCTCATTCCTGCCTGCATCATAACACACCTTGTCTGAATCATCTGTGATCCCTGACAGCTACATCCTTAATAACAATCGATGAGATGTTTAGACCCTTACTAATAAGTAAATCTAGAGTGTGTCCACGATTATGTGTGGGTCCATGTACATGCTGAGTCAGATCAAAAGTTTTTAAAACAGTTTTGATTTCTTTTGCCATATTAGTTTCTGCATTATCTATGTGAATGTTAAAATCTCCAGCAATGGCAAAACAGTCAAACTCTGAGGAAATTGTTGATAACAGTTCTATAAAGTCCTCAGCAACGGCTGGAGAGTATTTTGGAGGCCTGTAAATGATGATAAGTAAAATACGTGGAGCACCTTTTAACACAATACCCAGATATTCGAAAGACGGGTAATTCCCAAATTATATTTGCTTACATTGATAGACATCTTTAAAAAGAGCAGCTAAGCCCCCGCCTCTCTTACCCGCTCTGCAAACACTCATAAAAGTAAAGTTAGGAGGGGATGTTTCATTGAGGACTGTTGCACTGCAGCTGTCTTCTAGCCAAGTTTCATTTAGCAACATAAAGTCCAGGTTGTATGTGGTTATTAAATCGTTGACTAAAAGTGATTTATTTTTAAGTGAGCGGATGTTTAAAAGTGCTAACTTAACAGTCTTACTTTTTGTCCCCACAGCGATCTTAGTTTGGCGTGTAATAGGCACCAGATTAGATGGGTTTGCTGTACGGCTTTTGAAGGCCTTAGATTTTCTATCATGTAATTGAACAGCAATAGAGAAAGATTCAGGCACAGTGGCTTCCCGCTTGTTTTGTAAACATTTGAGAAAGTTACTGTTATCATAGCAGGGACCCGACGCATATCACTGAGAGCTGGTATTAGTTGTTTTTGGTTCACCTCGAGCCGCTGGAGGAGGGTGTGGGCCCTGGCGCTGTGGCAGAGGCCGAAGAGCTCTCACAGGAGGAGGGGGAGGGCGAGCTGGGCCCGCAGGCTTTGGTGGTTGTGGGGCCTGCCATTTTTTGGTTGACATCTGGGGGCTTGCAGCAAAAGAGTGGGATAGTTTGGTTCCAGCATACACCAGTTGTTCCATTTTCTCTGAGAAGCATAGAAGTGGAGATGCTGGAGAGAGGGATAACGTGTCTGGGGAGGGGCGCTGTTGCTCTGGTGTTATCGGAGGCTGTAATATGCTGTCCTGGATTTCCTGGCTGTTTTCCAGAAAGTCGTCCTTGGGTGCTGAATCTTCTAGTAGTTCTAGTATTTCACAGTCTCTCTGTGGTGAGCTCTGTGGGCAGGGCTCAGCTGAGATTGTGTCTGTGAGCAGAGGTTGTTGTGGCTGAGTGGTGTTATCATTGTCCTTGTGTGATGTGTCAGCCACATGTCTATTCAGGTGCTGAAGTGAAGTCCTGTGGTCATTCATACTGTGTCCAGGTGTGTGTGTGCCATTCAGGTTGAGTGGATTGGCACACACTGCAGAAGGATGATGGAGGGAGAAGTAGATATTGTCCTTTAGCACTCTTGAACCAAGTTTGTTTGGGTGGAGCCCATCCTGTTGAAACAGTTGCCTCTGACTCCAGAAAAGATTGAAGTTGTCAATGAAGTTCACTCCTTTTATATTGCAGTTTTTTTGCAGCCATGTGTTAAGCCCAAGCAACCGTGAAAACCTGTTTGTTCCTCTTGCTGGGAGTGGTCCACTGATGAATGTCTGAACTTTCAGTCTTTTAAGTGTTTCAAAAAGTTCATTGAAATCCTTCTTAAGGAGTTCTGACTGCTCTTTATGAATATCATTCTTCCCCACATGAACAATGAGTCGATTTGCAGTCTTCTGTTTCATCAGAATGTTCAACTCCATGTAGACTGGCGGGAGAGGTTGTAAGTCAGGTAAGCAGGTCGCGACCTACATTTGCACACTCAGTTGTTAATGAGATGTATTAGACGCACTAGTGTTAGGAGTGGTGCTACTTATGTTTGTTTTGTTTGTTTAGTTAGGGTCATTTTAGTTATAGCGTCTCGACGCTGAAGATGTTTCTTTCTACATCTTTTGTTGATAGTTAGTTTAGTTCTTTAACTTTAGTTAGAGGATTGTTTTTGTTATATTTAGTTCTTTGATTTAAGCACCACTCTCTTGCTCCCTCCTCTCCACCAGATTGTCTGTTGATCTGATTCTTTTGGCTACGTTGTATTACTTTATTACTTTATTATATTACTATTTCACTACTACTTCACTTTATTGCAGTTGAAGAATTAAAAACCTTTTCAACTAAATTGTGGGTTGTTGTCTAATCCTTTTCTTTTGCAATTCCCATACTATATGGACACACACATGAGCGCAAAACTTTTGTTATGTCTAATAACATACCTAGACAAATAACATCTATAACGAGGGACGTAACATATTTGGGGGCTCGTCCTCAACTTTTATGTGTGTTACAATATTCGGGATGAGTTGGCTTGTATGTGTTTTGTATGGTGTGGGAAACTGCTTGGGAAGGGAATTATTTGTGCATGTTAGAGTAAGTATAGTGAAATACTGACATGAGTGTTTTCGATTTGCAATCATTTATTGCTAATCCAACTTTGGACATTTTTGAGCGATGAAGAAAAGACGATTTGTTGCAGATAGCTGAACATTATGGCATTCCTGTGGTGAGGCAATCTCTAAAGCACATTATTAAGAATGACATTTTGAAACACTTAGTCGAATTAAAAGTACTTTCATTTCCAGATACGGATAGTGAGAGGGCTGGCATGTTGGCTGTGGAAAGACGTCTGACTAGCGTGGGGAGTATGGAGGAGGCAAAAGGTGAGCGTGCCGAGGGGGATGTACAGAGAGTGTGTGTGTGTGTGTGTGTGTGTGTGTGTGTGTGTGTGTGTGTGTGTGTGTGTGTGTGTGTGTGTGTGTGTGTGTGTGTGTGTGTGTGTGTGCGTGCGTGCGTGCAAGGGTAGCATGTACAGAGTGAACAGCAGCGGTCCTAGTACTGAGCCTTGTGGTACGCCATACTGAACTTGTGATCGATAAGACATCTCTTCATTTACTGCTATAAACTGATAACAGTCTGATAAGTATGATTTAAACCATGCTAGTGCAACTCCACTAATGCCAACATAATTTTCTAGTCTATTTAAAAGAATGTTGTGGTCGATAGTATCAAATGCAGCACTAAGATCGAGTAACACTAATAGAGAGATACAACCACGATCGGATGATAAAAGCAAATCATTTGTGACTTTGTGAGCAGTCTCAGTACTATGGTACTGTCTAAATCCGGACTGAAAATCCTCAGATATTATTTCTTTCTAAAAAGGAACACAGTTGTGAGGATACTGCTTTTTCTAATATCTTTGACAGAAAAGGTAGATTCGAGATCGGCCTGTAATTGACTAATTCTGTAGGATCAAGTTGCGTTTTTTTAACAAGCGGTTTAATCATAGCCAGCTTAAAGGTTTTTGGTACGTATCCTAGAGACAAAGATGAATTAATGATATTGAGAAGAGGATCTATGACCTCTGGAAGCATCTCTTTCAGTAGTTTAGTCGGTATAGGGTCTAACATACATGTTGTTGATTTAGATGATTTAACGAGTTTAGAAAATTCTTCTTCTCCTATAGCAATGAATGAATCGAATTTTTCCTCAAGTAGACTACAATGCACTCCCTGATGCAATACTATAGTAGACGGTTGCATAGATATAATTTTCTCCCTGATATTAATTTTGCAAGTAAAGAAGCTCATAAAGTCATTACTGATGTGTTTCTTCGAAACGTCTGGGATTAAAGCTTTATTTTTCGTTAATTTAGCCACTGTTTCAAATAAATATGTAATTCCATTAAATGCGAAAAAACTCTAGTTTTCTTTTCTTCCAGTTTCGCTCCATTTTTCTGGCCGTTCTTAAAGGGCCTGAGTGTGCTCGTTGTACCACGGTGTTGGACTATTTTCTTTAATCTTATTTAAATGCAAAGGAGCAACTGTGTCTAAAGTGCTGGAAAAGAGAGAGTTAAAAGTTTCTGTCGCAATATCGAGTTCGGGCAGACGACAGGAGTCCCCCATTCCCTGATCCTCCCCTTCATGACGGATGGCAGCAGGCTCCAGCCCACGGCGAATGGCGCCGACTCCTCCGCTCCCTCAGGGACGGCAGCCGCTCCTCCAGCACCCAGGCAGCCGGCAGCGACCCCTCCCCACCCCTTCTGCTCACCATGCTCAATGGCACGGCAGATTCTCCATAGCAGCGAGGACTCTCTGACAGCGCGTTCCTCCATCTTCCAGGGTTTCGGCACCAATGTAACCATACCTGTCAAGTATCCAGTTTTGGCCGGGATAGTCCCGTATTTTACCCTTCTTTCCCCCATCCTCCCGTATTAGTGTTTTCCAGTAAATCTCCCGTATTTTAACCTGCGTTATTAAAAAAATAATAATACCCCGGGCCCGGGCGGAGTAAAAAACAAACAAAAAAACAAACATTCTCAATCTGAGCTCTGTCACTAGCCTCGCGATAACCACAATACTACAGTTACTGTAGGTGGCAGTTGTCACGAGGTTAGTGTGACAACGCGGGAAAAAACAGGAAAAAAAAAACAGAGACGGATGATGGACGCTATGACAGAGACGGAATGCATTCCGGCCAAAAAAACAAAACCCTCATGTAAATACTGCGATCAATGGGACAGCGAATTTACTTTTCTGAAGAGGAGCAGGGGGGAAAGTCACACGTTTTGTAACTGCGACTTTAGCATGGTACAGAAGATTGTTACAGAGAATAGGATGTTTGTCTGCTTCCTGACCTGAGCCCCAGATTGTCATGTTTTATCTCTAAGACTATGAGCCAAATTACTAGAGAGAAGAGCAGCACCATCCCAGGAGGGATGAATACCATCTCTTTTCAACAGGTCAGGTTTGCCCCAAAAACTTTTCCAATTGTCTATGAATTCTATATTATTCTGCGGACACCACTTAGACAACCAGCCAGTGAACACAATCTACTAACTATCTCATCACTCCTTCGAACAGGAAGGGGGCCAGAGCAAATTACAGTGCCTGACATCGTACTTGCGAGTTCAAACAACTCTTTAATATTAATTTTGGTGATCTCCGACTGGCGGAATCGAACATCATTAGTGCCGACGTGAATAACAATCTTAGAGAATTTATGATTAGCATTAGCCAGCACTTTTAAATTTGCTTTGATGTCAGGCGCTCTGGCTCCTGGCAAACATGTGACTATGGTGGCTGGTGTCTCTATTTTCACGTTCCGTGTAATAGAATCGCCAATTACCAGGGCACAATCAACATAATTCTTAGTGGGTGTCTGGCTGAGTGGGGAGTATCTATTTGTTATGGTAATCGGAACGGAGAGCGGTGTTTTGTCCCGCGACTACAGCATCTCATGGTCACCCTGAGTGCCCTTGCACTCTTACTACCCCCGATTAAAGTTTGGATATCTGTCTCTAGTTCTGAAATCTTCTCCGTCAGCCTGAATATCTCCCTGCATTTATCACATGTAAAGCCCTCAGTGCTGACAAAGAATGCTATACTATACATGTGACACGAAGTGCAAGTGACAATAATAGGAGAAGACATTACTCACCGCGTTTGTTGACTGATCCTATACTTACCACAGTTGTTTGATAGACTCGTAAATTGCGCGAGAGAAAAAGAAAAGATGGCAAGCATGGATGGCAGGTTAACAGGCTAGCGAAATACCAACGTGTTGCGATAACGATTTATTTAAAAGCTAGCGCTGTCAGATTAATGTGATAGGCCATATTAGACAATATCTAACATATGTTGATATATGAGATTCAAAACAGAAAGCTATACGGAGCTTACAGACACAAACCAGCAGCAAGGCAGACATAGGGCATCTCAAGACTTACATATGCAGTGCTCTCCTTAGCAGTTAATGATAATACTTGTAAAAGTAATGATAATATGCTGTTTAAAGCCCCCCTGAAATCAAAATTTAAAGGGCACCTATTATGCAAAATTCACTTTTACATGGTGTTTGAACATAAATGTGTGTTGGCAGTGTGTGAGCAAAACCACCCTAGAATGATAAAAATCCACCCAGTGATTTTTTTACAATCTCAATAAATCATAAGCACTGTCTCAGAACGAGCTGTTCTAAGATTCGGCGCTTTGTGACGGCGACGTAGTTTGATTGACACTGTGGTTTTGGCATAGACCCGTCTTTGTAAACTAAAGTTTAACGCGTTTTATGAAGGATTGTTTCTGTGCACCTATGCAACCATTGTGGAGGTGGGGAGGGTGTTCTATTTCATCAGAAACGATCTTGAAACAGGGCTTTAAGTGTAAAATTGTCCGTTAAGGCCTTTTTCCTTTACTTATTGCTAAATCAGTCCCAACTACAGGATTATTGTGTGTTTTGAACAGAGACACGTCTGATGGTGCTTTTAATCACAGATATTTTTGACCTAAATCAATGGGTATAATTTATGCTATCTTTTAAGATTTGATCTATATGTACATTTTATCAGGAAGGGAATTAAAAGCAAGCTCCTCCTTAGCAGTTCTTCACAGTCCACACACACACACACACACACACACACACACACACACACACACACACACACACACACACACACACACACACACACACACACACACACACACACACACACACACACACACACACACACAGACACACACACACACACACAGATACGGCGTAAGCGCGATCAGACATCCTCATCAACATCTAATTTCAGGTAAAATATTTTTTGCATCACTTGACAGTTTATTTTATTACTAGTGAGTCTTAGTGTAAACTGTTGTTCATTTATTGTTATACTTTGGCACATAAAATTATATTTAATAGTTTTGGATTTAAAAGCTACAAAATATACAACAATGCTAAATATTGTGAACAGAGTAAATGAGAATCCTCTGATCTTTCGGAGGAGAGGAAGACGTCTATAAGCGAATGTAAGCCTTAGTAAAGCAAGAATCACGGTTTTATAACTCTTTTATAACAAGGGCATCAGATAATGCTTTAATCATAAATACTGTAAATCAAACACAGAAAATAAAACAACCCTGAGTGAGTGAGTTGTGAACTGCAGAATTACAGGTGAAAACTGTTCCTGAAATGGAAGCCAGCAAGATCATCTCCACTGATAAAGCTACAGTGGTCATCCAAGTAAATCCACAGGTGACCCAGAATATTGTGACTGGAGATGATGGACATGAGAGCAGACGAGCACATCACAATACGGCTCTTACTGGCTTTTCCAGAGCACAGCCAAAGGCGTTGGGGGTAATGCATTTAATGATGAATTATGATTATGTATGATTTCAGGAATATTTTAGTGTCTAATTTTCTTCTGTGAAAAAATGAACAGAAAATAAAAAGCTGTTATGAAATGACCTCAAGTTAATAGGTGTGTGTGTGTGTGTGTGTGTGTGTGTGTGGTGTGTGTGTGTGTGTGTGTGTGTGTGTGTGTGTGTGTGTGTGTGTGTGTGTGTGTGTGCCATTATGAAGAACAGTATTTGACTCATATCTGCCCTGTCTAGACTGTCCAAATAATGACTGGAGTGGTGTTTTTTTTATTGGGTATCATACGCACTGTCTTCAATTACCAATTTATCACTGTCATCAGTGGCATCTCCTACTGGGGATCCCTTATTGTAAGTTTCATTTAATGGTTTTATTTTAAAGCCTCTCTTCTTAGTTTCGAGAATGAACAGTGAAATGTGTTGTTTCTCTCTCAGTTCATCAGTGCTGGATCTCTGTCTGTTGCTGCGCAGAATAAACTTCATCTGTGTGTGGTATGTACATAATGTGCTGAAATCTATGTGCGATGACTTTTCTCACACTTACTAAATCTACACAGAAAACAAATTAAATGGTATCTGTGTTAGTGTGGGGAAAAATGGCACACAGGATGTTTGTCTATATAGACGCCACATAGGAAATGAATATGGTCTGTGTGTGTGTGTGTGTGTGTGTGTGTGTGTGTGTGTGTGTGTGTGTGTGTGTGTGTGTGTGTGTGTGTGTGTGTGTGTGTGTGTGTGTGTGTGTGTGTGTGTGTGTGTGTGTGTGTGTGTGTGGTGATGGTGGTGGGAGAGCAGTGTGGAAGGTCCTAAAAAAGGTGGCCTAAAAATTGCCCATTCAACCATTTACCTGGATAGGTTACAGCGCCTATCGGGTTATTCCACTACTGCAGTAGAAATAAGAAAAATAAGAAACAATACAATATAAAATTGGCAACATGGAATGTAAGGACTCTCCTGGACTCGCATGGCATCTCTGACAGACCACACAGGAGAACAGCCCTGATCGCTGCTGAGCTGAGCCGCTATCGACATTGCTGCGCTGAGTGAAACTAGGCTTCTGGATGAAGGATCTCTAACAGAGGAAGGAACGGGCTATACCTTCTTCTGGAAAGGTTTCCCCCCAGGTGGAAAACATCTTTATGGAGTAGGACTGGCCATCAAAAACACGCTTCTACCAAGGCTCACAGAAACACCTATTGGCATTAGTGAAAGGCTAATGACCCTCCGTATCCCCCTGGCAAAAAAGCGTTATGCCACACTTCTCAGTGCCTATGCACCAACTTTGCCATCTGAAAATGAAGCCAAGGAATGCTTTTATCAAGCACTGGATGAAACTCTTCGCCAGATCCCTAAGCGTGATAAGATCCTCTTGCTTGGGGATTTTAATGCTAGGGTGGGAGAGAACTACAAGATATGGAGTGGAGTACTTGGTAGACATGGCATTGGCAGGGAGAATGCAAATGGTATGAGGTTACTTTCTCTTTGTTCTGAGCATAACCTTACCATAACTAACACCATCTTCCAGCAGAAGGCAAAATATAAGACCTCGTGGATGCACCCTCGCTCTAAACATTGGCACATGATTGACTTCTTCATCATGGTGAGGAGAAATGACATCAAGGATGTTTTCATCACTCGTGCCATGAGAGGTGCAGAGTGCTGGACTGACCATCGTATGATTGTGGCCAAGCTCAATATGGAAGTGTGTTCCCTTTTGCGACGGCAAAAGTCCAAAAATAAGAGGCTAAATTGTAGCCGCTTTGGAAACATAGAAGCAAGAAGTGAGTTTCGACGTCTCCTAGCTGAGAAGCTTATGGAGTCTGAAACTTGTCTGAGCTCAGAAAATATATTAGCTCTGTGCTCTATGAGGCAGCAGCCAACTCCATCAGCTATAAGAGCAAGAACCACCAAGACTGGTTTGACGATAACTTAGACATCATTCACAACCTGCTTTAGAATATGCGGAAAGCACACCGGGAAACATTAGACAACCCTTCATCCATTAAGGCTAGACAGGATTGGCAGGCAGCTCGGAGGAGAGTGCAAAAGGATATACGGGCCATACAGAATGAGTGGTGGACTGAAAAGGCACATGAAATCCAATCCTTTGCAGATAAAAATGACATGCATAATTTTTATAATGCTATCAAATCCATCTACGGTCCAACAAATCGCTGTGTCACTTCCCTGAAAACAGCTGATGGTCAAACACTTCTGAAGGACCAGAATAGTATCCTACTGAGGTGGGCTGACCATTTTGACACCCTGCTTAATCAGGACTCTGATGCAGACCCCAACATGCTGGACAAACTGCCTGAACTTCCTCCCATCCACGATCTCAGTCTACCACCAACCTTCCAGGAGGTTCTATCATCTGTCCGTTCCCTTAAGAACAACAAGTCCCCTGGCGCTGATAACATTCCTGCTGAGCTACTGAGGGAGGGAGGGTACATATGTATGCGCACCCTCTACCAGTACATCACCAAGGCCTGGACTGATGAGAACATCCCACAGCAATGGAGAGATGCAAACATTGTAGTCATCTATAAGAACAAGGGTGACAAGGCCGTATGCGGCAATAGCAGGGGCATATCACTCCTTTCAGCTGGTGGTAAGGTCATGGCCAAAGTGCTGCATCAGAGGCTTATTAACAACATCACTGAGTCAATGCTGCCAGAATCGCAGTATGGGTTTAGAAAGAACAGGAGCACGGTCGACATGATCTTCACAGCCCGGCAGCTTCAGGAAAAGTGCCGGGAGCAACACCAGGACATGTTTATGGCCTTTGTCGATCGAAAGCATTAAACACTGTGCAAAGAGAGCTCTTATGGGATGTCCTCCGCAGGTTTGGATGTCCAGATACGTTTGTTAACATCCTCCGCCAATTCCATGATGGGATGACTGCTCGGGTGACCGTAGGCGGACAAGAGTCTGAGCCGTTCTGTGTACGCACAGGGTTGAGGCAGGGGTGTGTGTTAGCGCCAGTCCTCTTTAACATCTTCCTTCTGTGTGTCACCAAGCTTCTCTACAATGAGATTGAAAACAGCAGTGGTGTGGCAGTGGACTTTAGATTAGATGGCAACCTCTTTAACATTAGGAGGCTACATGCAACAACAAAAATCAGCAGAGAGCAGGTCCTGGAGCTACAGCATGCAGACGATTGTGCTTTTGTGGCCCATACTCCGGAGGATCTTCAAACTGTCCTTGCTGTGGCGGTGAGGGCGTACAGCAGGATGGGGCTGACTGTCAACACCACCAAGACAGAAGTGGTCTGCCAATGGAGTGCCAATGTCCCACCCACATCTCCTGCCTTCACTGTTGGAGATGAACAGTTGTCAGTAGTGCCATCTTTCAAAATCTGGGGAGTTTTCTCTCTGAGGATAGCAGCATAGACAATGAAATCCAGAGCCGAATTAAACAGGCATCAGCTGCCTTTGGGAGACTTCGATGCAGAGTCTTTCATAATAAGAACCTTCATCCCTCCACAAAGGTCGCCGTATACCAAGCGGTCTGTGTCACCACCCTCCTCTATAGCTGTGAAGCATGGGTAACCTACTGCCATCACATCAAGTCCTTAGAGCAATTCCACATAAGCTGCCTTCAGCGCATTCTGGGAATTACCTGGCGTAATCATGTACCTCACATTGAAATACTTAAAAAGACGAACTGCAGAAGTATTGAGGCCATTATAACCCAGCGCCAACTGCAGTGGTTGGGGCATGTGATAAGGATGCCCCCATGTCGTCGGCCACGCAGACTACTATACGGCCAGTTACATCATGGTCGACGCTCAGCTGGGGGTCCGAAGAAGCGCTATAAAGATCAGATGAAGAACGCCTTGAGAAAGTTTAAGATCAGACCTGAGGATCTGGAGGATGTTGCTGCCGACCGCACCATCTGGCGACAGCTATGTGGAGAGGGGGTTTGTACACTAGAGATGGGGAGGACAACCAGAAAACAGCAGAAGCGAGCCAGGAGAAATGCAGCCATAGCTGCCAATGTGACCACCATCACATACATATGCCCCACCTGCAATAGAGCTTGTGGGTCCAGGATAGGACTATTTACCCATCAAAGATCTCACCGTTAAAGGCGTGGACGTCATCATCGGATCTCGATGGACAACCGAAGAAGAGAGGTGGTGGTGGTGGTGGTGGTAGTGAGGTTGGGGGGTGTGTGTGTGTTGGCGGGGGGTTCAGAACACAAATACACATAAATGGCATGGCAACACTACATCACATCCACTTGTGCTCATCCCCAGTCCCCTCCATTGATTGAACACTGATTAGTTGAATGAAATGTAGATCTCCTATAAAGGGATTTTGACATAAAATGTTAGCCTGGCTAACGCCAGACCCAATTCTCGTTGAGACTTGGGTATGGGAACCACATATAAATTTTCTCGTATTTGAGGTCGTGGTTTACGAATGCCCGGCGCCGTTTATTGGGTGCTAAGAATGTCTATCAAATGCGCCTGTACGTAGCTCATAGCCAACATAGATGTCATCATCGTCTTGCTGCTCCCTCCCCGTTCTGTGATTGGTTCCCTGAATGAGGCGAAAATCTGGACCATGGTATCCATACTGCCTTTCAGCGTGAATAAAATCGCACTGCGGGAAGGCAGCATGGGGAAACCCAGACTAATAAAATGTTGCTATTCTATCAAAATGTATATACATATAAATAATTACAAATTAAGGCAAATAAGTAAAAAAAAAAAAAAAACATAAATTCCCCCCCAAAAACTCTCTTTTACCACAGTAGTCAGAACCTTGCACATTAATCTCAGCTTTCTTATAGAACAACAACACATTTTTACCATTAAAATACTCATTATTGACTCATTATTAATTTACATATTTAAAACTTGCAGTTCAGGACATTTTATAAGTGTGCACCTTTACTATTACTGTCACCTTTACTATAAATGTCACCTTTACTATTACTGTCACCTTTACCAGCAGCCGTATGAAGCTGAGCAAGGCTGAGTCTGGTCAGTGTCTGGATGGGCAGACTGATCTCATGAAATGGCGTATGTATGACACGCCAATTCGTATTTCCATTTTTGGCGTGCTATCAACACGCATAATAGCTTTTCAGCGTGGTTATGTACGCCGTTGACTTAACGCTACATTACTGTATATATAAATATATGACCTACCCCAACCCCGTCCCTAAACCTACCCGTCACTGGGGTTAATACCATTTAAGTCTTCCCCTACCATCCTAAGAAAAAAAATATCGCTCCCCAGAAGTAGATCTACATTTTGCTTGGTTTCGCTTGGACATTCTGTTAAAAAGCATCGTCCTTCGAATGAGACGTTAAACCGAGGCCCTGACTCTCTGTGGTCATATTTTTTTTTAATTTAAATCCCAGGATGTCCTTTGATAAAGAGTAGGGGTGTAACCCCGGCATCCTGGCCAAATTTGCCCACTGGCCTCTGTCCATCATGACCTCCTAATGATCCCTATATACTGATTGGCTTCATCACTGTCTCCTCTCCACCAGTAAGCTTGTGTGTGTGTGTGTATGTGTGTGTGTATGTGTGTGGTGGGCGCTCTGGCGCAATATGGCTGCCCTCGCATCATCCAGGTGGAGCTGCACACTGGTGGTGGTTGAGGAGATTCCCCCTTCCATGTAAAGCACTTTGAGTACCTAGAAAAGCACTATATAAATGTAACAAATTATTATATTACTGTCACCCTTCACATGTCAGCTTTTTCCCCTGTAGGTGAAAGCCTCTCTTATAATGAACGTGTTCAGTGCCATAACTGCAGCGATCGCCATTGTTCTGATGTTCATAGAGATTAGAATGATTTCCGATGGAAGGTGGCGCTATGGCTATGGTTATTCTTCTGACTTCTGTTTAAGTTTGAAGGTACTAAATGTACAATGTGCAATACTATATTAATGTGATCAGTTTCAATTTGTTACTGTTTACTTGAATAGTTAATTTACTAATTGAAACACATTTTTACTAATAAAGATTGAGCTTTTCAGTCTTTTCCATAGAGTTATAATGACTAACGACTGGATATTATGCTTTAAATTACACAAACCGCATCATAAAAGTATCATAAAAATTATGTTTCATTTGTTCAATTGTTCAAAAGACTGTTTATATGTAGTATAATATGAACTTTTAGAACCTCACTCAATATAATTGATGGGATATTATTTGTAATCTACTTTTATATGATCTTGTTGAATATATTTTAGATCTATGACCTGGCGATCGTTGGAAAAATGCTGGTGTTCTCCATTGCTCAGTTCATCATCTCCATCTGTATCGCAGGATTTGCCTACAAAGCCACCAGTAACACAGACTCTACAGTGGTCAATGTGGCACTAAACCAGGTAAACCATTTAGTGGAAATGATGTAATTGCTAACTATAACCAGGGTGGCAGTCAGTTCCCTTTCAAAGGAACTCCCCTGCATGAGTGCGTCATGAAGCACATATTGAAGTAGTCCAATGGAGAGATGGAACGCCATAGGCGGGTGACGACATCGACCAGGAAACTATAAAGCACCCCAAAAAACAACCGCATCAACTTCTGTGCCTTCAGCAAGCGCTCTGTGTGTGAATCAAAAAAAAAAAAAAAAAACAAAAAACAAAAAAAAAATATATATATATATATATATATATATATATATATAACCGCGGTTTCGCCCAGGCTGAGGATCCAGTACTGCAACTGTCCAGTTCTGAGGAAATGGATGTTGTTAGTATTGAGACAGGAGATACTGGGGACTCGTCACTTCAGTCTCCTGAGAGAGAGGAGCTTATGGAGGTGCTTACTTGTGCTGTATCTAAGTTAAGCTTCGAGTGGCCAGCAGTTAGGCAGGAGTCTAGTGTAAAAAGCAAGCTTGACGAATGATTTCTGCCTTACCGCATACAACCTCCACACCGGTGCTTGCCGTTTTTTTTACAGACCTCCACACTGAGGTGTCGAAGTCCTGGAAGTTTTAGTCCATATATTCCAATATTGCTGGGGCTAAAATGTATGGTTATGGGGCGATAACTGAAGCAGAAGAGACGCTTGCGAGCCATCTCTCCTCTGAATCGGCATCGTCCTTCAAAGCACCGGCATCACCCTCCAAGCCTCTAAGAAACACCTAGGCCTGCTATGTCCATACTGCAGGCATACCAGGCCGACCTACTAAAGGATGTGAGCGAGTGAGGAGGTCAGCACTGAAGTGGTTCGAGAACTGCGTCATGCAGCAGATTTATCTCTACGTACCACCAAGGAGTCGGCCAAGCTAATGGGGCGTACTATGGCAGCCTAGGTGGTCGCAGAGAGACATCTCTGGCTGAACCTCTCAGGGATGAAAGAGAAAGAAAAGACCTTCCTTCTCCCCTGTTGGCCTATTCTGTGACTTTGTCAATTCAATCATCGATAGGTTTCAAGAACAGAAAAAGCAGGCGGCAGCATTCCAGAAATTCCTGCCACTCCACGTTCACGTCCCACGGACTGCTGGGCGGGAGCAGTCCCGGCCGACGAGAAGCTCCTCACACCGGGCGCAGCAAAAACAGAGTGTTGCGTCCCACGGTCCCCCTCCAAGAGAGTGGGACGCGACACGCTCAGGTGAAGTTTTCGAGAGGTAAAACTGATCTGAGGACAGTTATTATGCCCAGGAAGACTTCGTCGAAAAAGAAGTCCTGACTCCACCACCGTCAGGATGCTGAGGGTAGTCCCCACCGTGGGAGAAAGGAGTTCACCGCATTACACGGTGCCCATTCTCTCTCGGATTCCTCAGGGGTCTGCTCTGCCAACCCTGCCTTTATGCCGAGGCGTAGACGGTCCCAGCGAGCGTTTACCTGAGGGGCGCTTGCTCCCTCTGAGGAGGGATTCCGAGCAGTTGAACCAGTTGTTTCCTGCCGGTACGCCATTGCAGGGCGCTGTGTTTGCTGCTCAAAATATTCCAGAGGCTACCGTATTTTCCACATTATAAGGCGCACCGGATTATAAGGCGCACCTTCAATGAATGACCTATTTTAGAACATTTTTCATATATAGGGCTCACCGGATTATAAGGCGCATAAGATACTGCAGTCAACCGTTTGACTGGGTTTGCATTATGCATCCACTAGATGTGCTAAAGGGAATGTCAACAAAACAGTCAGATAAAGTCAAACTTTATTAAGCGTTCTGACAACTCCGTTCACTCCCATGGTAACGTTGTTCAAATGTTAAAGGAGAACTCAATTTTAACATTGAGCTCATTTTTTTTTGTAAATTTGGAGTGCTGTCAGTACAGATAACAATGACAAAAACCGGTGTTGCCTACACCGTGTTATCCTCTTTTTAAAATTTGCACCCTGTTGACTTAAACGGGGCAAGTTTTAAACCTGCTTTTAGCCTCTTAACAACCTTAATGTGTCATTATAAGTGCACAGCCATGTGAGTGAACACGGTGAATCTGTCTGCAGTAGATGTGAAAGATATGAATAAAAATGATGTTTATTCAGCCAGCTCACATAACCGTATTTTCTTCCGGCTTTCGGTCGAAGTCCACAGTAGGCGATTGTCCAGTACGCGCGCGATCATTGGTGACTAAGCAACAGATAGTTCATCCGAATCAGATGTTGAAGACACGGAGGAGGTTTGATCGCGTGCGCGAACTCGACAATCAACTACTGTGGACTTCGACAGAAAAAAGGAAGTAAATACGGGTATGTGAGCTGGCTGAATAAAGAGATTATTCCTGCCTTTTTTGAGAAAATTAACGGCTTTTAAGTGCACCTTATAGTGCGGAAAATACGGTAGTCTCGAGAGGCTGGTACCCTTAGTAGATTTTCTGGCAGAGTGGAAAAGCCTTCCAAAAATATCTCAATGGGTTCTGCAAACGATCGAAAATGGTTACGCTATTCAGTTAAGATCTCGTCCACCTCGATTCAGAGGGGTCCTGCCCACAGCGGTGGACCCCGAGCAGGCTCTGGTAATGGAACAGGAGGTAAAAGCACTCCTTAAAAAGGATGCTTTAGAGCGAGTTCCTCCTCCCAACAAGGAGTCAGGTTATTACAGCCGATACTTCATCAATCGTTCGACATCGAGATGTTGTCCTCGCTCACATCAAAAGACTGGGGTTGAGGCTAAATGCTAAGAAAAGCATCCTATCTCCATTACAGAGGACCTATTTTCTGGGTGTTATTTGGGATTCGACGACGATGCAGGTGCGCCTGTCTCCTGCTCGTATCGCTTTGATTCTCTCAGCCATGAAACAAGTGAAGCTAGGCCAGTTGCTCACTGTAAAACAGTTCCAAAGTCCTTTAGGTCCAATGGCGGCAGCGTCCAAAGTTATACCTTGCGGCCTGTTATAAATGAGACCGCTACAGTGGTGGCTCAGGATCAAGCGGTTCTCCCGAGGGGAAACCCACTACGCACGTTCAAAGTCACACGGCGCTGCCTTCGTGTTCTGATCATGTGGAAAGAACCTTGGTTTCTGTCCCAAGGGCCTGTGCTGGGAGCCCTTTGTCGTCGTGTAACACTAATGACAGATGCTTCCCTCACAGGTTGGGGGGGCGATCATGTGTGGTCGCCCAGCCCAAGGTCTGTGGCAGGACCATCATCTCTCGTGGCAAAGAAATTGTCTAGAAATGTTGGCGGTGTTTCAGGCCCTGAAACACTTCCTCCCAGATCTGAGGGGCCATCATGTGCTTGTTCGATCAGACAACACAGCAGTGGTCTCTTATATAAACCATCAAAAGAGTCTGCATTCGCGCCCGTTATACAAGCTGGCCCGCCAGATCCTCCTGTGGACCCAGGGGAAGCTTCTTTCTTTAAGGGCAATTTATATCCCAGGGAATCTAAATCAGGGGGCAGGCTTCCAGTCGAGGCAGGGGCCAAGGCCCAGGAAATGGACACTCCACCCCTAGGTGGTGGAGCTCCTGTGGGAGAGTTTCGGTCGCGCCGAGGTGGACCTATTCGCTTCCAAGGAGACGTCACACTGTCATCTGTGGTTCTCCCTCAGTCATCCAGCCCCGCTGGGGTTGGACGCTATGGTGCCGTTGTGGCCGAGGTCACATCTGTATGCATTTCCCCCGATTGCTCTGCTCCCAGGAGTTCTGGAAAGGGTTCGCCGGGACAGGGTCAGTCTTCTTCTGGCAGTATGAGTATGGTTTGCAGACCTAGTTTCCCTCCTCGACTGCTCTTCTTTGGAGATTCCAATCAGGAGGGACCGACTCGCTCAGGCGAGTGGGTGTATTCTTCACCCCCGCCCAGAAATGTGGAAACTGTGAGCTTGGCCTCTGAGGGGGCCCAGCTCATAAGTTCAGGTCTCTCAACCGAGGTTGTTGAGACCATCCTCCACTCCCGAACTTTGTCCACGAGAAAGTTATATGCCTTGAAGTGGAAATTATTTACTTCTTGGTGTGGAGAACACCAGCTGGACCCAGTTAACTGCCCGGTGGGTGCAGTGCTGGAGTTCCTGCAGGACCGCTTCTTGCAGGGCTATCCCCCTCCACACTGAAGGTCTACGTGGCGGCACTAGCTGCTTACCACGTCTCTTTAAGTGGAGTGTCTTTGGGGAGACACCTACTTATAACACGTTTTCTTTGTGGTACTTTGAGGCTGAGGCCAGCAGTTCGCACAAGGGTCCTGACCTTGGCACGGGATTTGGCCATTGTATCAGAAGGTCTCTCCCTGGCTCCTTTCGAGCCCATTGAAGAAGTTTCTGAGAAATTCATCACTCTAGAAGATCTCTCTTCTTGCTATCTCGTCTCTCAAAAGAATTGGAGACATTCAAGCACTCTCAGTTTCTCCCTCATGCCTGGAATTTTCGCCTGGTATGGTGAAGGCCTTTCTCCACCCTAGACCAGGTTATGTTCCAAAGGTCCCTACTAATATTGTTAGACCTATAGTTCTGCAGGCTTTCTGTCCTCCTCCTTTTCTGACGTCGGACCAAGAGAAACTTAACTTACTCTGCCCGGTTAGGGCCTTAGATGCTTATGTCCACAGAGCTGCCCTGTGGGGAAAATCGGAACAACCATTTTTCTGTTTTGGGCCACCCAGGAAAGGGTGTCCCGCATCTAAGCAGAGGATGAGCAAGTGGGTGGTTGAGGCTATCTCATTTGTTTACGAGTCGGCTGGTCAGCCTTCACCCTTGGCTGTACGAGCTCACTCGACTAGGAGTATGGCTGCTTCTAAAGCTCTTTTAGAGGGAGTTTCATGATGTCTGTGATGCAGCAGACTGGTCCTCACATTTGTCAGGTTTTATGACCTGGATCTCAGCTCCACTCCAGGGGCGCAGGTGCTTTGAAATGGAAAGGAAGAATGGAATGGAAAGAAAATATAATGCGACCAGAATATGTTCAATTGTAAACTGCCTTTTACCTCACTGGAAAAGCCCTGTAAGCTTTTAAAAATCACTTTGTCACTCATCACACTACAGCCTATAAACATATTGGTAACACTTTACAATAAGGTTCGTTGGTTAACATTAGTTAACTATATTAGTTAGCATTAACTAATAATGAACTGCACTTATACAGCATTTATTAATATTTCTTAATGTTAATTTTAACATTTACTAATACTTTATAAAAATCTTGTTAACATTAGTTAATCCACCGTGAACTAACATGAACAAACAATGAACAGCTTTATTTTTATTAACTAATGTTAACAAAGATTAATAAATACTATAACAAATGTATTGCTCATGGTTAGTTCATGTTAGTTAATGCATTAACTAATGAACCTTATTGTAAAGTGTTACCAACATATTTATATGGTGTGTGGTTCTTGTTAGTAAAATTAAACCTTGTGTACTATTGTCTTGTGTACTATGTTTTCTTATCTGTTACTTCCCAGGGATACTGAATCACAGTGAGGAGATCCTACCAGCCAAAGTTTGAGAGGAATTAACATCTCATATTGTTGCATCTGATGAATATTTTTTGATAATTGAGAATTAAGAATGGAAAGTATACCAAATAAATGGTTTGTTATCGCAAAACCCATTTTGTGTCTCTTGTGTGTCTTTTGTTTTAACCTAAAGAAAAATACTGTTATGTGGATGGATGGAGAACCCAGGCGCAGACAGCAGATGCAATTTAACACAGGATTTATTGACACTAAAACAGGAAAACAAAACCCACGAGGGGGCAAAACAGGACGGGAACAGGAATGACTAAACTAGACTAAGACTTGACAAACTAGACTATAAACTAAGAAGAACAGAAACAGGAACACTCTAGACAAAACTCTACCAAGGTACTCACGGGTAAGTTAACATGCAGATTGGAATGACAATATCTCACAATAGCAAACAGCAAACAATGAACCGACACAGGACAGCAAACACAAGGGGATTAAATAGGGAGACTAATGATAACAAAACAGGTGACACCGATTAATTAATGATGACTAAACAAGGGGGCGGGGTAACGTAATGAGACACCACAAGCACATGGCCAAACAATTGGCCATGCGCTTGTACACAAAACACTGGTTCTGTCATGGTCCTGCCACAAGACTAGGAATAATCAATAACATGATGGCAGAACCATGACAGAACCCCCACCTTAAGGAGCGGCTACCAGACGCTCCTCAAAGGGACACTAAGCACAAGACAAGACAAGACTGAACGAGACATGGACAAGAACCAACAAAACATGGTGAACATCAACAAAGGCCTGCATGAATAAACAATAACAGGGTTCGGGTGAAACATAAGGAACAACATGTAAGGCAGAGGGGGTGGAGGAAACACAAAGTTCATGGGGGGAGGTTCAGGGTGGACGGAAGGACTGGGGATCTTGGGTCCATGGGATGAGGGCTGTGGGCAAGACTTCTGGGCAGGTTTAGACGGGGACACACGAGGAGAGGTCTTGGGGGAAACAGTCCGGGGCTTAGTGGCGACAGGGACAAACGGGGAAACAGTCCGGGGGCTGGTGGAGACAGGGACAAACGGGGAAACAGTCCGGGGGCTGGTGGAGACAGGGGCAACCGGGAAAACAGACTGGGGTACTGCATTGGTGGCAGCGGCAACAGACTCAGACATAGAGGACACAGAGGATGGGGAAACGGGACTCCTGACGGGGGACATGGCAGGCGAAGGAACAGGACTGGGTGCTGCGCTCTTAGCGGCTGGCGTGGGTGCTGCGCTCTCGGTGACAGGCGTGGGTGCTGCGCTCGCAGTGACAGGCGTGGGTGCTGCGCTCGCAGTGACAGGCGTGGGTGCTGCGCTCGCAGTGACAGGCGTGGGTGCTGCGCTCGCAGTGACAGGAGTGGGTGCTGCGCTCACAGTGACAGGCGTGGGTGCTGCGCTCACCGTGACAGGCGTGGGTGCTGCGCTCACCGTGACAGGCGTGGGTGCTGCGCTCACAGTGACAGGCGTGGGTGCTGCGCTCACAGTGACAGGCGTGGGTGCTGCGCTCACAGTGACAGGCGTGGGTGCTGCGCTCACAGTGACAGGCGTGGATGCTTCGCTCACAGTGACAGGCGTGGATGCTTCGCTCACAGTGACAGTGAGTTCGGGACAAGACAAGACGGGCACATCGAGGATCCTGATAAGCTTGGCAAGATAGTCTCCTAGAGTCTCGGCAGCTACAAAGACAGGCATCCTCTTACGAGCTGACACCGCTTGCAGGACTGCTTCTGCAGCTTGATCGGCCGCAGCCCTCACAGAGGCAGATTCAGTAACCGGGCAATCAGCTGCTGACTCAGGGACGGCGCTTGCTGGAACGGATTCTGGGACGGCATCTGCTGGAGCGGGCTCTGGGACGGCGCCTGCTGGAGCGGGCTCTGGGACGGCGCTTGAAGTAGCGGGCTCTTTGACGGTGCTTGAAGTAGCGGGCTCCTTGACGGCACTTGAAGTAGCGGGCTCAGGGTGAGACAGAGACGGAGGACAAGAGGCTCCCTTCCTCCTCTTCTTCTTCCTAGGTCGCGGTGTGGAAGTCATAGCAGGGCTAGTGGCTGGTTGAAGAAGCACAGCAGGGACTGCAGTCTCAGCAGAAGAGGACTCCGAAGTCGACTCCCACGACAGCCGTCTCTCTCGTTTGCCACGGAGATCAGCGGGTGTGGAAGATGCCTCTGGAGTAGAAACAAGGTGACTCTGGTCTCCCAGCATCACAACGCCAATCATACGACCCTCCGGGATGACAGAAAGTGTAGCGGGAGATGATGACCCTGTAGCACCCTGCAGCTCCCTCCATGACAGACTGTTCACCATACTGTGGAACGGGCGGCTGACCAGTCTCTCTTGTTCCGCGAGAGGAGGAGGGATGTTGAGACCCGCGATGAGGTAGCGATTGACCAGGTTTTCTGGCAAGAAAAACCTTCTCTCCTCCACGACCTGGGCATACTTCCTCAGGGTCAACCCACCCTGAGGAGGGAAAGGAAGCTTGCCTTCCCGGCTGTCGGCGATGGCCGACTGCCACCATCGTTCGGGGTCTGACGGCTGCAGAGTAGGGTAAATAGGCACGCTGTCTGCTGGGTTCTGTTGTGGTCGGTTCATTCTGTTATGTAGATGGATGGAGAACCCCAGGCGCAGACAGCAGATGCAATTTAACACAGGATTTATTGACACTAAAACAGGAAAACAAAACCCACGAGGGGGCAAAACAGGACGGGAACAGGAATGACTAAACTAGACTAAGACTTGACAAACTAGACTATAAACTAAGAAGAACAGAAACAGGAACACTCTAGACCAGGGGTTTTCGATTGGGAAGAGGTGGGTCGCGCAGTCACTATTGGCTGCAGCTAAATTTACGTTTCATGAATGACACACACACACACAAACCTTTTACACGATGTACCAACGTTGAATAGAAATCGCTATGAGATCGCATTACACAGGAGAATTCAAATGCAGACATCCCAAGTCTCCCGGAAGTTCCGGGAGTCTCCCGCATATTGATAGCGTCTCCCTGATGCCCGCAAATTAGTTCAAATCTCCCGGAATCTATAACGCGCGTGCGAGAGACAGAACATACTGCGCGCATAACAAACAGCGCGCGCGCACGCATGGCAGAAAGGGAGAGAGCGAGAGACCTTGCGAGTGTCTCTCGCGCTCTCCCGTGCGCTCGCTATGTATGCCTGCGCGCAGTATAGTCAACCAAAACAACCCCAGCCCCCGTCAACAATCCAGTCTTCAACACAGCACTGTTGTATTTCAGAGATATGGTCGTCGTAAGAGTGCGTTGTTTGCGTTCCGTTGCATGCATTTTGCTACAACGCAAAAATATAACCTATAAAAAGTATTTCACATGTACACACACGAGCACGAAAGCTTTTTCTGCGCTGAACAACGCAATGAGTTTAACGACACTCCAGCATAAATATTAGTATTGAAATTCAAGGTCCTGGGCCTACTGTCAAATAAAATTATTAGTCTATTATATTTTTTATATTCTGATTTTTGTAATATCAAACCTTCGGTTATGATTAAACTTACTTAATCTTTTTTTCATATCTTTAAATTTGTTCTGTCATGTCTGGTAAATCAGTTGAGGCAGCAGACAAGCTACTCAGTATTCTTCACATTATTTCAACAGCCTTTAGGCTGTTAGGCTCTCAATTTCTGCTCTCAATTTCTGTGAATGTGCCAACAGTTTGTATTGCAACTGAACTTTTTATTCATACTATAACAAGGAAAAAAACTGTTCCAAAGAGAACTAATGCCTCCCACCCTACATTCATGCTTTAAATGATTTTATATTTTGGTGGGTCTTGAGATAGATTATTCTTGTGTAGGTGGGTCCTGGAACGGAAAAGTTTGGGAACCACTGCTCTAGACAAAACTCTACCAAGGTACTCACAGGTAAGTTAACACGCAGATTGGAATGACAATATCTCACAATAGCAAACAGCAAACAATGAACCGACACAGGACAGCAAACACAAGGGGATTAAATAGGGAGACTAATGATAACAAAACAGGTGACACAGATTAATAAATGATGACTAAACAAGGGGGCGGGGTAACGTAACGAGACACCACAAGCACATGGCCAAACAATTGGCCATGCGCTTGTACACAAAACACTGGTTCTGTCATGGTCCTGCCACAAGACTAGGAATAATCAATAACATGATGGCAGAACCATGACAAATACAAAAAACTAAAATAAAAACTACAACAAAGACATACAAATTAGCTTGTATTGTTAATTTTATACTTGATTTTACATTTATATCATTCGGTTGGGGATCAGGCATGTTTAAAATGTCTGGAATGATAATTATGTCAGGCCCGCTATTATCAACTAGATCGGGGGTAGGCAAGTTCGGTCCTAGAGAGCCGCTGTCCTGCAGAGTTTGGCTCCAACACTGAAAAAAATCCTCACCTGCCTAAAGCCTTAGTAATCCTGAAGACATTGATTAGCTTGTTCAGGTGTGTTTGATTAGGGTTGGAACTAATTCTGCAGGACAGCGGCTCTCTAGGACCGAACTTGCCTACCCCTGAACTAGATTTACAGTTAGCATACAGTTTAGATATACGGGATGGTTCAGTTCTGGGTAAGAACTCCCTGCCCATCTATGCAGCCTTGCATGGATAAGAGGAGTGTCATGGCACACATTTGTTTTTTATTTCTTAGCACCATCTTGTGGCAGTTTGGTGTTACAACAAAGAAGTTGATGATGGTAAAGTGTTTCCTTAGTGGTTGGTTTAGTTCATGTGACTCTTGGGTTGGAGGTTAACCAGGAAATAACCGCACTGTTCTAGATTATTTCCATGCGGTTGGCAAATAAGTCCCTTCTCTGTTTCCTTAACGTTTTGTGCCTTGGAAAGGCTTTGCCAGTAAGTTTGTTGGAATGTACGTTGTGGCGAGCAGGATGAGCCTGAGGGATGTGAAATAAACGGCGTGAGATTTCCATCAACAACTGGAATGAAAGAAAGAGAAGATTAAGTGATCAACATCAATCAAGTGCTGCTTGCTTATGGTTAGGATATTTGCAGTCCAAGTTCCTGTTTCTTTTGAGTGATGACACACAGACTACTACCCCCTGCTGGTGTGGACAGTTAACGGTGTTAACGGCGACGGGGTGTCATTGGTTGTTGCGTTATATCTTACCTGGATACAATAGTGCTATTTTCTGATTGGCTAACAACACCAGACGAACAACACGGAAGCGCGCTTGATTCCTGCCGGTTCCACAGTGAGAGCGCGCGGCCAGAGTTTTGGGCGCTGCGGCATATTAAATATATTAGAAATAGTTTTTCAGCGTGAGAAATACAATGTGTGGTGGGAGAGCTTGACAAAAGACACAAATGAGTGACTGTCACGCTCAATGCGTGACACTTGAGAGCCCTGTAATAACCATTAGAAGTTAAAACCATTAAAATCCAATTTGACCCTGTTTGTAGTGCAAATTACTAGTCTTGTGGTAAAACTTAATCAATGCAAGTTGTCTTTTAATAATCTTAACTGAAAATGTGAAAATGGCTTCCCTTCTGGAATGGTGTTCCTTCTCTGATGAGTCAGTTGACAAACAACCTTAACTGCTCCCCTTCAACTGGCAACTGCTGAGATGTCATCTTTACTTATCCTCTTGACTTGGAAATATGTCACAATACTGAAGTAATGTGAAGTAATGAACGGCAACTTCCAGTTCACGCAGACTTAAGCAGCAAACACGTCAGCAATAACAATTGGATGGCTTAATGCAACAAGTGTGATGGTGATACCTATTTATCTTTAAGTAAGGCAGATCAATAATATTGTTGAATATTAAATGTCCCCAACTAAGCAAGCCAAAAGCCAAGGCAAGAGACAACATAAAATAGTTTGAAAACTGCTGAGGAAAAGCAAAAATGTAGGTATTATTAATACATAAACCGGCTGTGTCCAAAATCGCCCCCTATACCCTTTAATAGGGCACTACTTTGAGGGTACAGTCAGTTGTAGTGGTGTCCGAAACCACAGTGGATGTTATTGTGTGCACTTAATGCACCTTAATAACGAGTGTACAACTGATGTACGTTCAACAGCTAGAAAATACCCATAATGCACTGTGAGATTCGTGCACTGAATAAATTCCTGTGTCTCGCCAATTAGAAAAATTCCATGCTAGAATTTTGCATTTGAATATCAATGGTTCCAGAACACATGATTCAAAGGACATTGCAGATTACTGTCCGACCTTTTTTTAAGCACTCTTTACAAATCAGAGTTTAATAAAAATGATTCCTCTGTTTTTAAAGATGGTCTTACTAATTCGAAATCTATAAATGAAGATCAAAAAGAACACTGTGATAGTTCTATATCATGGATGGACAACTCCGGTCCTCGAGGGCCACTGTCCTGGGTTGGAGCTAAACTCTGCAGGACAGTGGCCCTCCAGGAATTTGTATGTATAAAATAAGTCCTTCAAGCTATTACAGAGCTCAAGTTCAATAAATCCCCTGCTGTAGATGGTTTAATTCTATAAAACCTTTTCAAAAGAACTTGCGGTAACACTTTATTTTACGGTGTCCTTGTTACATATGTTATATGTATTTACCGTAGTAATAACAGCAAATTATGCATAATTACATGCAACTAACCCTCAACCAAACCCTAATCCTACCCTAACCCTATAATAAGTACATGTAGTTAACTATTATTACTCAGTACTTAAATATATAATTACACTGTAACAATGACACCTTAAAATAAAGTGTGACTGAACTTGATCCTTTTCTTTTAAATATTTTCTTACAATGTATTGAATAGGGTAATGTAACGGTGGTACGCCTGATAATAAGTTCAAATAAGAGGTAAGTTTGGGCGCCAGACAGGAGTAATCCTGTCAATATTTTTAAGAGAAAGAACCCAGATAGCCTAAATACCACCAGTTACATATACCAAATCAAATTTAAAGAAATAAGCACTAAGTACATAGGATTCAGTTTAAACTGTCTGTATTTCACACAAGAAACAATATATATATATTGTTTCTCTTTATAACTCTTTGAAGTTGTCAAGGCTGCATAATTTTACATAAAAATAAAAAAAACAGATTTAAAAGTTTATTCCTCCAGGGACATAATCATATTTTTCCCAAAAGAAAATATAAGAAATGACAGTCCTTTGTTTTTGTGGCCAAAAACTACAAACATAAACAAACCGAGTAAATAATACAATAAAAATAAAAATGTTCCTTAGTTTGGAGAGGAACCTGGATAACCGGGTGTGGAAAGTGCAGAGGTGAATTGTGTGAGTGGTAAGTGGGTGAATGGTGTGAGACCAGCCACGTATCCAGCAAACTGCTAACCTTTAGCAAAGGTGAACTTCTGTTGGTCATCAACGGAAAACAGCACCAGGATCCAGGGTCGTTAACACAGTTCGCTTTGGGATTTTTAAACGCTGCGCGCTGAAGACAACCGATACGGAAAACGGCTTACTCTCCAGCATCCGCTCCAGCAGAGGCACAACGCTTTACCCGCTGTTGACTGCGTCACCGCCACCCAGGTAAGTGAAAAACACCTTCCATCTTTAATATTCCACCTTCCAACTACCAGCAGTTCGTTCATGTGATTGCTTTCATTTGGCGTTCAACTTGCATTGAGGCTTTTCGGTTTTCACCTTGACAAAGCGCACTCTTGCCAACAATCTTCACGTCTCTTTCCACACTTCTTTTTTTTCTTTTAGTTTAAATTTCTCCTTTTTATCTCATTACCTCATTTCTTTTTCTCCCTTAGACAACGGAAATGGGCGGAGATGTCATTAATTCAATTGGCCATTTCAGCTCCGCCACACTCCTTCCCCCTGGGAAAACAACAACTCCAGGTTGTTTAAAGGGTAGCATTGTCAGAAACCAAGAAACTCTTCATCTTCGTCAGTGGATTCATGAAAAATTTCCAAAAGTTTCGATTTTCCCAGGTGGTTTAACTCATCAGCGGTAGGGAAACATGGCTTCAAGTTATATACATGAACGGTACGCACATCCTCACCTGTGTCTTCTAGTGCCACATGATAATTCAGTGGTCCCAGCTGTTTTATTATTCTATAGGGACATTTCCATTTGTTGGCAAGTTTTGCACAGAAATGGTAAAGTGCACTTGATTGCGGGAAATTTCTCACCCATACACAGTCTTTTTCTTTGTAGAAGACATCTCTTCGGGTCTTGTTGTAGCTACTTAGCTGTCTTACTAATGCCTTTTTTGTGTTTTCTTTAACTCGGACAGATGTTCTGTGACATCGTAAGTTGGAGCAGTTGGAGCAAGATTTTGCCCATGCAGCAGCTTGTCCATTGGACCCTGTAATTTTCTCCCTAGGTGAAGCTCGGCTGGAGATATACCGGTGGTTTCTTGTACCGCTGAATTAATGGCAAACCGTAACTCAGGTAAGTGTTGGTCCCATTTTTTATGATTGTCATGTTCACTCGTTCGGTTAGGTTTGTCTGAGGGTGGTATGCTGTTCACACAGATGTCTTGAAAGACGGCTGAGGTGAACTGTGTGCCTCGGTCAGAGAGGATGAAATCAGGTACCCTCCGGCGAACAAGGATTTCTTTTCTCGGGTGTGAAGCAACAGCCTGAGCAGTGGCCTTTCGCAAGGGGAACAGTTCAACCCACCGGGAATAGTAATCCACGAACACTAGTAGATATTCATGTTGGTGGGAACTGCGAGGCAGTGGACCCATGATGTCTACTCCCAACATCTTGTTTGGACGACTGGTGGTGGTCTGTTGAATTTTCCCAGCAGGTTTGCGGTTCTCATTTTTCAAGGTCTGGCATTTCATGCACCTTTTTACATATTGTTTTACAGATGTCCACATGGAGGGCCAGAAAGCGACCTGACGCACCCTCTGGTAAGTTTAGCTAATTCCTAAATGGCCACTTAAGGGATGCGCATGGTAATGCTGTAGAATTTGTGGGACAAGGGTGGCCGGGATATAGAGTCTATAATGTACTTGCCCATTAGTCAGATGAGTTCGATGATACAGCTTGTCTTCAATTACCTCATATTGGTCTTGCATAGAGGAATCATTGTCGGCTAGTGACTGAAATAGTGTGGTAATTACCAGATCTTTGTGCTGTTCTTCCCAGATGTCTACTGCTGAAAGTGGAAATCCAAAGTCCTCCTTCTGATTGGAGTATAAGTGGCATCCAGGTGCGGAATACATCTGGGATAACGCATCAGGAGCTTCATTGAGTTTTTCCTTTCGATACTCAACCACAAAGTCAAATTTTTGCAGACGGAGTGCCCAGACTTGTTTACGTCCTGTGGTTTTTGTGGAATTCAAGTCAAGTCAGGTCAAGTCACCTTTATTTATATAGCGCTTTTTACAATACAAATTGTTTCAAAGCAGCTTTACAGAGATAACAGGAAAACAATGTTGTAATAGTATTGTTCAATTCAAAATTAAATGTCCCCAACTAAGCAAGCCAAAAGGCGAAGGCAACAGTGGCAAGGAACCAAAACTCTATCAGGTGACAGAATGGAGAAAAAAACCTTGGGAGAACCCAGGCTCAGTCGGGGGGCAAGTCCTCCTTTGGCCAACGAATGAACAGTGTATGATTATGAATTAGGCAGCATAATTTCAGGAGTCAGATGGGATCAGAACTTTCATGATATTATCCAGTTCATCTGGTTGGGGTTGGGTCATCCCGCCGGTGAGGAGATGAGTGTGTTGAGGTGTCCATGGGCCTTCACAGCCCTGAAAATGCGTGTCGTGTCCATGTAATGGTCCTTCATCAGATCTGGATATGCCCTGGATCCGGCGGTCTGCGGTAAACCTCGGGATAAACAGAGAGACTAATATTAGCGTAGACGCCATCCTTCTTATGATGTACAAAGTACATCAGGAATTATGGGAAGTGTTCCCGGTTCCGGCTGATCTAATCTATGCAGCCTAACATTGAATTATAGAAATCTATAATGTGTTATGTGTATGCTAAGCCAAAGAGATGTGTTTTTAGTCTAGATTTAAACTGACAGATGGTGGCTGGTGTCTCTATTTTCACGTTCCGTGTAATAGAATCGCCAATTACCAGGGCTCATATCTAATTTCCTATTACTAAATTCTGAAAAAACAGAGATTCTAATCATTGGACAAAAAACTTCCTCACCTAATAACCTAGAATACTGTCTAACACTTGATGGCTGCTCTGTTAAGTCTTCGTCGTCAGTTAGGAACCTGGGTGTGCTCTTTGATACCAATCTTTCATTTGAAAGTCACGTGTCTAGTATCTGTAAAACCGCATTTTTCCATCTTAAAAATATATCTAAATTACGTCATATGCTCTCACTGACAAATGCGGAACAATTAGTTCATGCTTTCATGACCTCAAGGCTAGATTATTGTAATGCTCTACTGGGTGGTTGCCCTGCACGCTTAATAAACAAACTACAGCTAGTTCAAAACGCAGCCGCTAGAGTTCTTACCAGAACCAGGAAGTATGACCATATTAGCCCGGTTCTGTCAACACTGCATTGGCTGCCTATTAAACATCGTATAAATTTTAAAATATTGCTGATTACTTACAAAGCACTAAATGGTTTAGCTCCCCAGTACTTGAGCGAGCTCTTAACGCATTATAGTCCTTCACGTCTATTGCGATCTCAAAATTCCGGCCAGTTGATAATAACTAGAATATCAAAATCGACTGCTGGCGGTAGATCCTTTTCCTATTTAGCACCAAAACTTTGGAACAATCTTCCTAACACGGTCCGGGAAGCAGATACAGTCTGTCAGTTTAAATCTAGACTAAAAACACATCTCTTTGGCTTAGCATACACATAACACATTATAGATTTCTATAATTCAATGTTAGGCTGCATAGATTAGATCAGGCGGAACCGGGAACACTTCCCATAATTCCTGATGTACTTTGTACATCATAAGAAGGATGGCGTCTACGCTAATATTAGTCTCTCTGTTTATCCCGAGGTTTACCGCAGACCGCCGGATCCAGGGCATATCCAGATCTGATGAAGGACCATCACATGGACACGACGACACTAGGGGTGGGGGAAAAAATCGATCCAGCATAGTATCGCGATATTTTCTGTGGCGATACTGTATCGATACACGGGCACCAAGTATCGATCTTTTATTATTTAAATTCAGTGTTGTGCCTGAACGCGTTCATTGAACGATAGTTCATGAACTCGTTCATATTTTAGGCGAACGTGAACTGAACGTACTGTATTAATGCCTGATGAACGTTACTGTGAACAACATTCTGGTGTCTGTGAACGCACACACGCTCTCTCTCTCAGTTTAACTTCGTTCACTTGGGTGCCAAAGCCTTCCAGACAAAACCCTGCTAAAACACACCGTAAACAGGCCTTAATATGTAGCGAAACCACCGCCAGTTTAACAGTGCGCGCGCGCAGCTCTTAAAGGGGACACACCTTATATCCACTCGTTACAGTATGATCATTTAAACGATAAAATAAAATGTATGTGACATGAACAAACAGATGTTGAGAAAGTTTCCTTTGCGGACATAATTTGAAGTTGGAAAAACGTAATAAATTGACATATATTGCAGAATATCGCAATATATTGCAGAATATCGCAATATGTTTAAAATCGCAATAATATCGTATCGTGACCTAAGTATCGGGATAATATCGTATCGTGGTGCCTCTGGTGATTCCCACCCCTAGACGACACGCATTATCAAGGCTGTGAAGGCCCATGGACACCTCAACACACTCATCTCCTCACCGGCGGGATGACCCAACCCCAACCAGATGAACTGGATAATATTGTGAAAGTTCTGATCCCATCTGACTCCTGAAATTATGCTGCCTAACTCATAATCATACACTGTTCATTCGTTGGCCAAAGGAGGACTGGCCCCCCGACTGAGCCTGGGTTCTCCCAAGGTTTTTTTCTCCATTCTGTCACCTGATGGAGTTTTGGTTCCTTGCCACTGTTGCCTTCGCCTTTTGGCTTGCTTAGTTGGGGACATTTAATTTTGAATTGAACAATACTATTACAACATTGTTTTCCTGTTATCTCTGTAAAGCTGCTTTGAAACAATTTGTATTGTAAAAAGCGCTATATAAATAAAGGTGACTTGACTTGACTTGACAATCAACAGCATTCTCAGTGGGTGTTTCACTGAGAGGGGCAAATCGATTTGTTATGGTAACCGGAAAGGAAGAGTGGTTTTTAGATCCACGACTAGAGCGATCCCTCACAGTCACCCATCTGCCTGGCTGCACAGGCAATAACTCAGCCGGAACCGAATCATGTAAATGGTTCACTATGCTAGGCGCATCCAAAGTAGTATCTAAAGCTCGAGCACACTTACTATCCTCAATTAAAGTTTGGATGCGTGTCTCTAATTCTGAAATCTTCTCCGTCAGCCTGACTGTCTCCTTGCATTTATCACATATAAACCCTATGCCGACGGGGAAGGCTATGGTAAACATATGGCAGGAGGTGCAAGTGACAATAACAGGACAAGACATTACTCACCGTGTTTGTTGACTGATTCTTACTCACCTGGGCTTTTTATGAACTCAGATGCGCGGGCGCGCACGAGAAAAATAAATAAATAACTGAGCGCACGGGTGGCGCCTTAACAGGCTAGCAAGATACTAGCGTGTTGTGCTAACAATAACGGAAGCTAGCGATGTTAGGTTAATCTGTTAGGTAAACTGTAATTAGTAGTATAAACAACTAGAAATGATAGTAAATGATGGTTCAAAACAGAAAGAAATGCGAGGCTTAGACGGAGCTAACAGCCTCGGAGCAAACACACTCACACACAGCAGCAGGCAGCGAGGCAGACAGGAGCAATCGATCAGCGAGCAAGTACAGTGTCTTAGCTCCAGATGGACCTCCAGAGGTGGCGGTTAAATCTGCCTTTGACCCAGGAAGGGTCACCTTCCCTGGGGCTGGCCAAGGAGTCCCGAGTGCCTGGATCCCCATAAGTACCGCAATGTTTTGGACTTAGGTTTTGGGTCGCTCCTGGAGGCCCTCTCCCTCCAGGAGTTTATCCCCAGCCAGAGTGCCCCATGGCTGGGCTTGGATTGCTCCTGGAGGCCCTCTCCCTCCAGGACTTCCAGAGCTCCATGGCACGGCCCAATTTATATTTTACCCCAGCCAGAGTACCCCCTGGCTGGGCTTGGATTGCTCCTTGTACCTCTCCTCATATAACCCCGGAGGTCCATTTTAGGACCGTCTTAGCTCCAGATGGACATCCAGGGGTGGCGGTTAAATCTGCCTTTGACCCAGGAAGGGTCACCTTCCCTGGGGCTGGCCAAGGAGTCCCGAGTGCCTGGATCCCCACAAGTACCGCAATGTTTTGGACTTAGGTTTTGGGTCGCTCGTGGAGGCCCTCTCCCTCCAGGAGTTTAGCCCCAGCCAGAGTGCCCCCTGGCTGGGTTTGGATTGCTCCTGGAGGCCCTCTACCTCCAGGACTTCCAGAGCTCCATGGCACGGCCCAATTTATATTTTACCCCAGCCAAAGTACCCCCTGGCTGGGCTTGGAATTCTCCTTGTACCTCTCCTCATATAACCCCAGAGGTCCATTTTAGGACCGTCTTAGCTCCAGATGGACATCCAGGGGTGGCGGTTAAATCTGCCTTTGACCCAGGAAGGGTCACCTTCCCTGGGGCTGGCCGAGGAGTCCCCAGTGCCTGGAGCCCCATGGGTACCGCAACATTTTGGACTTAGGTTTTGGATTGCTCCTGATGGCCCTCTCCCTCCAGGTGTTTATCCCCAGCCAGAGTACCCCCTGGCTGGGCTTGGATTGCTCCTGGAGGCCCTCTCCCTCCAGGACTTCCAGAGCTCCATGGCACGGCCCAATTTATATTTTACCCCAGCCAGAGTGCACACTGGCTGGGCTTGGATTGCTCCTGAAGGACCTCTCCTCGTATAACCCCGGAGGTCCATTTTAGGACCGTCTTAGCTCCAGATGGACATCCAGGGGTGGCGGTTAAATCTGCCTTTGACCCAGGAAGGGTCACCTTCCCCAGGGCAGGCCGAGGAGTCCCGAGTGCCTGGAGCCCCATGGGTACCGCAACGTTTTGGACTGCTCCTGGAGGCCCTCTCCCTCCAGGATTTATCCCCAGCCAGAGTCCCCCCTGGCTGGGCTTGGATTGCTCCTGGAGGCCCTGTCCCTCCAGGATTCATCCCCAGCAAGAGTGCCCCCTTGCTGGGCTTGGATTGCTCCTGGAGGCCCTCTCCCTCCAGGACTTCCAGAGCTCCATGGCACGGCCCAATTTATATTTTACCCCAGCCAGAGTGCCCCCTGGCTGGGCTTGAATTGCTCCTGGAGGCCGTCTCCCTCCAGGATTTTTACCCCAGCCAGAGTGCACCCTGGCTGGGCTTGGATTGCTCCTTGTACATCTCCTCATATTCAATTCAATTTAATTCAAGTTTATTTGTATAGCGCTTTTCACAATACATATTGTCTCAAAGCAGCTTTACAGAAAGTGCATTTCAGAAATGTACAAAGAAAATACAGTTAATTAATCATGTATAAATTTAGGCATAACATATCGCCGGTGTTTATTCGTCTCTTCACAGGCGTCGTGTCGTCTCTCCACAGGCGTTCAGTCGTCTCATCACAGGTGTTGGGGCATCTGAAGTCTCCGTGAGAGGCTGGATACAAACTGGAGCGACTCGTTTAACCCTCAGAGACCTAAGGGTATTTTTACAATACATTTTCCGTCTGGTGTTATTAACTAAAAAAGCTTGTAAAACATCAACCCTTTTGTGCACAGACAATTAACACATCTCTTTTTTTTCAGGACAAATTGAACTTTCAGCATATTTGTGTTACATTGATGTCACCTGAATGTAAAATAAGTTATGGGACCATAAAGACAAATTAAAAAATAAATCGGAAATTGAATCACTCAAATATTTATTGAAATCACACACAAATAAATAAAAGCTAAGCAAATTTCCTCTGGAAAACAGTTTGTTCATGTCTTTGGAGTCCTGGAGCACAGGAATAAACATTATAACTTGTACAGAACCAAAACTATTGATATTTTTCCAAAAGAAGTCCAGGCGCTTTGGGCCTCATGAAATTCACTGGTGCCAAGCCTCAAAACAGTTCCTATCAGCAATCACAAAGAGGGCCACATCACAGGCTTTGCATTTATATTTTATTTATTTTATTTATTATTTTATTTATTCTATTCTTTTTTATACTTTTATACTACATTTATACTACTATAATACTTTTTTACAGTAAATAAATAAATGGCACTTCAGCTGGGTCTATCCTGGTAATCTAGTTCCTCATCTGTCAAAAAGCTCTGTTCTCCTCAAAATCCATCATCCAGCGCTCGATTTACATCCATTTCTCTGTTCTCTGTGAAACGCGCGTCTCCCTGCGTATCTCTCTCTCTCCCTCGCTCTCTCCATGCGCTCTCTCCACTTGGCTCGTGCGTAATGACGCACCCAATGTTTACGACGGATCAGCCTGTAATTCGTCAAAAACCATCACGTGATATCCACAATGGCAGCTAGCATCGAGCTAGCGGCAAAAATGACGGAATATTTATAAATTATGGACTTCAAGTGTATCAAAGTTGGATATAAACGTTTGGATTTATTGCTGAAAAACTCAGAAAGTATGCACAAGTTCCCGGCTTGATAGAAAACCTTCTGTAAAGGCTAGAAAGACACCAAAGACACCCCCGTGATGGCTAGCTCATTAGCTTTCTGCTGGAAAAAACGGTAAGAAAATCTATAAATCTGTCATCGAGTTATATCAAACTTTCTCGGAGGTGATGTGTGTGGCGTCGTCGACGATGCCGTCGGGCTCAGAGGGTTAAGTGCACAAAACATTGTCAGTGAAATTTAAGCTAAAATAGGCCATAAGCCGTTGATCACCTCCATCGAACGGCACGGCGGACGTGTTGACTGTGAAGGAGGCATCAACAGTTTTGGTATCTTGTAAAGATCAGCTATATCCCTCTGTGTAGGATGTATATAACTAATTAATCATAATTCGTTGTGTTTGATTGTTATATACATGACCTGGGCAGACGCGTATGCTGTATAACCCCTTTGTTGGGTAATTTAAATACGTAAGGACCCGGTTCAACTGTATTCAATAATTTGTTGATCATAGATTAATAATTATTGAATATCTATCCCCAAATCAAAATTTGATTAAAGAGCTTATGAACCCCGGAAACCCTACATATTTAATGGTGGAGAATGCGGGCAATATTTTAAGCTTTGTTGTGTGAGCAATTAATGCACTGTCAATATTGTGTATTTTGTTGGTGTTTTGGATTAAGAAACGCGAGGCGCGCCGCGCACGTAGAAGCTGAAAGCCGAGTTTCAGCTGAGCACATTACAAACGGCTAAATTCGCCTAAGCGTATATTCGTTGTAATTGCTAAAAATGAATTGCAGTTCGTAATACTGATATTCACGGTTAAAGTATTGAATGTAAACTGTAGTTCGTAACAAAAAGAGATATTACCTCTGTAAAGACGTTTACATGTTAAGATATTTTCTTGTGATCAGCCTGTTTTCAAAACGAGAATCTTTTGAACAGATGCGATAGAGGATTTGAAATACAGCGATGCTCCTGTATTCAACCTAAAAGGCCTGATAACGTTAAAAAAAATCGTTAGATTAACGAAAACTCCTGGTTTCAACTGTGGCTTAGCTAACCACACTTTAAACCAAAACATTTTAAATCATTAAAGTGCTAAATGATAAATGTATTGAGAGTTAAACCACAGACGTCAATTCCTGTTGGTATTGTTATGTAAGTGCAGTGAATTAAATCTGCTTTACTAAACCCGTGAAACATAGCACTGTAAGATCCGCCTGAATCTTTATATGCAGAGTAAGATTCTGCGCGTGCCCTAAAAAGTCACAATTGAAGCGTGTGGTTGTGATTCTGTTGCTGAACACTAGAGCGCAGCTTTGCGCCTCAGTCTCAAATCACCGCCACATCCTCTTCTTCGACGTGAGCGTAATAGCGCCACCGTATGGACGCTCTCAGATAAGGTCACTCTCTCCTGAATTTTTCCTTTCTAAGTCATTTGTAATTCCTCACAGGAAGTGACTCACGGGGAACGCCCCCTTGTGGCCTTCAACGCTGAGTCAGCTATTTGTAATTCTCGATTTCTGTTTGAGATTCCAGCCTATTTTCAGTTGGGTTGTTCTAAGCTGTCACTGATTACCTTACAGCAGTCGTGATTAGCATTAGAAGTAATCCATCCGTTAATTTTCATAGTCTCATTCAGATTGGTCTAATGAAAAACTTTGAAGGTAAAACTGAATTAAATTCTCACTTCACTTTATGAATTAGGTTACGAATAATTCTACTTGATTTCGTTTTCTGTCCAGATAAGTTTATTGATTGTCTCTCAGATAAATCAATAAGTCTTATTAAATACTTTCCCTTTTTCCTTCTTGATAAATTAATGAGTTTGATAATTTGTTTTTAATAAATTGATAATTCTTATTAACTGTCTTTCCAAAAAAAAAATAATATATAAAAAAAAAATTTATTAATTTTTTTTTATTCTTTTTTTTTATTAATTTTTTTTTTTGAAAAAGGAAATTAATTTTTCTCTTCCAAAAAAAAAAAAAAAAAAAAAAAAAAAAATTCAATTTTTTTTTCTTTTTCTCTCTCGTTCTCGCACTCAACCCTGCCGTCTCTTAAGTGATATTTCTACCACGACGGTACCCACACGATCTTAGGTGTTATTTAACATCACCGTCTATGCTTATTTGAATTGAATTCAAACCAGTTGACTTACAATTTCAATTAAGTTGTTTCCCTAACAGGCTAACCACTGGAAAGTACCCCCTCTTGTGGCCCAAAGCCGCCACTACAGCCTACTTACTCCTGTGTTTATCCTGCCTTACTCACTGACCCTTCTCCGTAGGTTATTCTGACAACTAACAGTGTCACAATTCCCTCTCTGTTTCTCTCTCTCCCCTTAGGGAACATGCGCGGAACCCGGGGACGCGCGCGGCCTATTAGGCGGCCCGCGGCAGGCGGTTCGTGGACGCTGCGCAGCGCCCCCTAGATGATTTTTGGGGGGCCCGGGGCCGCCTTGGGTCCCTCGGCCCCCGCCCCCTGAGGCCCTGGGGCTTTGTCCCGCGATCCTAGCCCCCCCGGGGGCCCCGCTAGGGGCCCCAGAAGTGCGCACTGGTGAAGTTGCAAAATGCTGCAGTCCAGGGTGTCGCCACAAGGCGGCAGCACGCCCTCCAACGGGCAACCTATTCGACGGGCGTCAAATAGGTTGTGGGATGGCGTCCACGAAGTGCCTATTCGTCCACCTAAGTGCCTATTCTTCATCATTGTGTCCACGAAGCGCCTAAAGTGCCACCTAAGTGACTACTCTTCACCGTAGTCTTCCTCTCATCCCACGAACAGCCTATTTGTCCACCTAGGCGCCTATTCTACATGAATTGTCCACATAGCGCCTAAAGTGCCACCTAAGTGACTACTCTTCATCGGAGTCTTCCTCTCATCCCACGAACAGCCTATTCGTCCACCTAGGCGCCTATTTTTTTATGAATTATCCACAGAGTGCCTAAAGTGCCACCTAAATGACTACTCTTCATCCGGGTCTTCCTCTCGTCCCACGAACAGCCTTTTCGTCCACCTAAGTGCCTATTCTCCATCACTGTGTCCACGAAGCGCCTAAAGTGCCACCTAAGTGACTACTCTTCACCGTAGTCTTCCTCTCTTCCCACGGACAGCCTATTTGTCCACCTAGGCGCCTATTCTACATGAATTGTCCACAGAGCGCCTAAAGTGCCACCTAAGTGACTACGCTTCATCCTGGTCTTCCTCTCGTAATAATACATAATTAATGGTTGTAATGTACATCAGCACCAAACTGCGGGTGTTGGGAGGTCCCCATGGCACCCCCATGACCCCAGAGTATGGAGCCCAAAGTCGGCTTGGTTCCTGAGTAATGCCCGGTCAAAGATGGGACTTTGACCGGGTGTATCTCGAAAACCAGGCCGACTTGGAGCTCCATACTCCGGGCGTGGGTAGGTACTCATATGCCCCTCTTCACCCCAGAGTATGGAGCCCAAAGTCGGATTGGTTCCTGAGTTATGCTCGGTCAAAGATGGGACTTTGACCGGGCGTATCTCGGAAACCATGCCGACTTGGAGCTCCATACTCTGGGCACCGGTAGGTACCCATGGGCCCCCCATGACCCCAGAGTATAAAGCCCAAAGTCGGCTTGGTTCCTGAGTTATGCCTGGTCAAAGATGGGACTTTGACCGGGTGTATCTCGGAAACCGCGCTGACTTGGAGCTCCATACTCCGGGCATGGGTAGGTACCTATGGGCCCCCCGTGTCCCCAGAGTATGGAGCCCAAAGTCGGCTTGGTTCTTGAGATACACCCGGTCAAAATCACCATCCAACCTGTAGCTTAATAAGTTACTGACTGGACTTCACCACATAGTGTGAAATCCCCAAATCTTTACAGGATCTGACCCACTGAAAATGTCTAAGTCAGAAAGAGCATCCATCCTGTAACCTATTTGACGGCGGCCCTATAGGCTGTCTGTGGACGTTCGAATATTATGCAAATTGTGCATAATTAATGGCTGTAATGTACATGAGTGTGTGGAGCTGTGTCCCCTGTGTGGTGTAGAGTAGGTTTCACCTCATAAAAGCACCTGTAATTATGAAATATGACCCATTAATGTACAGTCCAGGAGGAAGCCTATAGGGGCTCTGTCGAATAGGTTACAGGTGGGCTCCAAATTTTGAAGGGCTATAACTCGGGGACCCCGCGGCCTAGCGACACCAAACTCTGGTCAAAGTAGGATCCAGATGGGCCCTCTCCAAGGGGCCCTAGCCCGAGCTTCTAGCACCCCCAGAGGCCGAGATACGGGGGCCAACAGGAAAGGGTGCACTTCAGAAAGAAGGGTCCCAGAGGCTCAGGACTCTGGGGTCTGAGAGGGCCCGTAGGGGCCCCTCCCCACCCCGAAGGACGGTCCGCTGGGACCCGCCCTTTCCGAGATATCGACCGTTTTGTCCAAAAGTCCCTCATGTATAACCGGGTGTATCTTGAAAGTTAAGCCGAGTTGGAGCTCCAAACTCCGGGCATGAGGGGGGCCCATAGGGCCCCTTCGGACCCCACTGTCCCCAGCTCCTGGGCCTTTCCGTTTCCGAGATACGGCCACTTCCGGTCCAGCTTTGACCGGGTTTATCTCGGAAACCAGGCCGACTTGGAGCTCCAAACTGCGGGTGTGGAGGGGCACCCATGGGTACCTCATGACCCCTGAGTATGGAGCCCAAAGTCGGTTTGGTTCCCGAGTAATGCCCGGTCAAAGATGGGACTTTGACCGGGTGTTTCTCGGGGACCAAGCCGACTTGGAGCTCCATACTCCGGGCATGGGTAGGTACCCATGGCCCCCTCTTGACCCCAGAGTATGGAGCCCAAAGTCGACTTGGTTCCCAAGTTATGCCCGGTCAAAGATGGGACTTTGACCGGATGTATCTCGGAAACCACGCCCACTTGGAGCTCCAAACTCCGGGTGTGGATGAGCACCCATGGGTCCCTCAAGACCCCAGAGTATGGAGCCCAAAGTCAGCTTGGCTCTCGAGATACACCCGGTCAAAGTCAGCATTCAACCTGTAACCTATTTGACAGAGCTCCTATAGGCAGTCCGTGGACAATTCCTCAAAATCCACACTCCCGACCCCAAAGTTCCTCAGAATCCACTCGCTCCCAAAAACTAAGTCAGAAACAGCATCCATCCTGTAACCTATTTGACAGAGCTCCTATAGGCGGTCTGTGGACAGTCCATTTTTAGGCCAATAATACATAATTAATGGCTGTACTGTACATCAGTGTGTTGCATCGTGTCCCCTGTGTGGCACACAACAGGTTAAACCACATATAAGCACTGTATTTATGAAATATGACCATTTAATGTACTGTCCACGAACAGCCTACAGGGACCCTGTCATTTAAGTTACAGCTTGGACTTCACCGACTGTGTCCGTCCTGTAACCTATTTGACAGAGCTCGTATAGGCTGTCCGTGGAGAGTTGAATATTATGCAAATTATGCATAATTAATGGCTGTAATGAACACCAGTGTGTAGTGCTGTGTCCTCTGTGTGGTGTAGAGTAGGTTTGACCTGATAAATTGCAAGTATAAGAACACCAGACCCAAAATTCCTCAAAATCCACACTCCCGACCCCAAAGTTCCTGAGAATCCACTCGCTCCCAAAAACTAAGTCAGAAACAGCATCCATCCTGTAACCTATTTGACAGAGCTCCTATAGGCGGTCTGTGGACAGTCCATTTTTAGGCCAATAATACATAATTAATGGCTGTACTGTACATCAGTGTGTTACATAGTGTCCCCTGTGTGGCATACAACAGGTTAAACCACATATAAGCACTGTATTTATGAAATATGAGCCGTTAAATCAACGTCCAGGAGGAAGCCTATAGGGGCTCTGTTTATTAGGTTGCAGGATGGCACCGAACTTTGAACGGCTATACCTCGGGGACCCAGCGGCCTAGCCACACCAAACTCGGGTCAAAGTAGGGTCTCGAGTGTCCCTCTCCAATGGGCCCTAGCCCGAGGCTCTGGCGCCCCCACAGGCCGAGATACGGGGCCCAACAGAAAAGGGTGCACTTCAGAAGGAAGGGTCCCAGAACCTCAGGACTCTGGGGTCTGAGAGGGCCCCTAGGGACCCCTCCCCACCCCGAAGGCCGGTCCGCTGGGACCCGCCCTTTCCGAGATATCGACCGTTTTGTCCAAAAGTCCCTCATGTATAACCGGGTGTATCTTGGGAGTTAAGCCGAGTTGGAGCTCCAAACTCCGGGCATAAAGGGGGCCCATAGGGCCCCTTCGGACCCCACCATCCCCAGCTCCTAGGCCTTTCCGTTTCCGAGATACGGCCACTTCCGGTCCAGCTTTGACCGGTTGTTTCTCGGGGACCAAGCCGACTTGGAGCTCCATACTCCGGGCATGGGTAGGTACCCCAGGCCCCATCTTGACACCAGAGTATGGAGCCCAAAGTCGGCTTGGTTCCCGAGTTATGCCGGTCAAAGATGGGACTTTGACCGGGTGTTTCTCGGGGACCAAGCCGAGATGGAGCTCCAAACTCCGGGCATGGGTAGGTACCCATGGCCCCCTCTTGACCCCAGAGTATGAAGCCCAAAGTCGGCTTGGTTCCCAAGTTATGCCCGGTCAAAGATGGGACTTTGACCGGGTGTTTCTCGGGGACCAAGCCGAGATGGAGCTCCATACTCCGGGCATGGGTAGGTACCCATGGCCCCCTCTTGACCCAGAGTATGGAGCCCAAAGTCGGCTTGGTTCCCGAGTTATGCCCGGTCAAAAATGGGACTTTGACCGGATGTATCTCGGAAACCACGCCCACTTGGAGCTCCAAACTCCGGGTGTGGATGAGCACCCATGGGTCCCTCAAGACCCCAGAGTATGGAGCCCAAAGTCAGCTTGGCTCTCGAGATACACCCGGTCAAAGTCAGCATCCAACCTGTAACCTATTTGACAGAGCTCCTATAGGCAGTCCGTGGACAATTCCTCAAAATCCACACTCCCGACCCCAAAGTTCCTGAGAATCCACTCGCTCCCAAAAACTAAGTCAGAAACAGCATCCATCCTGTAACCTATTTGACAGAGCTCCTATAGGCGGTCTGTGGACAGTCCATTTTTAGGCCAATAATACATAATTAATGGCTGTACTGTACATCAGTGTGTTACATAGTGTCCCCTGTGTGGCATACAACAGGTTAAACCGCATATAAGCACTTTATTTATGAAATATGACCATTTAATGTACTGTCCACGAACAGCCTACAGGGACCCTGTCATTTAAGTTACAGCTTGGACTTCACCGACTGTGTCCGTCCTGTAACCTATTTGACAGAGCTCGTATAGGCTGTCCGTGGAGAGTTGAATATTATGCAAATTATGCATAATTAATGGCTGTAATGAACACCAGTGTGTAGTGCTGTGTCCTCTGTGTGGTGTAGAGTAGGTTTGACCTGATAAATTGCAAGTATAAGAACACCAGACCCAAAATTCCTCAAAATCCACACTCCCGACCCCAAAGTTCCTGAGAATCCACTCGCTCCCAAAAACTAAGTCAGAAACAGCATCCATCCTGTAACCTATTTGACAGAGCTCCTATAGGCGGTCTGTGGACAGTCCATTTTTAGCTCTGGTTTTCCGAGTTGGGCAGACGGTGGACCTTGGTGGGGGTCCTTGCCCGGAGCTGTGGTTCTCTAAGATGGGCAGAGGGTGGACCTAGGTGGGGGTCCCTGCCCGGAGCTCTGGTTCTCTGAGTCAGGCAGAGGGTGGACCTAGTTGGGGGTCCCTGCCCAGAGCTCTGGTTCTCTGAGTCGGGCAGAGGGTGGACCTAGTTGGGGGTCCCTGCCCAGAGCTCTGGTTCTCTGAGTCGGGCGGCGGGTGGACCTAGATGGGGGTCCCTGCCCAGAGCTCTGGTTCTCCGAGTCGGCTGAAGGCGGAGTACCTTGGCCGGAGGGAACCAGAGAACCAGAGCGGCGGCCAAAACCTAAGTCGATTTTGGGTTACCAGTGGCCCGGTTCTCTGGTGGCGCGGGGTTGCTGGGACAGTAATCCCGGGCTTAAGTTTGGGACCCCCGGGTTCGCCTGGTGCACTGGTGAGGGTGAAGGCCGGGGCTGTGGGGTAGCTCTGGTTCTCTGAGTCAGGCAGAGGGTGGACCTAGTTGGGGGTCCCTCTCTGTAGCTCTGGTTCCCCGAGTCTGGGCAGAGGGTGGACCAAGGTGTGGGTCCCTCTCTGTAGCTCTGGTTCTCCGAGTCTGGGCAGAGGGTGGACCTAGGTGGGGGTCCCTCTCTGTAGCTCTGGTTCTCCGAGTCTGGGCAGAGGGTGGACCAAGGTGTGGGTCCCTGCCTGGAGCTCTGGTTCTCTGAGTCGGGCAGAGGGGTGGACCTAGTTGGGGTCCCCTGCCCGGAGCTCTGGTTCTCTGAGTCGGGCAGAGGGTGGACCTTGGTGGGGGTCCCTGCCCGGAGCTCTGGTTCTCTGAGTTGGGCAGAGGGTGGACCTTGGTGGGGGTCCCTGCCCGGAGCTCTGGTTCTCTGAGTCGGGCAGAGGGTGGACCTTGGTGGGGGTCCCTGCCCGGAGCTCTGGTTCTCTGAGTCGGGCAGAGGGTGGACCTAGGTGGGGGTCCCTGCCTGGAGCCCTGGTTCACCGTCTGAAAATTTCTAAGTCGAAAACAGCATCCCACCTGTAACTTATATGACACAGGCCCTATAGGCTCTCTGTGGACAGTTGAATATTATGCCCAATTTTGCATAATTAATGGCTGTACTGTACATCAGTGTGTTGCATTGTGTCCTCTGTGTGTCATACAACATGTTAAACCACATATTAGCAATGTATTTATGAAAAATGACCATTTAATGTACTGTCCACAAACAGCCTACAGGGACCCTGTCATTTAAGTTACAGCTTGGACTTCACCGACTGTATCCATCCTGTAACCTATTTGACAGAGCTCCTATAGGCAGTCTGTGGACAGTTGAATATTATGCAAATTATGCATAATTAACGGCTGTAATGAACACCAGTGTGTAGTGCTGTGTCCCCTGTGTGGTGCAGAGTAGGTTTGACCTGATAAATTGCAAGTATAAGAACACCAGACCCAAAATTCCCCAGAATCCACACTCCCGAACCACGCTCCCAAAAACTAAGTCAGAAAGAGCATCCATCCTGTAACCTATTTGACAGAGCTCCTATAGGCGGTCTGTGGACAGTCCATTTTTAGGCCAATAATACATAATTAATGGCTGTACTGTATATCAGTGTGTTACATAGTGTCCCCTGTGTGGCATACAACAGGTTAAACCGCATATAAGCACTGTATTTATGAAATATGACCAAAATTCCTCAAAATCCACACTCCCGACCCCAAAGTTCCTGAGAATCCACTCGCTTCCAAAAACTAAGTCAGAAACAGCATCCATCCTGTAACCTATTTGACAGAGCTCCTATAGGCGGTCTGTGGACAGTCCATTTTTAGGCCAATAATACATAATTAATGGCTGCACTGTACATCAGTGTGTTACATAGTGTCCCCTGTGTGGCATACAACAGGTTAAACCGCATATAAGCACTGTATTTATGAAATATGACCAAAATTCCTCAAAATCCACACTCCCGACCCCAAAGTTCCTGAGAATCCACTCGCTCCCAAAAACTAAGTCAGAAACAGCATCCATCCTGTAACCTATTTGACGGAGCTCCTATAGGCGGTCTGTGGACAGTCCATTTTTAGGCCAATAATACATAATTAATGGCTGTACTGTACATCAGTGTGTTGCATCGTGTCCCCTGTGTGGCATACAACAGGTTAAACCACATATAAGCACTGTATTTATGAAATATGAGCCGTTAAATCAACGTCCAGGAGGAAGCCTATAGGGTCTCTGTTGATTAGGTTGCAGGATGGCACCGAACTTTGAACGGCTATAACTCGGGGACCCAGCGGCCTAGCCACACCAAACTCGGGTCAAAGTAAGGTCGCGAGGGGCCCTCTTCAATAGGCCCTGGCCCGAGCTTCTAACGCCCCCACAGGCCGAGATACGGGGCCCAACAGGAAAGGGGGCACTTTAGAAGGAAGGGTCCCAGAACCTCAGGACTCTGGGGTCTGATAGGGCCCCTCGGGGCCCCTCCCCACCCCGAAGGACGATCCGCTGGGACCCGCCCATTCCGAGATATTGACCGTTTGGTCCAAAAGTCCCTCATGTATAACCGGGTGTATCTTGGGAGTTAAGCCGAGTTGTAGCTCCAAACTCCGGGCATAAATGAGGCCCATAGGGCCCCTTCGGACCCCACCGTTCCCAGCTCCTAGGCCTTTCCCTTTCCGAGATACGGCCACTTCCGGTCCAGCTTTGACCGGTTGTATCTCGGAAACCAGGCCGAATTGGAGCTCCAAACTCCGGGCATGGGTAGGTACCCAAGGCCCCCTCTTGACCCCAGAGAATGGAGCCCAAAGTCGGCTTGGTTCCTGAGATATGCCCGGTCAAAGATGGGACTTTGACCGGGTGTTTCTCGGGGACCAAGCCGAATTGGAGCTCCAAACTCCGGGAATGGGTAGGTACCCCAGGCCCCCTCTTGACCCCAAAGTCGGCTTGGTTTTGGAGATCCATCCGGTTAAAAACAGCATCCCACCTGCAACTTATTTGACGGTGCCCCTGTGAGCTGTTCGTGGACAGTATAATTTTATGCTAATTTTGCATAATTAATATCTGTAATGTACATGAGGGTGTTGTGCTGTGTCCTCTGTGTGGTGTAGAGTAGGTTTGACCTGATAAATTGCAAGTATAAGAACACCAGACCCAAAATTCCTCAAAATCCACACTCCCGACCCCAAAGTTCCTGAGAATCCACTCGCTCCCAAAAACTAAGTCAGAAAGAGCATCCATCCTGTAACCTATTTGACAGAGCTCCTATAGGCGGTCTGTGGACAGTCCATTTTTAGGCCAATAATACATAATTAATGGCTGTACTGTATATCAGTGTGTTACATAGTGTCCCCTGTGTGGCATACAACAGGTTAAACTGCATATAAGCACTGTATTTATGAAATATGACCAAAATTCCTCAAAATCCACACTCCCAACCCCAAAGTTCCTGAGAATCCACTCGCTTCCAAAAACTAAGTCAGAAACAGCATCCATCCTGTAACCTATTTGACAGAGCTCCTATAGGCGGTCTGTGGACAGTCCATTTTTAGGCCAATAATACATAATTAATGGCTGTACTGTACATCAGTGTGTTACATAGTGTCCCCTGTGTGGCATACAACAGGTTAAACCGCATATAAGCACTGTATTTATGAAATATGACCAAAATACCTCAAAATCCACACTCCCGACCCCAAAGTTCCTGAGAATCCACTCGCTTCCAAAAACTAAGTCAGAAACAGCATCCATCCTGTAACCTATTTGACAGAGCTCCTATAGGCGGTCTGTGGACAGTCCATTTTTAGGCCAATAATACATAATTAATGGCTGTACTGTACATCAGTGTGTTACATAGTGTCCCCTGTGTGGCATACAACAGGTTAAACCACATATAAGCACTGTATTTATGAAATATGACCATTTAATGTACTGTCCACGAACAGCCTACAGGGACCCTGTCATTTAAGTTACAGCTTGGACTTCACCGACTGTATCCATCCTGTAACTTATTTGACAGAGCCCCTATAGACTGTCTGTGGACAGTTGAATATTATGCAAATGTTGCATAATTAATGTCTGTACTGTACACCAGTGTGTTGTATTGTGACCCCTGTGTGGCATACAACAGGTTAAACCACATATAAGCACTGTATTTATGAAATATGACCATTTAATGTACTGTCCACGAACAGCCTACAGGGACCCTGTCATTTAAGTTACAGCTTGGACTTCACCGACTGTATCCATCCTGTAACTTATTTGACAGAGCCCCTATAGACTGTCTGTGGACAGTTGAATATTATGCACATTTTTCATAATTAATGTCTGTACTGTACACCAGTGTGTTGTATTGTGACCCCTGTGTGGCATACAACAGGTTAAACCACATATAAGCACTGTATTTATGAAATATGACCATTTAATGTACTGTCCACGAACAGCCTAGAAGGACTGTCAAATAAGTTACAGCTTGGACTTCACCGACTGTATCCATCCTGTAACTTATTTGACAGAGCCCCTATAGACTGTCTGTGGACAGTTGAATATTATGCAAATTTTTCATAATTAATGTCTGTACTGTACACCAGTGTGTTGTATTGTGACCCCTGTGTGGCATACAACAGGTTAAACCACATATAAGCACTGTATTTATGAAATATGACCATTTAATGTACTGTCCACGAACAGCCTAGAAGGACTGTCAAATAAGTTACAGCTTGGACTTCACCGACTGTATCCATCCTGTAACTTATTTGACAGAGCCCCTATAGACTGTCTGTGGACAGTTGAATATTATGCAAATTTTGCATAATTAATGTCTGTACTGTACACCAGTGTGTTGTATTGTGACCCCTGTGTGGCATACAACAGGTTAAACCACATATAAGCACTGTATTTATGAAATATGACCATTTAATGTACTGTCCACGAACAGCCTAGAAGGACTGTCAAATAAGTTAAAGCTTGGACTTGAACACATTGAAACGCTGAAAAATTTCTAAGTCGAAAACTGCATCCTTCCTGTGACTTAACTGACAGGGTGGGGGAAAAGCATTTTTAGGGCCATTTTGCCCCGTTGCGGGGCCCCTGGAGGGTCTCAGGAGATGGGACCACCGTCCCCGGCCTCAGGGGGAGAGGCCGGATCGAACCATAGGCGTCGTTTGGGGGCCAAAAAATTATTAGGGGGCGCCGCGCAGCGCTTAGGGAATCCCGTCCATGGGCTGTCTTTTAGGTGGTACGTGGATGTCATGTACCCTAATTAAGAACTAGGGGAAATAGGGGGTCTGTGGATTTCGGCTAGTTCATATAGATTGGCAGATGGCGACATAGGTGCGCAAAGTACGAATAGGCGCTCTACGGCGCCGACCTATCACCTAAATGAATGGATTTCCCCTAAACGTCGATTAGGGGCCCATAGGGGCTTTATGGCCGCCTCTAGGGGGCCAGGTTCCCTAACCCTTGGCCACGAAGTGCCTAAAGTGCCACCTAACTGCCTATTCTTCATCCTAGTCTTCCTCTCGTCCCACGAACAGCCTATTCATCCACCTAGGCGCCTATTCTTCATGAATTCTCCACAGAGTGCCTAAAGTGCCACCTAAGTGACTACTCTTCACCGCAGTCTTCCTCTCATCCCACGAACAGCCTATTCATCCATCTAGGCACCTATTCTGCATTAATTCATCCACAGAGCGCCTAATGTGCCACCCAACTGCCTATATGACCCAACCCCATATGGGACTTTGACCGGGTGTATCTCAAAAAGCAAGCCGACTTGGAGCTCCATTCTCCGGGCATGGGGAGGTACCCGTGGGCCCCCCATGACCCCAGAGTATGGAGCCCAAAGTCGGCTTGGTTATCGAGATACACCCGGTCAAAACAGCATCCCACCTGTAAACTATCTGACAGGCCCCTGTAGGCTGTCTGTGGGCATTGGACCGAAAGGTCCGATTGGCCCGAAATCGACACCCACACCTTGTCAGGTGCCCCTGGGGCCGTGTCTTGAGCCTCGTACCCCTTCGACCCGTTTTCGTGCTTAATTGGCCCAACTGTCAACGAACAGCCTACATCAAATAGGTTGCAGGACGGTCGTCTGGAAAGCAGGGGTCAAAAGGTCACAGGGGCTCCAAATTTGATACGGTGGTAGTCCAGGGGCCCCCGGGTCAGGATCCTGGCTATCAGGATCCTAGGTTGGGCCCGAGTCTTTTTCTTAACCCTACCCTATATTTTCACTTTGCCCTTTGGAGAGGGCCTGTCTGTCTATGAGTGCAAGAGGCCTTTGTCAGAGATTTTTACAAAGCAGGCCAAAATAATGTGCCTGCGCTCTAGGAACTCGTCCTCCTAGTATGTGGCAGTGGGGACCCTAGGCTACCAGGATGAGAAGTTTGGGGCCCCTCGGACCCCCAGGGGCCGAACGGCAGCTGAGGACACGTGCAACTTATTGCATGCGTTTTCATAGGTGGTTGGTGGACATTGGACCGAAAGGTCCGATTGGCCCGAAATCGATACCCACGCCTCGCCAGGGGCCCCTGGGGCCGTGTCTGGAGCCTCGTGTCCCTTCGACCAGTTTTCGTGCTTAATTAATTGGCCCAACTGTCAACGAACAGCCTACATCAAATAGGTTGCAGGACGGACTTCTGGAAAGCAGGGGTCAAAAGGTCGCAGGGGCTCCAAATTTGACACGGTGGTAGTCCAGGGGCCCCTGGGTCAGGATCCTGGATATCAGGGTCTTAGGTTGGCCCCGAGTCTTTTTCCTGACCCTACCCTATATTTTCACTGGGCCTTTTGGAAAGGGCCTGTCTGTCTATGAGTGCAAGAGGCCTTTGTGAGAGATTTTGACAAAGCAGACCAAAAAAAATTCCCTGTGCTCTAGGGACTCGTCCTCCTAGTATGTGGCAGTGGGGACCCTAGGCTACCAGGATGCGAAGTTTGGGGCCCCTCGGACCCCCGGGGGCCGAACGGCAGCAGAGGACACGTGCAACTTATTGCATGCGTTTTCATAGGTGGTTGGTGGACATTGGACCGAAAGGTCCGATTGGACCGAAATCGACACCCACGCCTCGCCAGGGGCCCCTGGGGCCGTGTCTGGAGCCTCGTGTCCCTTCGACCCGTTTTCGTGCTTAATTGGCCCAACTGTCAACGAACAGCCTACATCAAATAGGTTGCAGGACGGACGTCTGGAAAGCAGGGGTCAAAAGGTCACAGGGGCTCCAAATTTGACACGGTAGTAGTCCAGGGGCCCCCGGGTCAGGATCCTGGATATCAGGGTCCTAGGTTGGCCCCAAGTCTTTTTCTTAACCCTACCCTATATTTTCACTGGGCCCTTTGGAGAGGGCCTGTCTGTCTATGAGTGCAAGAGGCCTTTGTGAGAGATTTTGACAAAGCAGACCAAAAAAAATTCCCTGCGCTCTAGGGACTCGTCCTCCTAGTATGTGGCAGTGGGGACCCTAGGCTACCAGGATGCGAAGTTTGGGGCCCCTCGGACCACCGGGGGCCGAACGGCAGCAGAGGACACGTGCAACTTAGTGCATGCGTTTTCATAGGTGGTTGGTGGACATTGGACCGAAAGGTCCGATTGGCCCGAAATCGACACCCACGCCACGCCAGGGGCCCCTGGGGCCGTGTCTGGAGCCTCGTGTCCCTTCGACCGGTTTTCATGCTTAATTGGCCCAACTGTCAACGAACAGCCTACGTCAAATAGGTTGCAGGACGGACTTCTGGAAAGCAGGGGTCAAAAGGTCGCAGGGGCTCCAAATTTGACACGGTGGTAGTCCAGGGGCCCCCAGGTCAGGATCCTGGATATCAGGGTCCCAGGAGGGTGCAAAAATTTTCCCTGAACTCTAGAGACCTGTCCTCCTTGTATGTGGCAGTGGGGACCCTAGGCTACAATTATGATGAAGAATAGGCACCTAGGTGGACGAATAGGCTGTTCGTGGACAAGGGGAAGACTCCGGTGAAGAGTAGGCTGTTAGGGGACGTTCAGGTGCTCCGTGGACAAATTGATGAAGAGTAGGCAGTTAGGAGGATGAATAGGCTGTTTGTGGACGTGAGGAAGACTCCGGTGAAGAGTAGTCACTTAGGTGGCACTTTAGGCACTCTGTGGACTAATTCATGAAGAATAGGCGCCTAGGTGGACGAATAGGCTGTTCGTGGACGTGAGGAAGACTCCGGTGAAGAGTAGGCTGTTAGGGGACGTTTAGGCGCTCCCGGACGAATTGATGAAGAATAGGCAGTTAGGGGGATGAATAGGCCACTCGTGGACGTGAGGAAGACTCTGGTGAAGAGTAGGCTGTTAGGGGACGTTTAGGGGCTCCGTGGACAAATTGATGAAGAATAGGCACCTAGGTGGACGAATAGGCTGTTCGTGGACGTGAGGAAGACTCCGGTGAAGAGTAGTGACTTAGGTGGCACTTTAGGCACTCTGTGGACTAATTCATGAAGAATAGGCGCCTAGGTGGACGAATAGGCTGTTCGTGGACGTGAGGAAGACTCCGGTGAAGAGTAGGCTGTTAGGGGACGTTTAGGCGCTCCCCGGACGAATTGATGAAAAATAGGCAGTTAGGGGGATGAATAGGCCACTCGTGGACGTGAGGAAGACTCTGGTGAAGAGTAGGCTGTTAGGGGACGTTTAGGGGCTCCGTGGACAAATTGATGAAGAATAGGCACCTAGGTGGACGAATAGGCTGTTCGTGGACGTGAGGAAGACTCCGGTGAAGAGTAGTGACTTAGGTGGCACTTTAGGCACTCTGTGGACTAATTCATGAAGAATAGGCGCCTAGGTGGATGAATAGGCTGTTCGTGAACGTGAGGAAGACTACGGTGAAGAGTAGGCACCTAGGTGGACGAATAGGCCGTTCGTGGACTTGAGGAAGAGTAGGGGGTTGGGGGACCCTTTAGGGGGTCCATGGAAGCCCCCTCAGGACAGCTCAAGAGCGCCCCCTGAGGTGTCCCCAAAGCCCCTATTGCGCAATTTGGGGTCCTAATCGTCGTTTAGGGGAAAACATCCAACGTGCCCTCCAAATAGGTTACAGAAGGACGTCCACGAAAGGCGTACGGTCCATCGCACCCCTATGTGTCATCTGCCAACCTATTTGAATGGGCTGACGTCCAGCGAAGCTCCTATAAGTCCTAGCTCAGGCTCAGAGCGAAGGGGGCTTATACAGCAGATATTTTCTGGTACCAGAAAAAGATGGGGGCTTCAGACCCATTCTAGATCTGAGACAGCTGAACAAAGCGCTTGTGAAGCGCCAGTTCAAGATGCTTACGACCAGGAAAATCCTCGCGCAAGTGCGCCACGGGGACTGGTTTATGTCAATAGATCTGAAAGACGCCTATTTCCAAATACGAATAGCGTCCCATCACAGGCGATTCTTGAGATTCGCGTTCGAGGGCCAGGCATATCAATACACAGTCCTGCCGTTCGGCCTGTCCTTGGCACCCCGTACATTTACGAAGTGCATGGACGCGGCTCTCGCACCCCTGAGACTTCGGGGCATGCGAGTTATGAACTACTTGGACGATTGGCTGATTCTAGCTCGATCGCGGTCAGAGCTCATAGAACACAGGGCCACACTGCTCGAGCACCTCGAGAAACTGGGCCTGAGGCCTGTCGCCTCAGGGTCGACCAACTGTGCGTTTCGGCTCTGGAACCCTGGAAAGTAACCAGCTGGTATCAGTCTGGTGTGAGTCTGGGGACCGCCTCAAGGGTGAAAGTGGTGTCTACGGACGCCTCCACCACAGGGTGGGGAGCGCTGCTCGAGGGCAGACCGCTAGCTGGCCTGTGGTCAGAGCGGGAGAAGCTCCTTCACATAAACTGCTTGGAAATGATAGCAGTCGACAAAGCGCTACGGCGTTTCTGTCCCCAGATAAAAGGCCACCACGTCTTGGTCCGGTCGGACAACATGTCAGTGGTGGCGTACATAAATCGCCAGGGCGGCGTCAGGTCCAGAAGCCTTTACAGGCTGACGGAACCCCTCTTGGTCTGGGCTCAGCGCAACCTCCTTTCACTGAAAGCGGCGCACGTGCCTGGTCACCTGAATGTGGGTCCAGACAAGCTGTCCAGAGGCAACGTCCCGGCAGGAGAATGGTCGCTGCATCCGCAGACGGTCCAGCTGCTGTGGGAAACGTTTGGCAGAGCGCAGGTGGACCTATTCGCGTCTCGCGAAAACGCTCACTGCCCAGTATTCTTCTCAAAATGCAGAGACGCGCTGGCCCATGTCTGGCCCAGCGGTCCCCTGTATGCTTTTCCCCCCGTCTCGCTCCTGCCTCAGGTGTTGGAGCGGATCAGGGAAAACGGATGCCCAGTGCTGCTTGTAGCTCCGCTCTGGACGAACCAGACTTGGTTCCCGGTCCTGATGCAGCTGACCAGCGCTGCCCCGTGGCCTGTACCATTGAGGAGAGATCTCCTCTCTCAGGCGGCAGGCTTGATTTGGCATCCTCGCCCGGATCTGTGGTCCCTGCACGCATGGGCCATCAACGGGTACCCGCTAGCCTCCCGGAAGGAGTGCTAAACACGATCGTGCAGGCTAGAGCTCCGTCTACCAGACGGCTCTACTCCTCGAAATGGTCGGTGTTCTCTACTTGGTGTCGAGCCCGGGGCTTTTCACCTGTAGACTGCGGGGTTACGGAAGTGCTTTCCTTCCTTCAGGAGCTGATGGATGAGGGCAGGACCCCATCCACGCTCAAAGTTTATGTGGCGGCCATAGCAACGTTTGCTAAACCGGTGTCTGGCCAGTCACTAGGAAGAAACGAGTTAGTCGTGCGTTTCCTACGGGGAGCTCGGAGGTTAAACCCTCCCAGGCCCCCTTCAGTCCCGACCTGGGACCTTTCCACGGTCTTGGAGGCCATGAAAGGCGCCCCGTTCGAGCCGATCCAGCTGTCGGACATGAAGCACCTGTCCCTTAAGACGGTGTTTCTCTTGGCTCTCGCTTCAGTGAAGCGTGTAGGGGACTTACAGGCGCTTTCTGTAAGCGCGTCGTGTATGGAGTTTGGGCCTAACGACTCAAAGGTCGTACTCAAACCGAAGCACGGCTACGTGCCGAAATCCCTCAATACACCGTTTAGGGCCCAGGTAATTTCCCTGTTTGCCCTTCCGGTTCTCAATGAGGAAGAGGACGCGAGTCTCCTTTGCCCTGTCAGGGCGTTAAGGGCTTATGTGTCCCGCTCGGCTGGGTTCAGACAGACCGAGCAGCTTTTTGTTTTGTTTGGCGGGCGTTCTAAGGGACTTGCCGCTTCAAAACAGACCCTATCCAGATGGATAGTGGATGCCATAGCGCTGGCTTACACTTCCAAGGGCCTGCAGTGCCCGTTGGGTGTCAGAGCGCACTCCACGAGAGGCGTGGCCTCGTCGTGGGCATGGTATAGCGGGGTCTCCCTGCAAGATATCTGTACGGCTGCGGGCTGGGCTTCGCCGTCTACATTTATCAAGAACTACAACCTGGAGGTGCCCGCCTTACAAGCTAAGCTTTTGGCGATCTGAACTTCGGGTTTATCGGCCGCCATGCGGCTTGTGTGTGTGGAGTGTTGGCCTGTGCATCGCTCAGTCCGATGCGGCAGCTCCATGAGTGTGGTACCCCTACGGGTCTGATACCCCTACGGGACTATTTATAAAGGAGTGATGCTTCTAGCCTCTCCTCCTCTACTCTGTGAGAGTTGTGGTGATTGTGCACTAGGTGCGCCCCGGGCTTCGGCCCCGGGACTCTGGTGTTGGATCCCTGTCCGCACGGCTGTTACACTGTGTTCCCCATAGCGTAAGATATTACGCAGTACGAGAGATACTCTCGTAAGAGAACGTACTCGGTTACTAACGTAACCTCGGTTCTCTCTAGAGAGGGAACGAGTACTGCGTATCTTGCCGTGCTTGGAATACGCTCTGGTTCGCTTCGGCGTTGAAAAATCAGAGGAAATACAGCTATCGAGGGTATTTATAGGGCGAGACCACGCCTTTACTGGCGGGACATGACGAAATGGCCGCGAAGCGCCCCTATTCGTCATTACGTCACGCAGTGCCTCACTCGATAGGCTGCAGCTTTTCCAGCAAGGCAGCCAATGGGCGCGTGAGCTGTCTCGCCCTTGTCTGCTTGCTGCTGCAAAGCGTTTTACATTGATTAAAAATTAAGGATAATTTTTGGCTTCAATATCTCGAGGAAAGGAGTTTTCCCCATAGCGTAAGATATTACGCAGAACTCGTTCCCTCTCTAGAGAGAACCGAGGTTACGTTAGTAACCGAGTACGTTTTCCCTGGGGTCTACGAGCGCAATAAGTGGGCGTATCTTATTCAAATAACTTGTCGAGGTGACGTCATAAATATAGAGAAAAAGCATCGTTCGTCTATCGATTCATATCAGCGACTCAGAGTCGACTCTTACTTTTCAGAGACAATAACTTTGTATACGGTGAACTTTCATATTTAAAACTTTGCAGGATGTTTTCGTTCACTTAGATCTAATTTACACACTACATGAAAGGTCATTTTCAAAATTCCATAATAGGTGCCCTTTAATATAGTTATATCTTATTCTAATTGAATTTAGTACATTTACAAATTTGACATTAATTAGGAAAAGCCTTAAAAGGTAAAAAATGCAACTAGGAATCAAGTTAATGTCCCTCAGTGTATAAGTGAAGTAAACCCATGTTTAGTGAGTTCTGCATGTAGTTCTCTGTAGTAAACCAGTCTAGTGTTCTTGATGGTTTTCTGTAGTAAACCAGTCTAGTGTTCTTGATGGTTATCTGTAGTAAACCAGTCTAGTGTTCTTGATGGTTTTCTGTAGTAAACCAGTCTAGTGTTCATGATGGTTTTCTGTAGTAAACCAGTCTAGTGTTCTTGATGGTTTTCTGTAGTAAACCAGTCTAGTGTTCTTGATGGTTTTCTGTAGTAAACCAGTCTAGTGTTCTTGATGGTTATCTGTAGTAAACCAGTCTAGTGTTCTTGATGGTTTTCTGTAGTAAACCAGTCTAGTGTTCATGATGGTTTTCTGTAGTAAACCAGTCTAGTGTTCTTGATGGTTTTCTGTAGTAAACCAGTCTAGTGTTCTTGATGGTTTTCTGTAGTAAACCAGTCTAGTGTTCTTGATGGTTTTCTGTAGTAAACCAGTCTAGTGTTCATGATGGTGTTCTGTAGTAAACCAGCCTAGTGTTCATGATGGTTTTCTGTAGTAAACCAGTCTAGTGTTCATGATGGTGTTCTGTAGTAAACCAGTCTAGTGTTCATGATGGTGTTCTGTAGTAAACCAGTCTAGTGTTCATGATGGTGTTCTGTAGTAAACCAGTCTAGAGTTCTTGATGGTTTTCGGATGAAGCATCACACAATCTGTCAGATCAGACACATGACCTCTGACCTCAACAGTTCTGTCACTTTTACTAACTCCAGATATACATAATTATGAGCAGTTTACTATTTTGTGATGTACAGTGGTGCTCAGAATTAATGGTACCCCTGGTAAAAATGATAAAAAATGGTTATAAAAAATAAATCTGCATCGTTTATCCTTTTGATCTTTCATTAAAAAAATTGGCAAAATCCTAACCTTTCATTGAAGTAAAAGATTTGAAAGTGGGGGGGAAATCACATTATAAAATAAATGTTTTTCTCCAAAACACGTTGGCCACAATTATTCATACCCTTTTATTAAATACCTTTTTGCAATCTCCTTTTGCCAAGATAACTGCTCTGAGTTTTCTCCTATAATGCCTGATGAGTTTGGAGAACACCTGACAAGAGATCAGAGACCATTCCTCCATACAGAATCTCTCCAGATCCTTCAGATTCACAGATCCATGTTGGTGCTTCTTCTCTTCAGTTCAGCCACTCATTTTCTATATGGTTCAGCTCAGGGAACTGGGACGGTCATGGCAGAAGCTTCATTTTGTGCTCCCTAACACATTTTTGTGTTGATTTTGATGTTTGTTTTGGATTGTTGTCCTGATGGAAGATCCAACCACGGCCCATTATAAGATTTCTAGCAGAAGGCGTCAGGTTTTGATTTTTTATCTGTTGATATTTGATAGAATCCACGATGCCATGTGTCTGAATAAGAAGTCCAGGACCTCCAGCAGAAAAATAGGCCCACAACATTAAAGATCCAATGGTATATTAAATTGTACACATGGGGTACTTTTTATCCTTGTGTGCACCAAACCCATCTAGTGTGTTTGCTGCCAAAAAGCTCTTTTTTAGTTTAATCTGACCACAGAACCCTGTGCTGTTCGAAGATCCAGTCGTGTCTGACCACTGAATATGCTGGAGTTTGTATTTGGATGAGCGAGGAGGATTTTTCTTAAAACCCTCCCAAACAACAAGTGGTGATGTAGGGGTTGTTTGATTTTTTTTTAATAGGCTTTCTGACCCCAAGACTCAACTAATCTCTGCAATTCTCCATCTGTGATCCTTGAAGAGTCTTTGGCCACTCAAACTTTCATCCTCACCGTCCATTAAGGCAATATAGACACACGTCCTCTTCCTGGCAGAATCGTAACATCTTTAGATGATTATAACTTCTTAATTATTGCCCTGATGGTCAAAATGGGATTTTTCAATTCTTTAGCTATTTTCTTACATCCACTTTCTATTTTGTGATGCTTAACAATCTTTAGATGCACATCAGAACCATGTTCTGTGGTTTTACTCATTGTAATGGATGATTAAGGGAATTTGGCCTTTGTGCTTCCTCATATTTAAACTCCTGTAAAACAAGAAGTCATAGCTGGACAATTTCATGTTCCTAGTCACCCTGGTGTGCTAAAAAAGGTAAATATTAATGGGAATATACTTCATAGATATTTTATTCATAAAAAATTCTAGGGGTATGAATAATTGTGGCCAACATGTTTTGGAGAAAAATATTTATTTTATAATGTGATTTCCCCCCCACTTTCAAATCTTTTACTTCAATGAAAGGTTAGAATTTTACCAATTTTTTAATGAAAGATCAAAAGGATAAACGATGCAGATTTATTTTTTATAGCCATTTTTTATCATTTTTACCAGGGGTACCATTAATTCTGAGCACCACTGTATATACATTTATTTTATATTTTATTATTTTGCGAGTTCTCGCCTGACACTGTAAATCATCAGCGTATCATCATGTGATAGAAACAACATTTTATTTAACAAATGAATTTATTGTACATTTCAATTTCAAGTGTCACAAAAGTGTGTGAATGACATTCCAGTGGCGTGACGAAACATCTGTTAATCACACGCAGGTAATTAATCATGTGGCAGGAAGTGTTCCCTCTCGAGGCGACACTGGGGAACGCCTGCAGCGCGACAGCGTCTGAAGTGTGGAACTAGCCCAATCTCCACTGGTGTTGGGTCATGACGGAAGCTACAATCTCCACTGGTGTTGGGTCATGACGGAAGCTACAAAGGTTGACGTTCCACCAGAAGCTCTACGCAATTACACTACGTGAACTCTTGGCCCACCGAGAAGGAAATGAATACTTGAATAAAGTCGTTATTTTTGTTAGTTTTTTTGCGCTCAAAAAGTATTCTCGTCGCCTGATAGGTTTCCCTTCGAGAGTTCTGCGATGCTGCTGGCTGGGCCTCCACACACTTCTTCATTAGACACTACAGCTCGGATCTGCCCTCCACACCGGGTTCTCACGCCCGCTCGTCCTGAGCTGTGCTTGACGAGCTTCACACCAGGACAGGCACTAGTCCGTGTGGCATAGTGGGCGTTTCGTTCCCCAAAAGTGTCTTGTTGCCACACCTCCTGAGTGCCTGAGAACGGCTTGCTTCGGCCTATCAGAAGCTAACACTGTTGTGCGCTGGCTCCCATTTGTAGCTTCCGTGAACGCCGTCACAGGTGCCATCATGACCCAACACCAGTGGAGATTTGACTAGTTCCACACGTGCTTCAGACGCTGGAGGCGTTCCCCAGTGTCGTCTTCAATGCAGCGTCTCGTTCCCTACTCAGGGAACAACGGTTACAGTCGTCACCCGAGACGTTTCTAATGCATTATGTGAATGTGAGACAGACGACGGGAAGATTTAACAGCACCAGCATCATCAGATGTACGTTTGGCTTCAACGTGTGTGTGTGTGTGTGTGTGTGTGTGTGTGTGTGTGTGTGTGTGTGTGTGTGTGTGTGTGTGTGTGTGTGTGTGTGTGTGTGTGTGTGTGTGTGTGTGTGTGTGTGTGTGTGTGTGTGTGTTGGTGTGTGAGTGAGTACGTGTCTGAGTCTGTGTGAGTGTGTGTGTGCGTGTGTGTGTGTGTGCGCAGAACTCATCTCATGAAACAGACTGCCACTCAAACTGCATCACACTCCTCTAAAGTCAACATGAAATGATCTTCACATCCACATCTCAGTATTTCTCCAGGTAAATGCTTGTTTAACAGAACGGACGGGCGGTCTGATGACATCAGCTGAAGGAGAAAGACGTTTCAGAAGTGCAGCAAGTAATTACATTTTGATGAACGATTATGAAGACAAACATTTCTCTAGCATATTGTACACTGATGAAACATCCTTAATAAGAGCAGCAACGTGAATTTAGTCAGTTATCATCATTTCATGTTGACTTTAAATGTTACTTGTAATGTGTCTTTCAAGTCTTTCAAGAGTTAAAAAAAATATAAAACCTAAAAACCCAAAGGGGCGAGTGCTGCACTCACTGAAGAACCACTGAACCCTGTCTGCTGATTTACATGCTCATATTATCATATCATTGGAAAATAATGATGCTCTTCCTCAGGGTTTCTGTCAGTGGCGGCGTTTCACAAAAACCTAGAGTATGGCATTCCCTCTGGCATAACGTTAAATTACATAGAACAACGACATTACCGAACGATATACCTCACATTAACAAAATGCATAAAGCACTGTTAACTTGTAACGCGTTGTGTCAGGAGGGAAAGAAAATAGGGATCGCTCACAGCTTATTAGACCAGACAGAATCGCGGAGGCAATTGGCATCACAACAACTTGAGTTTTATTCACCAATCAAATTCGGGGCAACTATCTGTACCACGCTCCTTCCACATCGTTATCAAACAAACAAAACCAGATACAGTAAAATGAACGTGAGTTGAAAGCGTACATTTGCACTACGTGCCTGTCTTTTAGCAAAAAGATACCTTTTACTGAATATCTACAGTGGCGTAGGGCGAGGGCGTGAGGTGCTTGAAAGCAGCTTATGACTTGTTCGACCCGAGTTCGAATCTGCCTTTTGCCGAACTCTCTCTTCTCCCATTTCCCAACACCGAAACCGTGATATGGCTTTGTGCCTTTATAAAACAGCACAAGACTGTAATTAAGTAGCCTATATAGGCATTCTGTTTGTGCTGCGTGATTTAAAGAAAAGTGCACACTTTGCTCACGCAATCAGCATGGTGATCTGGTGTTTTCTCCAAAATAAAACCTTTATTTCTTGCAAGTAAAGAAATTAAGACTCGTTTATATGAAAGGAATATTTCATAAATAAATAAGCCAAGATTTTACAGTGGGAAACCGTGTTTAATTACTCCAGCATCATTTAATGTAAACTGCATTTATGACAAACAAAGAACTACACAGATGTATACTATAGGCCTACACGGTATATCAATAAATGCATGCACGTTTTCATCTGCTTTTGTTCTGACGCTGCGGAGGAGCCGGTTTCATATGACTTTTAAAGGTGACGACTGACTGAGCGATCACGAAACGCACATTTTGGGGGGGGGGGGCTGGGGTGGAAATTTAGGGGGTTTAAAAAGCCCTTCTAAAATCTTTAACGAGCATCATCATCATCAGCTGATGTTTTATCTGAACTCTGTCTCTGACTGCTAGGGTATGGCAATGGCCATACTCTGCCATACGCAAACGCCGCCCCTGGTTTCTGTCCTGTTTTCAGCACAAACATCTAAACACTCTTAAACATACGTTTACTGGAGAAGCAACATCAAATCTTGTTTTCTGTTCAACTAAGTGAGTTTTTGCTTAAAAGAAGAACAAATATCTGCCATTGCAGTCAGAAGAAAAGGTTATTTTTCTGACTAGCAAATCATTATTCTTTTTTAAGCACAAACTGACTTAATTTTGACTTAAACAAGACTTAATATCTTCAGTCATTTTGCTTCTCCAGTAAATGTATGTTGATTTAAGGATGTTTAGATATTTGTGGTGGAAAACAAGGAAGATAATCATTTTCCTGATCAAAGGCACTACAGACTAGCCTGTACATTAGTCTACTAGTAGAGGTAAAGGTTAAGTGCACTGTATTTACAGATTAAATGTGAAATGAGTATAAATATGATGCCGTGTGAGTGAGTGAGCACACAATCCTCTTCATGTCGGATCTCTCACACCCGGATCTGGTATCCGTTCAGATCCGCCGCGGGCCCCGCTCTCTTCTCCACCGACGGCCTGTGGAAACAGCGCCACCTAGAGTTAGAACCGCTCGTGTTTGTGAGGGTGAGCAGTGAATGATCTGCAGGTTTCTGAGGGTGATCAGTGAATGATCTGCAGGTTTCTGAGGGTGTGCAGTGAATGATGTGCCGGTACCGTCTGTCGCTGTGGCTCTTGCGCATCGGGCTCCCAGGGTTCCTCAGAGGAGATCCCACATCCTTCCTCCGGTCTCTAGAGGGCGACGGAGGGGCGACTTTACCGATCTGAAACAACAGCAACATCAGAAAAAATGTAATATTTGCTACATTAGGCATTTATGTCTCATATAGTCTGATAGAGTGAGAATAAGAAGGAAAAATGGCTTCATTTTATAAATCTGAGCAAAAGTATGCAGTCTGGTGCAGATGCTGATATTTGCTCAAAAAGTAGATGAATTTCTGATGCCTGTAATGTAGGGTTGCCACCTATGTCTGATAAAAAACCGGGACATCGATGACCCACCCAACGGGGGGGGGGGGGGGGGTGTTGGGGGGTTGTTGGCAATGCGCCCCCACGGAAGAAAATTTTGAAACATAACCCCTGAAATTCTTACATTTTATAGCACATTATAATGCAACTTATTAGGCAAAGTTGCATTATATATATTTTTAATATTTTTACAAGTTGCACATAAATTAATAGCAAAGTAGGCTTAATCAATATACAAGACTTTTACCACTCAGATATATAAAGGCTATCATGATCATTTTGCCAAACATTAACCATGTATTTGTTTAGTTCATAATACGTTTTATTTTTAACTTAAAGGTGACATCTGTCAAAAAATCAAATCAAACTCCACATATTCCATACCAGATGGGGGCAGAATACCTCCAGAAAGTTGGCCTACTCTAGTCTGTTTTTTAGTTTCAGGTTGTTAATCTTCTAAAACCGTCAAATAGTCCGCTATTAGTCCCGCCAAAGCCTATTTTGATCGGTGAGGGATGTAGACTAGAATGACTGCTGCCGCTGCGCTTGACAGGGCGCGTTACGAGAGAACGCGAGCCCCGGCCGCGCGCGCGCACTTTCACGTCTTCAAACAACACGAGCGCGGTCCTGCTCTCTCTCCCTCGCGCATATTAATCAAATCAATTGACACGATAGTAAGACCGCAGTTTCACGTGGAGCATTTGGAGATTTTTAGAGATTAAAGAGATACAAGCAGTGCGAGTTATTCGTGTGTTGCAGTTTGGCTGGTGGTTATGTATGTTGCCCGCATACCGCCTCCCATGGCCGAAACTGGTATTACGACACCTGTCGGGCCTGGGCTAGTAATGCTAATGCTAATTTAGGTTGATATCTCTGCAACACTATAACTTTTCATTTTTAATGACATCATCGCCCTTATTTCTTCTCATTCTTTTGATGCGTGTAGCTCATTTTTTGGATATTTTTACCTCAATTATTACACATGGCACCTTTAAACAAATACAACATATAACATTCAAAAATCATCGGCTTACTGCATTTGAAGAAAAATAAACACATCAGTTTTCTGTAGCCTTGTGCAAACTTATTCAATAGAATTAGACTTCTAGAATGTTCTTTCCAGTGCAAAAAATAATATTTTTAATGTAGTAGTTTTTCTTGTCATAGCCTACAAATGTCTCAGTTTACTCGATTTACTGAAGCCTGTAAAACAAACGCATTTGCAGCTGCACAGCCGTGTGTATATCTATGCTGCAGAGCGTCTGGCTCGCTCATAGGCTGCTCTGCGGACACTGACATGCGACCAATGAGCCAACTCTACGTCATTACACGTCAGAGCCCATGTATACATGCGCATGCAAGTCTTTTAGGGGCGCGCGCTTCTTGAGACACGCACACACTAGCACACACACGCAAGGTCTCTCATTTGCCGTGCGCGTGGCGCGCAACACGTTTTGAACATACATATTCACGTAGCTTTCGAAAACCGGGACATTCAGTGTCCCGGGAGAGTGCATAAATTTCCCGGGACAGGTTATTAAAAAGAAGGACAATCCCGGTAAAACCGGGACAGGTGGCAACCCTACTGTAATGTAAATAAATAAATGTATAGCACATACTGACATAACATGCATATAAATATAAAATATCTTAATAGAAGCTCGAGCTGAAGGAGGACATTTCTATAATTACACTAAAAGACTTTTACTTGATAAAAGAGTCTAAACTCTCAATCAGAAGAAGACAGAAGGACTGGAGGAGATTGAGTTTTAAGGTCATGTTGATCTTTAGAGTCTTTATAGGGTTAAAGTACAGATGAGCAGTTTTTATTCAGTACAAGCATCAAACATTTGCTTCTCAACAGGTCAAGACACAAACTCTCATTCGGTTTTAGGGAATATGGTAGCTTGTTTCCACCAGGGAATAAAAAAATTAGAAGTTAATTGCGACTTTTTCTTGTCACAATTCAGATTTTTTTTTCTCAGATTTCTGAGATATAAACTTCAATGCTACGCTATGTGACTTTTTATTATCATAAAATAATGAGCAAGTACATCATAAAACTATCTTCCAAACTATGTTTTTTCTTTACCCTAAATCACCATGAATATTAATATTTTAGAGCTGTCAGGACAAATAAATGAAAGAAAGAAGGCAATAATATTGCAACAGTTAATGTGCTAAGAGGTTTTCATCTTTTTCATCCCACTTTAGAAAAGGTTGTTTCGAAAGTCACATATACTACTTTATTCAATTATGGAATTATGCATTATGAAAGTTAAATGCCCTGCATGTATTTTGTTCCATTTTTGGGCTTACAAAGCAGTAATATTATTCAGATCGGGATTCCAAACCGGGAACTACTACAGGAGAATGGTATCAGTGTTTATTTCTGACAAGAACTGCGTATTTCTGTTATGAAGTGTTTTTACCATTACAACTTAACACATGCTTTTACAAGCTCCATGTTCTTGACACGTGCAGATTTAGTTTAATAACAGTTTTAAAGACATTCCATGTTCCAAACGTCAAATAAATCTATTTAAAATCTTTATGATTAACTCTTTAAGTGTGGCGTGCGTACCTTCAGCCTCATGTCCCGGGTGTGTCTCTCCAGCTCTTTCCTCAGCTCTTCACTGGACAGCTTGTCCACGTCCAGCACCGAATGCTTCCACTCGATCTGCTCCACGCTGTGGGGGTCATGTGACACGTAATGGCCGATCTTGACCTTGCACAGCGTGTGCCAGTAGCCGCGATAGGCCGCCTGGAACTCCTGCAGGAGGTCACTGAGCGTCCTGAACTCCAGAGGCTTGTACATCAGGTCCTGGCGCCGGCTGATGCCCAGGGCCCCGAAGCGGCCCCCGCTGTGGACGCCCAGCACGATGTGCCGGAAATTACTCCCTGAGAACTGAGTTTTAAAGCTGAGAGGAAAGCGCTCGACGTTCGGCATGCTGTTGGTGAGGTAACTGTGGGCCAGCTGTGTTAAGTGTCATATTCAGCAGACAGGAACACATGCATGAAATCAAATCTGTTTTATAAATGCAGGATTCATCTGTGCATACACTACTGGTCAAACATTTGGGATAATTAAGAATTTTTTAATGTTGTTGAAAGAGTCTCTTCTGCTCACCATTGCTGCATTTATTTAGCCAAAAATACAGTAAAAATTGTAAAAGAGTAATGTTCTGTCTCAAGATGCACACCCGTGTTTTAAATACACATTTATAAAAGCTACTTAAATGTCCTCATTGAACTAAGGCCTAATTCTGGCTTAATCTAAGCCCTGTCTGTGAAGTTTAAAGTTTAGCGTTAAAGTTTAGCGTCTAAATAAGGATTTAGGTCATAGTAAAAAGACTGTGCTTGTCAGAGTTACAAGTTGCTTTTATCATTTTATGAGCATTAAGATGGTTTAGATCCTATTTGTCTGGTTGCTAGCACTTTGTTTGTGTGAAAGAGTGAAGAATGAAGTACGGAGTGCCACAAGGCTCTGTATTAGGTCCTCTGTCGTTTTCAGTGTACACGCTTTTATGTCAATACTGTTAATATATTCAGTCCAGGTTTCAGTGACTTCCAAAGGCAAGGATACATCCCGAGGATCACGGCTTCCAGACATTTGATTGGTAGAGATTCTCTTGTCATTTCCTTGGCAATGTCCATTAATCTGAGGAACAAATTGTGGGTAATTATGCAATAAGAGTCTGAATGCAAGTAAACAACTGTAGTAAACGCATCTGATGATTGCAGTATTCTGCTCACAAACATTCAAAACCATCAGAAAATCATTAGTATTAAATAATGAGTATTGTGCAGGTACAGAAATATAGTCTGGGTCATTTATAATTAGCTGTAATGGACTGCTTCTGTCACTGTTATAGTGAAATAATATTTTCTTTATCTGATGTCATTATTAACATTTCCTCCTATTGTCTTCTGGAAGAGCTTTTTACACAAAACATTATAACATCATTATTTTTGACTAAATATATTTGTTTTGACTTATATTTCCTATATTAAGTTTCACTACTTTCAAAACAATCAACAGTAATTGAATCCGCCACCACATTGATTATTATTAGGTCAAAATTATTTTAATCTACTGATTATAATGTATTGTGTCAATTAGAGTATTCTACAGATTGCCATGTTCTTCCAGGTTTATTAAAAAAGCTAATTTGTTTAAGATACTTAATATAATTAAACACAAACGTCTATGTGTGGCATCTCAAACACTGATCATTAATAATATCTAATGTTTGTGGAAATATGTTGTGTGTGTGTTTATGGTTAACTGATTCAGAGAATTGGATGTTTTGTTGTAAAGAAGGGCAGATGTGGACTTACGCTGTGAGTGGCCGGCTCTTCTTGATCTCAAAGAACTGTGTTCCCGTGTGATTGTATCTGACAATGTTAAGCACATAACACAAACTGTGCTATATAAAGTTTACAGAGAATAACCTAGTCTGGGAAAACCCAGACAACTTCCGGCAAATTTAATTTGCTCTGAAAGTTAAGGTGCGTTCCATTCGACCGTAAGTGGACTGCGAAGTGGACTTCACAGGGTATTTCGCCATCTTAAGTGAGATTCCAATCCGAAGGGAATGAACATCTTCAGTTCGAAGGGCACTGCAAACGGCGTAGGGAATAAGGGAACATCGATACATCACTTCACAGGAAGTGGAGAGCGAAAATCAACGAACTGTCATTGTGCACCGCGTCACCAGTCGCAACTAACCGTTGGAAGAGATTTTAAATGTAAATTTCTAACGGCTCTGACTTTACGTATGCATTTGAGTATTCATAAATATTGTTATTATTATACAAGCTATATTATACGAGAGTATTTATGAACGGTTGGAGTGATAAATGTTACATTTCCATAGTCGATTTATGAATATCTACACAAATTAAAAGTGTGAGAACAGCTGAGGCGCAGTCTAATAAACTAATACAATGTTTTGATTTTTATTTATTAGATAGGCTACGTGTTTTGTATATATAGGCGTATATACGATTTTAAATTAGAAAGCAAAGTAAATTACAATATTAAATTAAGTTATATCATAATCTGCGAGACCCTGTTGTTGTCTTTCTTTGATGACGTAGCAGGGCATTCCAAATGAGTGATTATTGTCAGCGAAGTCCACTTCAACTGATGTACCGTGTTCGGTGAGGAAGTAGGGAGCAGTGAACACTGTTAGAGGTACCGTCGAAATCGCGGCACCAATCAGAAACTTGGGGCGGGCTTTACACGATGACGACAGCACAGCGACGGTGAAGCATATTTTGTACATTTGCAAAGATAGATGCCGCCGTGGAGCTAGAGGTGTGACGGTTATAGTTGAACACCGTCATTAGAACTCTATAACCGCCAAAACCATGTTATTAAAATATTTTTTTCACAAACATTTACCATAGAGAATGTTTAAATACTAATATCAGCTTACGAGGGAAACGGAGGCGGAGTTAGTGGTGCTTCTGCTCCTGCTGGAGATGATTCGGGAGAGGTCTGTGCCCCGACCGATAACGTGCGCTGACACGGAGTAAAGCCTTGTTTATACTCGACGCGTCCGCACGAGCGCGAAGGTGCGCTGGGCAAAAATAACGCGTTCGGTTCGCAAGACCCCATTTCGCTGCCTGTGTGCACGGGTTTTTGTAACAGCGCTCGCGGCGCAGCATCCGAGGATGAACGACTTCAAGCCGAATCTGTCCGAGCCGTAGGCTACGTCTCTCACCGCACCGACGCAGTTTGCGCGTCTAAATTGCAAAGTTCATTAGGTTTTGTTTACTGTGTGTGATTTATTTAATGGAAAGCACATTCACTTCTAGTTGTCTTCCTGTTATTTTAAATAAACGTAGAGCAAGTAGCTAATCAGTGTCTGCTCGTTTATTCAAACTAAGTTGTTCTTAACAGACGAACGTTCGCTCTGCATACGTCATCTCCTTCATCGCTCTGATTGGTTTTTTGGTCTATCCAGCCCGTTCTTCATCCCAAGGCGTCATACATGTGACGCTTTTGACATTTCGTCGAAATCTTACAACATGGCATCCTTTAGCGTCAATATGAGACGCAGATCCCAAGGCGTCATAACCGTAACTCTACCCCAGACCTAAACCTACCCATAACAGTGCGTGTTATATTGACGCTAAAGGATGCCATGTGCGTAAGATTTCGACGAAATGTCATATGGCGTCACCTATATGACGCCAAAGGATGAGAATGCGTTGGTCTATCCAATTGCGCCCAGAGGCATTTGAGCGACGTCCGTTGGTGACGCCCCTTTGGAAATGATTTGTCTATGAAGTTTTGCCAGACCATAACTCAGTTACAACTGAGAATGGTCTGGTTTTAACCAGGCTAAGAATAACCCAGATTAAGAGTCAAAAACAATATTTAATATGAATCTACTGCTACACTAAAAGTTATTTGCACAACACAGCAGATAAAGGCATGATTAGAAAATTATATTAATAATCAATAATCGTTCACCAATAGCTGACATACATTGGGTCAAAATCAGTGTGAGCGGCTCAACTACAGAACAATGTGCTGAAAACACTCATCAACTTCCAGGAGAGTTAATAACAGGCTGTCTGTAACGGTGAGAGACTCTAGCGACAGCTGAAGATGAAGACACTCGCTCACTGAAAATATCAGAGAAACAAAACTGAGCATATCAACGAAACAGCCCTCTGGACAAGACCTGACCATGAACGCACACACACACACACACACACACACACACACACACACACACACACACACACACACACACACACACACACACACACACACACACACACACACACACGTTTGTTTTTGTGATTTATGAGGACATTCCATAGGCGTAATGGTTTTTATACCGTACAAACTATATATTCTATCCCCCTACACTGCCCCTATCCCTAAACCTACCCCTCACAGGAGACATGCTGGATTTTTACATTTTTTAAAAAACATGTTTTTTTATGTTTTTTAAGCCATTTGAAATATGAGGACTCATGCAATGTCCTCATATATCACGTGTAAGTTGTAATACCAGTGTAATATGCATGTCATTATACACATTTGTGTCCTCATATATCACAAAAACAAGCACAGAGACACACGCAGACACCCCACACACACACACACACACACACACACACACACACACACACACACACACACACACACACACACACACACACACACACACACACACACACACACACAGAGAGACACACACACACTTCTGTCTAGTCTATTTCCTGGTTTTGTGACAGAGTCCTGACACTCCTGTTCTGTCTCGTCTGTGTGTCGTGTTTCATGTGCTTTCTGTCATGAATTATGTGGCCGTTGTTCCTTTTTTTGACCATGTGAGGTCCTCAGTGTTCTTTGTTGTTGTTGTTGTTATTTTATGCCTGCCACATGTTCTTATTATTGATTTATTAGTTTCACCTGAACCTTGTTAAACTACCTATTTAAAACCCGTTGTCTTGAGTTCTTTCAAGTAAAGTTTTGAGTCAAATACACCACATTGTGGCACCGAGGTAGTGCTTTACCCTGCTACGCAGGAGACCTGGGTTCAATTCCCAGTTGGACGTAACCCTTTCATGTCATGTTATGTGCCATGTTGTCATGTTTTATGTGAACGCGTGGCTCATGAGTGTCCTCATTGACTGCGTGTTCATGTCTCGTTTGGTGTGAGCACATGGCTTGTCATGTATGTTTCCTTGTGTCATGTGCTCTCCTGTCATTGTCTAGCCCCTCCCATCTTGTTTCCTGATTATTGATTGATTAGCCGCACCTGTCCTCCCTCGTTCCCTGTTTTGTTTGCTCTCCCTATTTATTGTAGCGTATTTAGGGTGAATCTGAATAATTAAATATATTCTGGATAACTAAAATCCTAAGAGCCTTCAAAGGCCGGGAAGCTTCCAAACCAGCGTTCCCCACCCCCAGGACTCAAAATTAACACACACACACACACACACACATTCCACCACACATCCCCCCCCCAGGAATGTGGAATGTGCCACAGGAAGTTAATGTTACAGAGAAAAGAAACTTCTCTTTTTAAAAGACATTGTAAACAGAAATATTCAATGTGTTTTATGTGTTTGTTTGTTCATGTTACATTGAAATAACTGAGTTTACCGCTTGCTTCGCCCGTCGTTACTGCTGCATCATGTAACCCGATCCGTGGTCTCCTTCGGAGACCCGATCCGATCTTTATATCTTTCCTTTGTAAGGCAAAGTTTTGTTTTCCATAGTCGACTCTGTTTACTTCCACGGAGTGAAACAAACGTAGCCGAGCTACTTTCATTGGTAATGCTACTCAAAGACTTTAAACCGCCGCGCAACCTGAGCGCTCAGAGACAACACGTGACGCTTACACACACAAAGGACTCCGCTCACGCACGCGGCCGGGACAGGCCTTCAGGAATGCGACAACACAGCGAGACCCATAACTTGTGCAAGTATCTCTTTATAACGCTTCTAAGGAGCATTAAGATGATGTTCGTGTTGTAATCAGAAAGGTGAATGTCTTAGGAGGAAGTATGCCAATGTTCTCTCTCTCTCACTCTCTCTCTCCCTCTCTCTCTCTCTCTTACTCGCTAACGCGTGTAAGTCATCCATTGCCCAAACTTTACGCATTTCTCGTTCATCAATGTCTTAATGTGTTTCGTTCGTGTAAATGTTTGTAAATACATGTATTCCTGTAACGTAGTAAATATATATAAGTAGACATGCCTTTATTAAATCATTATATTCACTTGACTGATGGACTTCCTCTTTGCTCAATTTCGAGTCTTTTAAGTGCCAAAGATCTTGCTACGAACTTTATAACTTAAAGATAGCGTTACATATTTGCTTATAGGGCAGAAATGTCACGATTCATGAATTCACTGTTTCCTTCATGTCTCGTGTTATTGTTGTTCTGTGAGTATGAGCACGTGTGAGTGGGCGTTACCGCTCGTTCAGTTGATCAGTGCACCGGCTGATCTCATCATCAGCGCCAGCTGCTGCCAATTCACCCCTCCATAAAAGACTCATCACTATCTCCTTTCTTTGTCAGATCGTTGCTTTGGTTTTGGTGTCTACAGTGTTGTTCCTCGTGTCCTGTCTGCAATCCTGTCTCCAGTCGAGTTCCTGTTCGGTGTCTTCGTGTCCGTGTTCGTCTCGTCTGGATGTTCACCTGCACAGCTTCACGACCTGCACTCTGCACCAGCACGCTGACCATCTTGTCCCTGCGCCACCAGCCCACCCGTGTCTCTGGACTGTTGCATTTATATTAATAAATAAGAGTTACTTGCATCTTTGCTTCCGCCTTTTCACTGTGACAGAACGATCTGACCAGCAATGGAAGCAGCAAGTGGAACCGCCTCGTCCTTGGAGGAATTCATCAAAACCAGCATGACACGGATGGATTCCCAGGAGAGGAATATCAACGAGTCGGGTCGGGCTATTCAAGCTCTCGTGGCGCAGGTGTCCGGGCTCACCCAGCAATTCCAACTTATGCGAGCTCCCACTGCGCCACCCGCACCGCCCGCTCCCCCCGTACCACCAGAGAACGTCTCCCAGTCAGAGCCCCGCCTACCTGTGCCTGAGAGTTACAACGGTGAGCCAAACTTTTGCAGAGCATTCTTAACACGTTGTTCGATGCACTTTTCCCTGCAGCCCAGAACCTTCGCTAATGAACGAAGCAAGGTTGCGTTTGTGCTCACGCTACTGACTGGGAGGGCAGCGTTATGGGGGACGGCGGTGTGGGAGAACCAGGATCCATGCTGCACCTCGTTCCTGACACTCTCCGCCGAGATGAAGAGAGTGTTTGACCGCGCTGTCGCGGGAAGAGAAGCGGCACGGATTCTCGCAGACCTCAAGCAAGATGAGAGATCTGTATCGGATTACTCCATCGAGTTCCGGACCTTGGCGGCAGAGTGTCAGTGGAACGAGGAGGCGCAGTGGGACATGTTCCTGCATGGGCTGGCTGACCGCGTCCAGCGAGAGATTTATGCCATGGACTTACCAACTACTCTCAATGGACTAATAGAACTGGCCCTCCGTGTGGATTCCCGACTCTCTCGAGTTGAACGTCGGAGGCTACCCGCTCGGATGTCTGGAGCGGTGGAGACTCTGCGGGCCAGCGGCGGGGACGCGGTCAGCCCCGTCTACGATCACGAGCCCATGCAGGTCGGTCGAGCTCGGCTTTCCCGGGAGGAGAAGGAGAGGCGGAGATCCCAGGGCCTTTGCCTTTACTGTGGCACAGCAGGACATTTTGCTTTCAACTGCCCGGTAAAAGGGCAAGCCCGGCAGTAAATCTGAGGCTACTGTCGGGTGGGATCTCCGCTGAGAAGACCTCATCAACATCTACGCTCCTCCCGGTAAGACTAAGATGGTCAGCCCACACTCATGACTGTCAAGCACTACTGGACTCCGGGGCAGAAGGTAACTTTATGGACTACACATTCGCACTCAAGATTCAGGTTCCCCTTCTGCCTCTCACCCGTACCATCGCAGTTCACGCTCTCAACGGCCAAGCTCTCCCCATCATTTCATTTACCACTGGACCCGTCACACTCTGCGTATCTGGCAACCACACTGAAACCATATCCTTCTACATCCTGGACTCCCCCCTTGCACCTATTGTTTTAGGACACCCCTGGCTCATTGAACACAACCCCAAAATTGACTGGCAACAGAAATCTGTGTGTGAATGGAGCGGTAAATGTCATGAGTCCTGTCTCGTGTCTGCTTGTCCGTCTGTTTCTGTTTCTATGTTTCAGGAGGAAGCAGTGGATTTGTCAAACGTGCCCACGGAGTATCTAGACCTGAAGGAGGTGTTCAGTAAGTCTCGCGCTGCTTCTCTTCCTCCGCATCGTCCCTATGACTGTGCTATAGAGTTACTGCCAGGTACGTCTCCGCCTAAGGGCAAGTTATATTCACTTTCTGTTCCAGAGAGGGAGGCTATGGAGAAATATATTTCTGATTCTCTAGCAGCCAAGTTCATTCGCCCATCCTCTTCTCCAGCGGGGGCGGGGTTCTTTTTTGTGGGGAAGAAGGACGGGTCCCTGCGACCTTGTATTGATTACCGGGGGTTGAACAACATCACGGTAAAGAATACGTATCCTTTGCCGCTGATGTCTTCAGCCTTCGAGAGGTTGCAGGGAGCGTCAATCTTCACAAAATTGGATTTACGTAATGCTTATCATTTGGTCCGCATCAGGAGGGGTGATGAATGGAAGACTGCGTTTAATACCCCCAGGGGGCACTTTGAATACTTGGTCATGCCGTTCGGCCTGTCCAACTCCCCGGCAGTCTTCCAGGCACTCGTCAACGACGTGCTGCGAGATATGGTCGACCAGTTCATATATGTCTACCTGGATGACATATTGATTTTTTCTTCTTCTCTCCAGGAACACGTGCAGCACGTTCGGCGAGTGCTTCAGAGGCTGCTAGAGAATGGGCTTTTTGTCAAGGCGGAGAAATGCGCTTTTCATGCACAGTCTGTTCCTTTCTTAGGGTACATTGTGTCGTCTGAGGGAGTGCGCATGGATCCTGAGAAGGTTAAGGCTGTGGTGGATTGGCCAAGTCCAGATTCCCGCAAGGCCCTGCAGAGGTTTCTGGGGTTCGCTAATTTTTACCGGCGGTACATTCGCAATTTCAGCCAACTAGCCTCGCCTCTGACTGCCTTGACCTCCCCCAGAACTGCGTTCAGGTGGTCAGACGCAGCTGAGGCTGCGTTTGCTAAACTCAAAGGCCGCTTTGTTTCAGCCCCCATCTTAGTTACCCCTGATCCATCACGTCAGTTCGTGGTGGAGGTCGATGCGTCAGAGGTGGGGTAGGTGCAGTGCTATCCCAGCGCTCTCTCACGGACGACAGGATGCACCCATGCGCGTTTTTGTCTCATCGATTATCCCCTGCCGAACGTAACTATGATATTGGTAATAGAGAGTTGTTGGCAGTCAAGCTGGCATTGGAGGAATGGCGCCACTGGTTAGAAGGGTCGGGGGTACCTTTTGTCGTCTGGACAGACCATAAGAATTTGGAATATATCAGAACTGCTAAAAGATTGAACTCTAGGCAGGCTCGGTGGGCACTTTTTTTCGGACGTTTTGACTTTTCTCTCTCGTACCGCCCGGGTTCCAAAAACATCAAACCCGATTCTTTATCGCGCATTTTTGACCGTTCCGATCGCCCGTCTACTCCCGAGTGCATTTTTCCAGAGACTCTAATTATCTCTACACTCACATGGGAGGTCGAATCGAAGGTCAAGACGGCCTTACAAGGGGTAACGCCTCCGGTCGGGTGCCCACCGAACCGCTTATTTGTGCCAGAGGAATTACGGTCCGACGTTATTCAGTGGGGGCATTGTTCCAATGTAGCTTGTCATCCAGGAGTTAGCCGCACTACATATTTAGTCAAGCAACGATTTTGGTGGCCACGTATGGCTCGCGACGTTCACAGTTTTGTTTTGGCTTGCTCAGTTTGTGCCACTGGTAAGACTTCCAATCGACCCCCAGATGGGCTCCTTCAACCGCTGCCGGTCCCTTCGAGACCCTGGTCCCACATCGCTCTAGATTTCGTCACCGCCCTCCCACCCTCTCAGGGTAACACGGTAGTTTTAACCGTGGTGGACCGGTTCTCGAAGGCGGCTCACTTTATTCCCTTGCCCAAATTGCCCTCAGCCAAGGAGACAGCGGTAACAGTCGTTAACCACGTCTTTCGGTTACATGGCCTCCCGACGGACGTGGTTTCCGACAGAGGTCCCCAATTTGTGTCCAAATTTTGGCAAGAATTTTGTAGATTACTGGGGGCGACTGTTAGCCTGTCCTCAGGGTTTCATCCCCAGAGCAATGGCCAAACTGAGAGAGCCAACCAGGATTTGGAGAGAACGTTGCGATGTATGGTTTCCAAGAATCCTTCCTCATGGAGCCAACAACTGTCAATGGTGGAGTACGCCCACAATTCATTACCAGTATCATCCACGGGCCTATCTCCGTTTGAGTGTAGCATAGGGTACCAGCCACCAATTTTTCCCAGTCTGGAACCCGAAGTCGCGGTTCCCTCCGCTCACGCCTTTGTCCAGAGGTGTCATCGCACTTGGACTAGAGCCCGAGAGACTCTACTCCAAGTGGGAGCGCGCACCAAGGCCAAAGCCGATCGCCACCGGCGGAGGCCTCCCGTATACGTCGTCGGTTCCAAAGTGTGGCTTTCTACCAAGAACATTCCTCTCCGTTCCGTCTCGAATAAGCTTGCTCCCAAATTCATTGGCCCGTTTTCTGTCACCAAAATCATTAGTCCGGTGGCAGTCCGCCTCAACCTTCCTCCAGTGTACAGGAGAATTCATCCCGTTTTTCATGTGTCCAAAATTAAGCCAGTTTTTCATTCTCGTATTAATCCGCCTGTCCCGGTTCCCCCACCGCCGCGACTCGTAGACGGGGATACCACATATTCGGTTCATCGTATTCTGGACTCTAGGCGGAGGGGACGCGGGTTCCAGTATTTGGTGGACTGGGAAGGTTACGGTCCGGAGGAGAGAAGTTGGGTTCCTGCTAGAGACATTCTGGATCACTCCCTTATTGATGATTACAATCGACAGGTAAGGGAGTCTGGGGACGCCAGGAGGCGTCCCTAGGAGAGGGGGTACTGTCACGATTCATGAATTCACTGTTTCCTTCATGTCTCGTGTTATTGTTGTTCTGTGAGTATGAGCACGTGTGAGTGGGCGTTACCGCTCGTTCAGTTGATCAGTGCACCGGCTGATCTCATCATCAGCGCCAGCTGCTGCCAATTCACCTCTCCATAAAAGACTCATCACTATCTCCTTTCTTTGTCAGATCGTTGCTTTGGTTTTGGTGTCTACAGTGTTGTTCCTCGTGTCCTGTCTGCAATCCTGTCTCCAGTCGAGTTCCTGTTCGGTGTCTTCGTGTCCGTGTTCGTCTCGTCTGGATGTTCACCTGCACAGCTTCACGACCTGCACTCTGCACCAGCACGCTGACCATCTTGTCCCTGCGCCACCAGCCCACCCGTGTCTCTGGACTGTTGCATTTATATTAATAAATAAGAGTTACTTGCATCTTTGCTTCCGCCTTTTCACTGTGACAAGAAAACCCAATTCTTCTGGCCAGAGAATTGCGTTTCCTGAAATCCTATCAAGTAAGATGATATTGGGGATCCCCTCAATATTATTCGGACAATTGAGCTAAATTAATTTTGCCTGCTTTGTAAGACGTGATCTTTGTAATTAACTGCAATCAACTTGTAAAAAAAAATGAAAGGATTGCATGTATACATCCAGGTAAAATGACATTCTCCTTTAGAGGGAGATTTATTAACATGTAAGACTGATCTAATCCAAACATGTATGAATAATTATTAATTACCAATTATTAATTATGATATGCAAATTCCCCAAGGATTAGACCCGCCTAAAGTCTTTACATATTTTATGGTGGAGGAATATGCTAGGCACACTTTAAACTTGTTTTTGAGCAAAAGAGATCAGTTCAATCTTGTCTATATTGTGATTTAATAGTGTACGTGCACCTCGGTTGAGCGAACGCACTGCGAACTCACCGTGACTGATTAAAGGCAAAAAGCCATTTCAGTCCAGCGAAACTAAGAAGTAAACTGCAGTTTTCATAGTTTCATAGTATTAAATTTGTCCTATAAAAGACGAAGAAACCTCTTTTGAACGACGACATTTTTAATATTAAACTCCCCTGTCCGAACGATGTTCTTCTGTCAGGGTGAAGACAAGATTTAGTGAAACGATGCTCTTTCACTATTCTTAAAAAGGCCTTATATTAAATCGTTAGATTAACGGTAAACTCCTGGTTAAAAATTGACGTAGCTACTCAATTGTAAAACCTAAAGCATATCTAATCATAAGTGCTATTTGATATGTTATGGGAGTCGAAAAAACAGACGAATAATTCCTGTTATTTATGCGCAGCGCAGAAGCCCTGCCAGACGTGTTTGTTAGAATATAGCACAGAAAAAAATCCAAAACCTTAAAACATTTTAATCAGTAAATGCTATTTGATAAATGTTATTTGGATTCGAATGACAGACGTATAATTCCTGTTGTCCGTATAATTCCTATTAATGTGGGGAAGCGAAGAAATCCTTCCGTGCACACGTGCCGAAAAAAAAGAAAACCCGCCGAGGTTTGAAATTTATAAGCGAACACGTATGAATCATAGTGCTAATTATTTGTGGGTAGCGAAAAACAGATGCCTAATTCCTGTGAACCCTATGTGTGTGTGTAGGAAAAAATCTTGCCACGCTGTTTAGTGAAATATAGCACCAAAACCTCCAAAACATTTTAATCATTAAATGCTATTTGATAAATGTTATTTGGATTCGAATGACAGACGTATAATTCCTGTTATCTATATTAATGTGGGGAAGCGAAGAAATCCTTCCGTGCACACGTGTCGAAAAAGGAAAAACCCGCCGAGGTTTGAAATTTATAAGCGAACACGTATGAATCATAGTGCTAATTATTTGTGGGTAGCGAAAAACAGATGCCTAATTCCTGTGAACCCTATGTGTGTGTGTAGGAAAAATCTTGCCACGCTGTTTAGTGAAATATAGTATCCAAAACCTCCAAAACATTTTAATCATTAAATGCTATTTGATAAATGTATTTGGATCCAACCGACAGACGTATAATTCCTGTTTTCTCCTACATAGCGCAGGAAAAAAATTCTGCAAGTCGTGTTTGTTAAAACATAGCATCAAAAATCCGCTGAGATTTAGTTTTGATAAGTGTGATCGCTACAGAAAGCAAAGCGTCTGCACGCTCAAATTTGAATCACACATGGAAGCAGGCCGGTTGTTGTTCCGCTGACAAACACTAGAGGACAACCCTTAGCCTAAGTGATTGACAGTTCTCGAATTACGTACCGCCCCCTGACTTCATCCTGCATGAGCGAAATGTCGCCATCGTGTGGACACTAATAACAAGGTCAGCCTTTCCTAAATAATTTTCTCTCATCACCATTTCAGTGTTCCAATGAATTCCTGAAATTGTGTCCCTAACTTTCAATGCATGTGCAAGTTCCAGTGTTACAAACATGTTTCACTCCTGACTGTGTACACTTATTTTGAATTGGGTTCAAACCACGTTTGAATTTAAAAATTCAAAAGTAAGTATTAACAGTTTCTGATGACCACTTAAGTAGTGCGGCCCCCTTGTGGCCTTCCCCTGCTAAGTCAGCTCATCTCCTATCTCCTACTCTTATTCTGTTTTGAAGTGGCCTTCTCACAGTTGATTTTATGTTGGATATTATCCTCATCATACATAATGCCAACCTTAAATTTCCTACACTTATTCAAATTTGATTTGAAACAAACAAATTTCAAGATTAATGTGAATTAAGTCTCCTTCCCTGTGGGCAAGAGTTTTATGGCTTTACGTCTATATTTCCGGTCTCAAATTATTTTTAATAATTTTGATTTGATATGTTATGACAACAATTCTAGAAGTTACTTAACATCCATGCATACGCTCGATTTGAAGTGTATTTAAACCAGTTTGAATGCAATTCAAATCAAGTTCTCGGTCAGCCAGGTTGACCACTAGGAGGAAGTGACCCAAACCCCTTTGTGGCCCAAACGCGCCACTACTGCCTGTCTTCTCCCGGGGTCCACCCTACTTTATTACTTTAATTATTAATTTCCATTAATAGTAAAAGTAATAATAATAAAAGGAATTTAATAAAAAAAAAATTTTTTTTTTTTTTTTAGGAATTTTTTTTTTGGTTAAGTTATTTTGATAAATAACATCATTTTCATAATTTCCTTTTTACCATTATTTAGGAAAACCTTTGCTTCTATTTTCTACATACATAATTACTCAATTCAGTTTAAACAAGAAAGCTTTCATTCACTGTTAAGCTACTTGTTCACACTGTTCTGTATTTATAGGTAGAAACCACTAAAGAGCTGTGGTGATTTGACAGTCATCTCTGCTTGGAGTCCAGCACGCTGGTTCATCTGACCTGCGTCACCAGCACTGACTGAGCGCGAGTCCCGGACTTTCCTGTATCTCTCCGTTAGTGCGGCCCGCAACAACGACATCACCAATTTGGCACTGCCGGTTGTGATTCAAAGTCAGGTTGCGTGAGAGGGAGCACATCGGTACAGATACACGAAAGGCCCGGGACACTGCTGTCAAGCGTTTGAGACGACAGAAAGACCAACCACGATGCTGACTCCAACCCAAATGACCTCATTCCACCCCAGGCAAACTAAACAAAGGTATTAAACCCATCCACTTAATATTTGCTACAGAATCTAGAGATTCCCCCGGTTATTGAAGTGTTTGGCTCCCTCCTCCTCTCCGAGCCACAAACCGCAGGCTTAGGCCTCCTCTTCCCCTGTAACACTTCCTGTGTACTCTTAACGCCATTTCATTACAGACCTTCCCATCTTGGATGGTTGCATGTTACTTCAAACTCTGCTATCTTGCCACTGCTCTTTTCTGTCGTGCTCTGTTCTTTTCAGTTCACCTAGAAGACAGAACCTATCTGAGACAACAAGGAACGCTGAATAATAATTAGACAACAAGCCGCTAGCATCAACAGGTGACCCCCTAAGCTACCGCCCTGTTAAAATTTTATTCAGGCCCATGATGACCTAACCAAATTGTCCCACAGAATGATTTAACTGTCTGCATCAGTTAACCACAATTTGCATACGCGGCATAGCCCGTATTATAGCTCGTTAAACGTAGAACAACTTGCTTGGTCTCTCTGTGTGTGTTGTGTTCCTCTCGCCCACAGTCGAAACCAGTATGTTCCGGTCCTACAGTCCCACAACCGCTGGGACAACCTGGACACATGGCTGAGATTCATGACACCTCCATTCCTGCCCAAGGTCGCCAGTGACTCAGAGCTTCAAAGCCAAGAGCGACGTGGACAAGCTGATGGCGCACAAACCAAGCCAAAGCTCCCACGACAAAGACCGGCCCGACACGTCCAAAACCTCGCTTGCCAGCTCATCGCACCAGCACGTCTCCATGAAGTTGCAACGCTAAGGATGCAAGCCGAGGATGACAACGACCCCGAGCTACAGAAGGAAGTGAAAAGACTTCAACCTGCCCTGTCTGATCTTCTACACACAGACCGCAGAGAACAGTCAGAGAAAAGAGCCAGAGAGGAACCCAACGAGAAACTCCGACAAAAGTGAAGCCCCTTTGCAAAGAGCAGAGGCCGAACTTAAAGAGACTCGAAAGCCACGGCCTGAAAAAGAAAAAACTTGCAAGAGGCCCGTGCTACCAGCCACAAGCTCGTTCAGCAGAGACTGAACCCAAAGAAAGAGACACTAAAGCCACGGCTCTTGAAACCACTTACACACGGGCCGAGCTGAAATCCATGAACTTACTCAACAGAGACACGATCTCAAAGCCGAACTTGACATTGTTCCACAGAGTTGAAACACTCTTATAGACTACCAGCCGCTGCGGCAGGCCTTCATTAAAGAATTCTCTGATCCAGAATCCGAAAAGACTTTGAAAAACCCCACGATCTACTGTCTCTGAACACTACTCAGAGATGCCTCCAGAGGGCGCCCCATAACACCATAGCCCTGTTCACAGAGAGTCGAGTCCGTTCCAGGCCACTGGTAAGCCCAAGCCTGAGCACGCATCAGACAAACACAATGCCGCCACGTCTGAGACAGCCGAGACCCTGAAGTCGCTGAAAAGCTTCTTCACAAAAGACTTTCCAAAAATTCAAGAGGTACAAGCTTTACATCCTATACCTGAGCGTAAGACCTACAGGTACACAGAACACTGCTCGTCAGCCACAGACACAGAGCAAACGGTCACATCACAAAGTGACAGCAGCACACAGCCACCACAGCTGACAGCTGCACAGCCTGAGTGAGACCGCACAGTTTCCCACAGCTGGGACCGAAACCCCAAAAGAACTGATCAAAAGGGGGTGGGCCCGGAAACTCTACCTACCCATCACTCTAGACAATGAGGTGAGCCTTGAAACACGGGAAAGTCACCGGCTCAGACCTCACTTTAATGTCAGCTCAACTCTTTGAAAGACTCAGTGCTATAGCTAAGAGCGAAGATCGAACTCTTATACCCCACATGTGTGAGCTGAACGTGCAGTCGTACAACCAGAACGTACAACCGGCTAGAACAGAGAGCTCCCATTTACCTGACAATTGGTCCTTTTGAGGCCTACCCACCCAGTGTACATCTCACAAATGAGCATGCACCCCTTTCTGATTGGCAAAGACCTGCTAGAACGCTCTAAGCTTCATTAGACTTCAAACACCTGACCGTCTGGGCCCTCCAGTCACACTGGTCACCAGAGCCAGACTCCAAGGTCAGAGTTCCCAAGAACTCCAGCAGCCATCTAGGGGTACACAGCCTCATCACCAAGTCAAAGTTCCAGTTCGCTACCCTGCACCTTCCAACTCGCCAAAGACCACGCAATGCCCACTCAACGATGCGTGACCTAATGCAGAAGGCCTCTAACACAGAAGGCCTCCTCAGAAAGAATTCCTAAAACCCCACTGACTTTGAACTGCAAAACCAGAAGACACTGCACGAACACAGTGCAAGACTCTGCTAAAAGGGTCCCTGATCAGCATAGAACATAGAACTTTTAAAAGTAGATGAAAATGTCTGCCCAAAGAGTTGCAAGACTCTGCATTCGTAAAATTAGAATTTTACTGACTTAAAGAAAATCTTGAATGGACGTGTAAGGCTCACCTGCCAACAGACTATGCACGACTCTTTCGAACCAAGCATTTGCAACATGCTGGTTGAAATGACACTGCTAAACATTAGTTTCTATGACAATGAAGGGTTACAGGAAACGCTAGCTCCAAATAGGGCATACGTCACTGCGACGTCAGAGTTGAGTGAAACCACCTGAGCTTTAAACTACAGTTAACCTATGGGCGTGCATTTAATCGTTACGATCCAACTAAAACACAATGTGCAGCACGCATTTTTGATCGCTGGCTTGTCTAAATGCAGATAAACGATTGCTGAAATTGACATCTCTACTTTAAGTAAAATAGCCTTAGATTTCCAACTAAAATTAGCATGTTAAGCAGTAAAGCGTAAGTCTGTTTGATGAAGAAACCTCATCTCAGCAGCCTGTAAACTGTACCGATGTTTATTCTGCTTTGCTTAAAAGAAATCCAAATTGCAGTATGACTAAACCTGTGTCTTAACAAAGAAAGCTCAGGACAAAGTTATATCTAGGTAGACCTGGGCGACGCTCCCCTTTCTACAAATGTAAAGGCCTTACAAATTATTGTTTGATTGATGTAATTCACCTAAACTTTAGCTGCATCTGCAAACAGAGAGCTACCTAGTGATCAAAACTGCTGTAATCGCTGAAAAGTCAGCAGTAGTGCACAAGAGGGACGTAACTATATATGCTTAGACAAGCTTTGACTCCCAGCAAATCTATTTCCTTACTCTGTAAACAAATAGAATAAGTTGCTTAAAATAAAGAGAAGAGTTCCATGAGTAAAATTAACTAATGCCAAAACACATCTGCATTTTACTTCATGTAACACCGAGTCCTAGAAAGACTTAAAATAAAGTTGCACCCCGGTTAACCCGTTTAAACATGCATAATTCATGTAAAATGTACAGACAGCCTTTAGGGACTGTTTGAATTGTCTGACATGCTCTAGTTTCCATGACAACGACTTGTCACAGGAAGTGCTAACTTGTGATGTCACCTTGTAAACAAACCAGCCTAGGTGGCTACGCTAACCTAGCATCCTTCCAGCTCACGCTAAGCTAAACTAACATAGCATCCAGCTAGCTTACGCTACACTAAGCTAACCTAGCATCCTTCCAGCTCACGCTAAGCTAAACTAACATGGCATCCAGCTAGCTTACGCTACGCTAAGCTAACCTAGCATCCTTCCAGCTTACGCTACGCTAACCTAACCTAACATCCATCCAGCTTAGGCTAAGCTAAATAATAACTTCTACAATTAGCAGTTAGCATAATTTACTTGAACCCTTAATCACCGCTTGTGTTTACACAGTGCACAGTATTCTAAAATACTTTCCTTAACACCAGATAGGGTTCCTAATTATTCACATTCCGTGTTTGCAATTCTTCTTAGCTAAAGTTCACCTTTACTAGTTGAGGCATAGCCCTTGCTAACCGTCGAAGGCTAACTTTGAAGATACCCTGTTAATTAAACTTAAGTTAACTACATGTAAACTGTGTAGCTAGAGAAGAATTCATATAGCAATAGCCATCTTCATCGGCAGGTGACTAATCCTTTGATGGGACACACACGATGTGGCCTCGAACACGCAACCGTTGTAACCCACTATGAAGTGTTGGCCCAGGCAAATCAAAAGTTTAGTCACTAATGCCACTGATTATTCTCGCCTTCAGATCATTTCCGTTGTTTTGATCACTTTGTTTCTTTTTGCTTTTAATTTTAATTTTTGTTTTCTTTTGGCTCTTCTTTAATTTTTTTCCCCATTTTATTTTATTTGACCTTGATATTAATAGCACTCAGCTATTCCCCCTACTTTTCGGTCATCTCTATGATTTAAAATTTATTTTATTCTTTGACCTGGATATTAATAGCACTCAGCTATCCCCTTTACTTTTCGGTCATCTATATGATTTAAAATTTATTTTATTTCCTCTCTTGTTCAAATGTGGTTCCATTTCCCATAGGGCCCAGAAAGGAAACAGAGACACCTTTATTTGTGATTTTGTTTTATTTGCAACAAGTGTACTCATTTTTGTGACCCTGCAACACAAGTAACTTCAACAATTTACTAGGGCACAACTATAGTCCAGAGGATTGATAATAAGCATAATTTGAATAGGAAAGCTGTCCTTTTTCCCCATCATTCACTTCGTCAAGCCGTAGTGAACCACTAGTTAAGTCCAGAGAAATAATTTAGTCATAAGAACCATCTTAAGGCATTTATTTCATCTCGGCTATGCCCTTTCCATGGAATAATCTCGGAACCACACCTCTTAGCCTCCTAACATCCACAGCTAAGATAAGATACAAGACACACTTCACTAGCTAGCTACATGTGAAACACCTAGCTTTAAGCTACATACCTAGCGAACCAGTTAAACCATGGTTCTGAACTTTTAGGGTCATGCATTAGGCTCTCACTACAAGTATGACAACATGTCACAGAGCCCCTGCTTCACCTGACCTTAACCTTCCAGCTTACCAAAGACTATCACAAAACTATGGACACTATGAGAAACCACCTCTCATACACCTCCAACCACCCACGAAAGTCGTGTGCACCCACCGACAACCGGTGCCCCACACAACCTACGTCAACAAGCACATGCTGCGTGCACTGGACAACATTCAGCGTTCTGCACCTGATGCCATCACCGCGCCACAGCTTGTTCTGCCACAGTGCAAAAGGGGGGTAATGCCACAATGTATGCCCTATGCCCATGACGCACCATGTGCTGCAACCCGCAGCACCAGAGACACTTGCAAGACACCGAAGCAAGTGGCATACTGGCGCCCTCAAAGCGAAAAGACTGTCCTAGCCAACCAAGGACGATGTTCGCTGAAATTTTTCCTCCCTTTCTCTCTTTCTCTCTCCCTGTCACTTTTACCAGGATGCTGCTGTGCTTCCAGCCAACCAGAGGGCAGCCGCAATCGGACATCTCACCAGGTCCGGCACCAAGCACCATCCTAAGGGAACAACCAAGACTCCTTTTCTGCCGGACCCGCACTCAGAAAATGCCTGTGCCACCTGATCCTCACAACGCCTACAGAACGCACTACCCCGGCGTAACGACACAATACAGCTGGGTAGGTGCCAACGGACAGAGGAGGCCCTCACGCACACTGAGGCCGATGTCGAACACATGCTCGACCAACTTGAGAAAATGACTGTCACGCTAGCGGAGCCAGGTGGCCACAACCGCCGCCGCACTGCCGTCAGAACTCTGTTTAACACTTGTATGTCCGGCATGAATGCAGTAAACCTCGCCAACGTCGGACGGCATGCAGCCAAAATTCAGACTGAGATTCCACAGAGAACAGAGCCACTCACAACAGAGTGCATCCCTGCAGCCCATCGACAAGACAATAGGGAACTGTGGTAACTTTCAACACTCACAGCGTTCTGCCTACCCCGACAGTGAACTCCATGAAACAGCTGCTTACTGCCTTCCATAATGACTTTGCTCAAAATCAGCTGGTAACAGCCCTGATGACAAACCTGCTAAGGGGGGGGGTGAACTCCTCCATCGACAGCCTCGCCATGGGTAGAATCCCACCGCACCTGATACCCTTAGGCCTCATGCAAACCGTGCTGGCGTCCGCCATCACCACGCCAACTGACTCTTTAAAAATACACCTTGCCTACTCTCATGGGTAGTGCCATCCCACTCTGCATCACCACAAGCAGAGAAAATGGGACGTTCCCCTGAACTTACCCATCATAGTCAAGCCGAATCCACCGGCTCAAGAACATTGTCCATGTCAGATTTTGAGAGGCAGCACTCACATCAAGATCCGCATGCCGTACGTGATTGCCTTGCATGACAGCGACACCAAGCTGTCCCCAGCTCCGAATCCACACATGTGCACATTGACCAAAGACATTTACTATCCCTGCCCTAACAAATCTTTCCTCAGAGACAACCCTGACGGAACCTGCGGGCTGCAGATCAGTGGCACAAGCTGCCCTGCTAAAGCCAAGCCTCGCACTCAAGTCACCGAGACCCAAGCAGAGATTGTAAGTGATCTGTCACCTTGCTCAGCCAGAGCAGCGCATCCAAGTACCAAAAGGCCCCATCCTTCTTCAAGAACCACACTCTCACCCTAACTCCAGAAAGGGAATTGTGGTTTGCAAACAGAGATCCCAGCTAATTGACATTACATCTATCAACTACACCCTGACACTCGACGGTCATCCTGCACAGGAGGCTCAACGAGATGCGAACATCTACAGCCAAGCCCACGGGACCCTCAGGAAGAGGGTACCACGCTGGAGGCTGCGTCGAACTTTATCAAGCTGAGCCCTCAGCCTCAGCCTAACAGCACCTCCTACCCAATCATCATGATTCACTTGCCATCCGCCAATGGTGATGATTTGTCGTCATATGATGTCCAACACACGGGGACATCATCCGACGAAAGGGGGGAAATATGTAGCTTATTTAGGGTGAATCTGAATAATTAAATATATTCTGGATAACTAAAATCCTAAGAGCCTTCAAAGGCCGGGAAGCTTCCAAACCAGCGTTCCCCACCCCCAGGACTCAAAATTAACACACACACACACACACACACATTCCACCACACATCCCCCCCCAGGAATGTGGAATGTGCCACAGGAAGTTAATGTTACAGAGAAAAGAAACTTCTCTTTTTAAAAGACATTGTAAACAGAAATATTCAATGTGTTTTATGTGTTTGTTTGTTCATGTTACATTGAAATAACTGAGTTTACCATTATGTATTTTTACATGTAACTGCGTATTCCCTAGAATTCTAACGAAGGAGAACTGAATTTTGCAGTCATATATATTCTATTATACTTCCCCTTTTGAATTATACGAACAATGTATCTAATCTCATCTTACGATTAGTCTTTTAGGGGTTTGATCTATGTGTTGGGAAACTAATGGTATAAGGTCTTAAACTTTGCAAACTGTTTAACCAAATCCGTTTTTGGCAAGTTTGGTCTTGATAAACTCCAATCTTCGTTCCCCATTTGTTAATTGACATTACATTTTGCTAAACTTGGTGACACACTAGTATTATAAAAATTGTGAAGATTCTTCCCTTAAACACCCAATGAAATTAGGGAGTCAAATGCCTGGTTAGAACACCATGGGCCATAAAACCTCCCCCCAAAGAGAAAGCTCCTGATTGGACCCTCTTCCAAAAGAAGGCGGAAAAGTCAGGGCTTCAAAAGGACTGAACACCAGTTTAAACACCCGCTTGCTTCGCCCGTCGTTACTGCTGCATCATGTAACCCGATCCGTGGTCTCCTTCGGAGACCCGATCCGATCTTTATATCTTTCCTTTGTAAGGCAAAGTTTTGTTTTCCATAGTCGACTCTGTTTACTTCCACGGAGTGAAACAAACGTAGCCGAGCTACTTTCATTGGTAATGCTACTCAAAGACTTTAAACCGCCGCGCAACCCGAGCGCTCAGAGACAACACGTGACGCTTACACACACAAAGGACTCCGCTCACGCACGCGGCCGGGACAGGCCTTCAGGAATGCGACAACACAGCGAGACCCATAACTTGTGCAAGTATCTCTTTATAACGCTTCTAAGGAGCATTAAGATGATGTTCGTGTTGTAATCAGAAAGGTGAATGTCTTAGGAGGAAGTATGCCAATGTTCTCTCTCTCTCACTCTCTCTCTCCCTCTCTCTCTCTCTCTTACTCGCTAACGCGTGTAAGTCATCCATTGCCCAAACTTTACGCATTTCTCGTTCATCAATGTCTTAATGTGTTTCGTTCGTGTTAATGTTTGTAAATACATGTATTCCTGTAACGTAGTAAATATATATAAGTAGACACGCCTTTATTAAATCATTATATTCACTTGACTGATGGACTTCCTCTTTGCTCAATTTCGAGTCTCTTAAGTGCCAAAGATCTTGCTACGAACTTTATAACTTAAAGATAGCGTTACATATTTGCTTATAGGGCAGAAAACCCAATTCTTCTGGCCAGAGAATTGCGTTTCCTGAAATCCTATCAAGTAAGATGATATTGGGGATCCCCTCAATATTATTCGGACAATTGAGCTAAATTAATTTTGCCTGCTTTGTAAGACGTGATCTGTGTAATTAACTGCAATCAACTTGTAAAAAAAAATGAAAGGATTGCATGTATACATCCAGGTAAAATGACATTCTCCTTTAGAGGGAGATTTATTAACATGTAAGACTGATCTAATCCAAACATGTATGAATAATTATTAATTACCAATTATTAATTATGATATGCAAATTCCCCAAGGATTAGACCCGCCTAAAGTCTTTACATTATTCTCCTTGTGTGTTCAGTCTTGTGCTGGTTATTTGTCGAATGTCCCCTTGTGTCCTGCCTAGAGTCCAAGTCCAAGTCCAAGTCCTTTGTTTTCCCCCACTGGGTAGTTTTGTTTGTATTATTAATAAAAGCCCATTGTTCTGCACTTGAGCCCTCGCTACTTCCACCTACCCGAACCCCTGACAGTAACTACATGAAAACTGCAGATTGAAGGACGTAAAGTCACTGTGATACAAGCAAAACTTTTTCCTCAGATGCTGGAGAAGCAAACGTGACTTTATATAGTAAGTCTTGCTTTCTGAAAAAAAATCTAAATGAAGTGAGTTTGAGCTTTAAACAAGAACAAATATCTGCCAATGGAGTCAGAAAAATAAACGTTAAAAATTAAACCCTTTGAATTAAGTTGATTTTTCTGAGCCCATTGACAGATATTAGTTTTCAGCACAAACTCCCTTGTCTATGAGAAGGAAGATGATTGGCTGTGGGAAGGAAGATGATTGGCTGTGAGAAGGAAGATGATTGGCTGTGGGAAGGAAGATGATTGGCTGTGGGAAGGAAGATGATTGGCTGAAAGGATACTGCAAGTCCCTGATGTATCTCTGAAGGGCTTCCAGGCGGTGAGGAACGCTGATGCTGGCCGGGAGTGTAGGCACACTTGGTACTGGAATCTGCAGTCACAGAAGAGTAACTCCCATCATCATCATCATCATCATCATCATCATCATCATCATCATCATCATCATCATCATCATCATCATCATCATCACACTGGGAATAATAACAGGCCTGATCATTCAGTGTCAATGGATAAACATTCAGGGTTTCAGTATGTGTGTGTGTGTACATCAGTCGAGCAGTAAGAGTCACTGTGCAGATCAACTCACTGGATATTAGATGCGTCTGATCGATCAGTCTATAACGGATGAATTAAAGGAGTAGAGTCAGCAAGACAAATGGAAACCAGTCTATAAACCGCTGATACATTACTAATACCATATAGCGTTCACATAACCAGTTGCATTTATTAAATACATAAAATAAAATACAATACAATACATTTCATCACTTCCGCTTCCATTGTCCTGAAGTAAATGGGTTTTTAGTTAAAGGATAATTCGGGTATTTAGCACTGTGAGTCTATTTTCTAGTGTGTTATGGATGAACTAGAGTGGTGGACACAGAAATGTTGACGATGGGTCCTGTCTCGACTTTCTGACTCTTTTAGAATCGCCTCTGAGCGCTTCAGAGTGGCTGTCTATGGGCATGCACAAACATGTGCTTAAAACAACCCAACGTTCGTTTTCAAAACTGTGACACTCATCGAGTGGTTAGTGGTGTTCGCTGATGATTAAAAACAAATAGTGAAATACAGTTTCTGTAGTGTTTAGGGTTAAGGGTTGTTTGTGTTGACATCATTGTGTTGACATCACAATATCAAAGACATAATTTAAGCACCAGGGGGGTATTGCACAAAAGCAAGATAAGGGATTAAGCTGGGATTTTCCAGTTATCCTGGCTGAATTTAGCCCTGACTCGGTTGCATGAAGGGAGGCTAAATTAATCTACATCAAGTTACTATGGAGATTTACACTTTGGAACTAGCCTGCTCCGGAGCAAGCTAACAACCCAGGCTAAGATTAATCCTAGTGATTTATCGGCTAGTTCCTCCCTAAATCCTACTAGATATTAATGTTTTAGTCACTTCATGGTCCTGCATTAAAATACTAGATATAGGCTACTGTCATTCATCTAAGTATGCGTACTGTAAATTTTAGTTATTATTAAAAAACTGCTGTTCATTTCACTGTCAGAGGTTTGATGAATATATATATATTATTTGAGATTTAAAGCGTTTATTGTCATACACCCAGATTTTCCTGAGCAATTATAACTTTTCTGTCCACAATGAATGCCAACACAGTGCAAAAGAACTACTATACAATATGAGAAATAGAATATAGATATACATAGACTATTTATATCTATATGCAAGTATAGAGTAGAAATGTACTGTTGAATGAGAAAAAAATATTCCCAGAGTTGCTTTGGATGTTGATTGGGAAAATGCTGCCATATTCCCAGATAGCAGAAATGGTAGACTTGTTAGAGAACAATACATTGCAAATGATTTCAGTTGATTTAGTTTTGATTTAGCCCATCCCTTAATAAAGGATAATGTAGGCTGGGTTAGGGTTAGGTAACAAATTCTAGTTCCACTTCACTGGATCAATAAATTGATCAATAAAGTGGTCAATAAAGTGTAGCCTATACTTGACATTCATAAAAAAAGTTACAAGACCACAATGGTTTTGAAATATTTTTCTTTTATTATTTTGCCGTAATCACTTGTCAGCTTAGCTTTGGAGAGAGAAAAAAATATAATGATTAATACATTGTGTTACCGCACACGTTTTGTCCATTTTCAGATCGGTGATTCTGTGATCGATATTGTGATCTTTTAAAGAATGCCGTGAACGTGCATTTATCCAAACTATATAAACCTGGCTTGACATATCCGCGCGTTCTCATCCTGGCTCAGCAAACGTGCAACGGATTAAGCCAGGATACACTGATTAAACTAGGTCAAGCCGGGACTGTTCTGTTATCCTGGCTTTCTTAATTCTACTTTTGTGCAATACCCCTCAGGTCCTCCATGTCAACCAAACCTGGTTTATTGAACTGTTGTAGGAAATCAATGTCACATTTTAAGTCGTGATGAAAAATAACCGAGGTTGCTTAACATATGTTAAACATATAAAAACTCCACATTTAGATGTTTTATAGGCAGTTTGTTGTTAACTGAGTGTGTGTGCTGCGCTCATTTGTGTATTTCTCCTCGAGAGACTGCGCGAGCGTTCACAGCGCAACCTTACCGTCAGTAATAGTCAACAACACAGTAATCAGCCCCTCCAGGATTTTTCGGGCCTTTTTTGTGATTGTTGCGGCCTAAAATGCCTGATGTTGCGGCCGCTTTTCTAAAAAGTTGCGATGAAAGTTGCGATGTTATTCTGCATTTGTTTTTAGGTTAAAACGGCAAATGTAGATAGATTTTTACTTAAAGTGCTTATATTATGCTTTTTGGCTTTTCCCCTTTCTTTTATTGTGTTATATATCTTTTTTTGTGCATGTTATAGGTTTACTAAGTGAAAAAAGCCCAAAGTCCACCCCAAAGAGACTTATGTCCCACAGAAAACACTGTTCACCATCTGCTCTATTGTAGTCCAGAATTTACTTCAGAGACAAACACTTTGTAACACGTAATGAGAACAAACCAATTAACTAACCTTTAGTAACCTTATAAAAAGGCAAAACAAACAATTCAAAGACAGCTAAATCTAACAAACTAAGCTTTTTTTAAACAAGATCTGCACCTGCAAAAATGTAAATGTGCAGAACCTCACAAACATTAAGCAGCATTTATGTTGAAAGATGCCAATACTAATAAAGTGCAAAATACAGTTTTCTTAGGAATAGCCACAAAAGTTAAATGGTGGAAAAATCTAAAGTTTAATACTATATTTTAATATAATATAATACAGCCGAATATCCAATAAAGCCGTTTCCTTATTTTTTTTTGTCAGACAATATAACGAGTAGCTATTTTTTTATGTGTAAAATTCTGAATTGAGAGAGTTCGGGAAATGGCTGAACTAATGCACTGTGATAGTGGGTATTACAAGTGATAAACACAAGAAAAGAAAGTAAAATAAAATGGTAAATTCTTTAAATATAAAACAAAAGAGAAGCAGATAAGTGATAAGTCCATGGAAACAACACTGCTCATTCAGGTCTGTCAGCGGCCGTGCTGCCGTTCACTGAACAGGGACGCAGAGAGAGATGTGACGGCAGGGAGAAAGCAAACCTCGCGCTCGCATGATTGTGCTGGCAACATTTAGTTACTGAGCTTTGTCCAAAAAGTCGCTAGATTGGTCTCTACTCGCTTTTTGTCACTAAAGGCACTAAGTTGGCAACACTGGCTGTTATTTTTGTAAGTAGCCTAAATGTGAGACGTTGGCAGCCCACATCTGCTGCATCTTCTGAACAAAACAAGCGTGTTTGCTGACATATGACGCCGCTTTGCAGGAGACCGGGGCGGATGATTGGTCAAAGTTGCAGAAAAGTTGCGGTGATTGGTCACAATTGCAAGGCGCACTGAATTCACGTGGATTTGTTGAAGTTGCGTTAATAGTTGCGATCGCGACATCGCGAAATCCTGGAGGGACTGAGTAATGCAGCGCAATATGAAAGAGTTCGTCTTAGGTTTAACAACCTATGAAACTAATAATGAACAATATGAAACTAAAACAACATAAGCTTAATTTAAAATGTCTTAGGAACTACAGGCTATTTAGAGGTGGATAAACGCACTTTGGAGGTGGGTAAACGCTATTTCCGAATATTGGGAGGTGCATAAACGTCGTTTACGTGTGTTTAGCCTCCACTACATCTCTGGCGGGGACACAGTGACTGCAAAGAGCTCCACACTCTCCACAATGTTCTTATGGTGCACTTTAATTTGTTTTTTTATTAATGTTCATTGGTCATTGGTCCATGTTTAAAGGAAGGAGATATGTCTTTTTATGTTACACTTTAAGTTGTTTTTCATTAATTATGTTAAAAAGAAGATATTATACACTTTAAGTTGATTTTAAATATTTTAATTTAATAATTTAAAAGTGTTAATAAACAAAAAGACAAAACTTATGTTTATTTGTCTTCTCTTTTTTTCTTTTTTTTTTTGCTGATCCGAGAAACGATCCGAACCGTGAGTTGTTTGATCCGTTGCACCCCTAATTGCACTGTTAGATGGGGTTGTAGTTGTTTCCCTCACTCACGCCTGTGACACACTGTGTTTCCAGCAGTCCTGTAAGATCAGTGCAGATCAACACTGTACAACATCATCTGATCAACTTCAGTACGGCATGTAGACTGTAAGATGAAGACGCTAACTATGATGCAAGTTAGAAGAATAAAACAGCATTAGCATGAGCTAGAGAAGAGGCATGACAATCTTGCGAATAGAGCTTGAGGTAAGAAGTTTTAAGTTTTAATGCCACGTCACGTTGATCAATACGCCATTTCATGTTGCATTTTTATAGACCAATTTCGAGCCGACGTCACAGTTACGTCACGGCGCTAGCTGGAGGCAAAACGAAGGGAAAACTGCAGGCGGCCAATACAAACCAGCACAGATTCGGCTACATAATAAGGAGCTTAAAATGTTATTATTTTTATTAAATGTCATCTTGTTGTGTTGTTGGGTTCTAGAATCAATGAAAAAGGAATATGCTGTATCTGGATTTTTTATTTCTAGTAAATATTCACAGCATTAAAATTGCACGTACTGTCACTGTTTACATTGTGGTCTTCTCGGCGCTGGCTCGGCAGAACTGCGGATCGTACCACACAAGTCTTGTACATGATCATTCAGCACATAGTTATAGGCATCTAAAGATTTATATGCCCTCAGTTTCTCTTTACGCTCGGTTTCTCTAAGGTAGGTGTAGAAGTCAGGCCACTCACTCGAGGTAACGTTAACTTAATCCTGTCAGATCCTCCATTGAGTGAGCATGTAACGGCTACGGGTCGGCCAATCTAGTTCCGTCCGTTAAAACTAACTTTTGCAAATAACAATCGCGGTCCTGGACAGTGAGTGACCTTGCACATTAAGATAAAATCGGATTTTCTCCAGTCATTGTTAAAAAACTAGCTAACAAAACTTGCATACTAGCGTTAGGGAAGCGGCCAGAGCGATCGTTCTGCCACCACCTAAGCTCCGCCCACAGAAAACATCACCATGTTTACCAACTGAAAAGGGGTCTATTGGCCAGCAAACACTGAGGTGATCATGTCCATCTCTGACACTGCCAGAAACTGATCACAGGCACATGATCTTTGGACACAAGCCTGTCTTTGAGCGTCTCTCGCCGTATGACCCTGTAGGACCAGCGTTATGAAGACATGACCACAGAAATCACCACGATTCATCAGCTTTCGTCTGGGACAGCCACAATCATACAATGTGTGCCGCGCATAAATCCTTTATCTTCAGTTTTGTAACTTAATTTTGTAAACTCATTTTCAAGTAACCCTTTACAATAAGGTTTGTTACTTAACATGAACTAATAATGAAGTGCACTTATACAGCATTTATTAATCTTTGTTAATATTAATTTCAACATTTACTAATACTTTATTAAAATCTTGTCAACTTAGTTAATGCACTGTGAACTAACAATGAACAGCTGTATTTTTAAAGTTAAAGATGGGGTATGTGGTTCTCAAAATAACTTGAAATCCTATTCCTAACCCACCTACAGCCACTGAGTTAGAAGCACTGAAATAAAATGAATCAATTTAATCATCTGTGGAACGGGCAGGACTCGAAAAACTCCAGCCAATCGTTTCCAAGACCACCTTGAATCATTGGACAGTAAGTTCGTCAATCAAACAGTCGTCCCACACCCCCCTCCCCCCAGCGCGCGTGACCCAGTCATGCACTCAAAGCACGTGACGCATGCGCATCTCGTCAGTAAAGCCGGTTCCATGATTTGTAGTAAATCGTCTTTACAATCTCTCGCGCATCTGAGTTTTCGCTTGGTCATGATTGCGCGTCCACTTCTTCGAATGGGTGGAGTCAGGGCCAGCGCTGGAGGAAAGAAGGGAGGACCATTTGAATTCTATATTTTCAAAATCTGCTGGTCGTTTTCCAAATCACATACCTCACCTTTAACTAATGTTAACAAAGATGAACAAATACTGTATCAAATGTGTTGCTCATTGTTAGTTCATGTTAGTTAATACATTAACCAATGTTAACTAAACCTTATTGTAAAGTGTTACCAATTTTCAAATACTTTTTTGCTTCAAATCAAAGTTTGTAATATTATTATTATTATTATTATTTCCTTTATTTTTCCAGGAAGGTCCCATTGAGATTAAAAGAAATCTCTTCCTCCAGGGAGTCCTGGCCAAGATGGCCACACTACAAATCACACACAAACACACAACACATATACAACATTCCAGAAGGTCAGAGCACAACGTTCATCATAAATCAAGTAAAACAACAACATGATTCAAAATTTTTAAATACATTCAAAGGAGGAATTGTTTCTGGAGGGACAGTAGCTTGAAATTCATTCCACAGCCATGGAGCATAGTAGGAGAAAGATGATTTTTTAGGACAGCGCTACAACCAACCTGGGCTGAGTTTCCCGAAACCTTCTTAACGCTACGTCGTTCTTAAGTTACACCTTAAGCTGTACCTTATCGTTAATACGTGTTTCCCGAAACGCTCTTAGTTAAGTATACCTTCTGTAAGTCATACTTTCGGAAGGTTGGTCTGGACCACTCTTAGCTTTACCTTATCACTGTTAAAGGTCTATATGAATATAATTCTGAAGTTTTAATACACCCAGACAGTGTTCAATTAGGCTAATTCAAGTGTTTTCATGCAAAGAATAAAATTGTCATTACACTGATTGTTGTTAGAATTTTAATTATATTATTATATAGGTAATAATACAATTTTATAAATTTATTTTAATTAAAGAGCGCTTTTAAAGGCGGGTACTGTCAGTTAAGTCCTACTCGGAGGCTAATATTGTTTATCATGGGCTCCTACGGTATTTAAAACATTTACAGGGTAAATCGGTTATTTTAGTGCTGTCCGAATCCATAATATCAGTGTTTTTTCTCACTCAACCCGCGTAAAATCTCTGTGCAAATTAGTACCTACTGATTTTTGACAAACAGGTCGTGTGGTAATTTAATTGCCGTCTGAATCCACATCTCTGAGTTTACAAGAAGAGATTCAAAATTCACTGTTTAAATCCTTTTTGATCACTACCGTGCACCGTATTACTGAAATGCTTGAAAGTATTTACAAGAACAATATTTCATCGCAGCTCACCTCAAAAATTGGAAAAAACAAAAATGGGAAAGAGAAGAAAGCACATAAAAAATTTAAATGGTTATTATGGCAGCAATATATGATGCAATTTTAAAATATGTAGGCATGGCTATTATAGGCTGTTATAGTTTGGATTATTTTTTATAATATCCCATGAGTCCTTGTAAATGCAATTTCAACTATTTCTGAAGTGCTTCTTTTATAAAGAACAGCGCTTTCTCACATAAACAGCCCCTGCACGAGAGAATAATTGATTCTCGAGTCATCGATATCAACAGATTCAGCACCATCGCCACGGACAGCACCCGGTAACGTCGCACGTAAGAAGGTATATCTTAAGCAGCTTTCTAAGGTATAGTTCGGGGAACACGCCTAGAAATGGTATACCTTCAGTTAAGTTATACCTTAAGAGTCATCGTAGCGCGCTAAGAGACAACGTTATCGGGAAACTCAGCCCAGAGCAACGAGCGGCTGTGGATGAGTGAGTGCCATGTGTTTTCCTACCAGCGGAGCTAGCTGATATATTAAACTTTTGCCGTATCCGGTCGTCAAAACTCCGAACACATCTTTCTTTTTTAAGAATGACTTAAGCGACGTTCTCTTAACTCCAAGTCCTCTAGAGTCGCGGCCAAAGCCGATTCGAAAGACCGCTGCATCTTCATTGTTTTCAAGCAGAGGGAAATCCCCTATGGAAATCACGCGGAACCGTCACAACGCTGCCGTCATTATGTTAAGCCCCGCCCACCAACTCTATACACGATCTGATTGGCCTGACCAGAGTTTGGTTTCTCCAGCTTGAAAGCCAATGGAGAGTTGCTAGACCACACTTTGCTGCAAAATAATCTTTGCTGCCGCTAGGGTACATCTAGATTTCTAGGCTAATATGTAGGCCTATATTGATATAAAATTTTAATTAAATTGTCAAGTTATTGTGTGATTACTAAAATAGGCTAGTGGCGCTCGGCCGTGGCGTTCACGTTCAGTGCCGTTAAACACAACACGGATCGGTGGATAGCACCCGGTTCTCTGAAGAGAAAAGAGGCAGAGGTTACCAATAATGGTAATTATTATTATCACTTCACACGCATAGCCTTTAAAGGATTAGGTATGTAGGTATAGCAGTTTATATGAAACAAAATGTTTATAAATTGAATGAATAAGGCCAGTTATTATTTTAATTTCCAGTTAGTTTCCTGATCTCGCGTTTCTGAAATGTTTTGCGGATGTGCTGTTAAGTGGACAAACTCAAGGCTACTTTTTGAGGACTTGTAAAATTCTGAAGATTAATAATCCCCTAAAATCGCCAAAGGTTTTGAAATGTTAACTATATCGAAGTGTTCTTATTACTGTATTTCATACTCCATTGCTATGGAAATAAGCCTGTTGTTCAAATGAGCCTGATTATGCCCTCGGGCGCTTGAGTAAATAAATTGTTGGTAACACTTTATTTGAAGGGGTGTGCATAAGACTGACATGACACTGTCATAAACATGGCATAACACCTGTCATAAACATGAAGGAGTCTTTATGAATGTTTATGACTGTTGTCATTAAGTGTCATTCGGTAAATTATGACACTTTCAATGCAAAGTTGACATTGTTTAAAATGTCTTTGTTATGACAACTTGACATTACCCAAGACAAAAATGTCTTGATTATGACAACTTGACATTAACAAAGATAGAAATGTCTTTGTTATGACAACTTGACATTAACCGAGAAATCATAACCTGTCAACCTGTCACAACTTTGGCCGTCATGACACCATTATAACTGTGTCATGAATATTACCTGTCCTCAAGTAAAGTGGAACACATTGTACTAGTTATAAAGATGTCATTAAGGGTTATTACACTGCAAAATGCTTGAAGTTTGATAATTAGACCTGTTATGACATATTTGTGACAGGTTGACAGGTTATGATTTTTTGGTTAATATCAAGTTGTCATAACAAAGACATTTCCGTCTTTGTTAATGTCAAGTTGTCATAATCAAGACATTTTTGTCTTGGGTAATGTCAAGTTGTCATAACAAAGACATTTTTGTCTTTGTTAATGTCAAGTTTTCATAACAAAGACATTTTAAACAATGTCAACTTTGCATTAAAAGTGTCATAATTTACCGAATGACACTTAATGACAACAGTCATAAACATTCATAAAGACTCCTTCATGTTTATGACAGGTGTTATGTCATGTTTATGACAGTGTCATGTCAGTCTTATGCACACCCCTTCAAATAAAGTGTTACCAAATTGTTTTTGTGTTGTGTGCAGTAAACGTTCTTTAAACAAGCCTGTTGTACTGATGTGATGACCAGTTCTAGTTTTAGTGCTAGTAAGCCTATTTATAGGTGCGGATTCATTCAGGTAGGAATGTGTGTAGACATATTTTATTATGTGTATTATGACCCACACACACAAAAAGTTTGAAACCCCTGGTCTAAACCATCGCCCAAGATTAGACTAATCATTATTTAGATTACAAAGAAATGAAATGAGTGAAGAAATGAAACCAAACTCCTTGTAATCACTGTTGACTTTGCTTACATGATGGAGTATCAAACATCTCACAAGTTATTTAGGCAAAAACGACATGTAACCAAATTCAATGTTATTTTGGCTAGAAGTGTGTTACTCATAGCCAGACTATATCGGGTCTATAGTTAACTAGCTGGGAACCTTCCTAACCCTGCGCGTGTGTGTTGCGGGTCGGGGTGTTCTGAGATGTTCTGGTGTCGGTGAGAGCTGTACCTTGGGCAGGTCGCTGGTTCCCCGGATCCTCCGGCCCAGCGCTCCTCCATCCGGGTGTATGCGGGTCACGTGATGCCACATCTGCTCCCAGGTGTCCTGGTTGACGGGCAGACCCCCCCTGTTGATGATGAAGGGGATCCCCCCGTCCCTCTGGTCCTCCCCGTCCTCCTCCTGCTCCTCGTCCCGCTCCTCCAGACTGAAGGAGGAGCGCAGCATCTTCAGCCCGTCAGACGCGCCGGGCTGGCCCAGACAGGCCCTGACCCCGGCCGGGCCCGGGACGCTTCTCCTGGGGGACGAGCCGGGCCCCAGCGCCCCGCAGCACGACACCGGCATGGGCCGAGACGCTCAGGCTTCACAACACTAGCGTAGAGACCCGCTGACTGAACACAGGCTAAGAGCGCTTCCGTAAACTTCCCATTACGCTATAAAACCTTAGTTCTGAATGTTTATAAAAATAGGGTTTACAACCGTTAATACTTTCTTTATTACAACTTTGCTAATATTATGGGAATGTTACATGTGAATGTTCTCTTAACGTTCTGAAACAAGTATTGACATTTAAAAAACGTTTTTTGTTTTTGTTTTTTAGAAAAAAAAAGGTTCTATGAATGATATGAATGTGCTAATGTTTTGAGAACATTATTAAAGAGCGGATAGCTTATCCAGGGTCCAGCTGGGGTGTCCACACTAGCACTGACCCCCAGCCAACACTCGGTCAACATATATCAGACAGCATACTATATTAATAAATCAGTCCTGAAATATCATTATCCTGGCTATATGCTGATCATCACACACTGATGTTGAACAGAAACCATCGTGTTTAGACGATAAATAACCAGCATTGCATCTTAAAGTCCAGATTTAAATGTAACACGGAGAATACAGGTCACGTGGATGAGTTAAATACCGGGAATCAGAAACAATGAGGCGACCCGCGCTCCTCTGACGTCACTACCCCGATGCCAGTCTCGGTCGCGCGCTTAAATACAGCACGATCCGGTACAGCCGTTCTCCGTGATTAGCTTCTTCATTCGGTTTCTGTCCGAGCCATCGCCCTGTCCGGTCCAGATCCCGTTATACGCCCGAGATTGCGATGCCCGATTCGTGAACAACTCTTTGTTTTGATCCGATTCATTTGAATGATTCGGGCGAACCGTTCCGCGAAGCGTTTGTAGGTCACTTTGTTTAGGTGAGATTAAAACAATATGGTTAATTTTGGAAATAATACCGTTAATAATTAGCATGATTTTTTAATGATTACGAGTTTTTAATTATGTTCATAATGATAATGTTGTTGAACAACACAACACTGGTTTCAATGAACTGTGAACCAGTTCATCGAAACGAACCGTCCGAACGAACCTTTTGGCTAAAATGGCTCGGATTCCCAGCGCTGAAGACGTGACCGACTCTCCCAGATCCTGTTTGAGGCGCATGCGCACAACAAGAAGACATCTGTATGATATACCACATCAGACTATACCTGCGAAACAAAAGTAAAGTATTTAGTAAAGAAAGTTTTTTTACACAAATAAAGAAAGGCAAAATATAAATAAAATAGAGAAAATATAAAGATATAATTAATTGCTAACACATTTTTAGCAGCAATGATTTTCCATAATTCATTTGCAAGGCTCCTTTTATTCTGTGTTTCAGTCGAGTGTGAGTTTGCGATATATCATTTCCCTGATGATGCAAGTGTGTGTTTAAACACGATGATGATCAGTGATGCAAGTGTGTGTTTAAACACGATGATGATCAGTGATGCAAGTGTGTGTTAAACACGATGATGATCAGTGATGCAAGTGTGTGTTTAAACACGATGATGATCAGTGATGCAAGTGTGTGTTTAAACACGATGATGATCAGTACTGGAAGTGTGTGTTTAAACATCAGAGTCAGAGGAATATCCAAGCCGGTGTTGTGATCATATCCTCAATGCCTCAAAGTCAGTTTATTTGTATAATACACGTTGCTTCAAAGCAGCGTTATAGATTGCATTATTATATTGTGGTATGTAATAATTACTGTGATAAAAAAGTCCATTCTTTTTTTTTTTTGTCCTTTAGTCACACAGGCAGTAATACTGTTATAAGCTTATATTATATTGTTGATAGTTGAAAATATTTATTTTATTCCATTCCATCTTCTATCTATCTATCTATCTATCTATCTATCTATCTATCTATCTATCTATCTATCTATCTATCTATCTATCTATCTCCTCTCTCTCTCTCTCTCTCTCTCTCTCTCTCTCTCTCTCTCTCTCTCTCTCTCTCTCTTCACACACACACACACACACACACACACACACACACACACACACACACACACACACACACACACACACACACACACACACACACACACACACACACAACACACACTGACCCGTCTCAGTAAAGCAGAGCACAGTGTCATTAGGGGAATTGGTTCTCGTGGCTCTCAGTGAATCTGTGCCATCTGACGCTCAGGGATTTATGGGTTTAGTCAAAATTGCTTTTTCCCAGCGTGGAGATTAGTGTGTGTGTGTGATGCTGCGAGGTGAGGTCCGCAGGCGAAGCGCTGAGGGGAATGTGAGCGCTGAAGATGTGCAGTATGCAGCTGGAGACGGTGCTCGTGTTCATGTGTGTGTGTCTGCTGGGAGCCGCTGGGAGATCCACACACAGGAGACCACACAGACCAGACAGCGTCAAGCAGAACAGGTAATCACCACGCTATCCCAGTGTCCATATCCCAGTGTCCATATCCCAGTGTCCATATCCCAGTGTCCACATCCCAGTGTCCATATCCCAGTGTCCATATCCCAGTGTCCACATCCCAGTGTCCATATCCCAGTGTCCACATCCCAGTGTCCACATCCCAGTGTCCATATCCCAGTGTCCATTTCCCAGTGTCCATATCCCAGTGATGAGATGTAGAGATGTAGTAATAATAATAATAATAACTTATACTTATATAGCGCCTTTCACGGGACCCAAGGTCGCTTTACATATAGCTACATAAGGAATAAAGAATAAGGAAAGAAAAAAAAAAAAAAAATGTAATAAAATAAAATAAGTAAATAAGTAAATAATAATAATTAATCAGTCCTGGTTAAATGCCTTCGTAAAGAGGTGGGTTTTTAGAAGGTTTTTGAAAATGTCTAGAGAGGGAGCATTTCGGATGTCTGCAGGAATGGAATTCCAGAGGGTGGGGGCTGCGACGCTGAAGGCTCTGTCCCCAAAAGTCCGCAGTCTGGTGTGGGGGACAGAGAGCAGGCCCTTGTCAATGGACCGCAGATTCCGTGAGGGGATATAGGGATGGAGAAGGTCCAGTAGATACCGGGGGGCAGTGGCATGAAGAGATTTATACGTGAGGAGCAGGATTTTGTAGGTGATGCGAAATTTGACCGGGAGCCAGTGTAGCTGGGTGAGGATTGGTGTAATGTGCTGCCAAGTGTGTGTTAGAACCCTGGCAGCCGAGTTCTGGACGTATTGTAGTCTTTCCAGAATCTTACTGGGTACACCATACAGGACACCATTGCAATAGTCCAAGCGAGAGTTGATGAAGGCGTGAATGAGTGACTCAGCCACAGGGTCTGAGAGTGATGGTCGAAGTCTGGAAATGTTTTTGAGCTGGTAGAAGGCAGATTTAGTAATGAGTTTGATGTGTGACTGAAAGGAAAGGGTGGAGTCCAAAATGACACCAAGGTTGCGGACTTCCTTGGAAGGAGAGATGGAGCAACCATCCACTTTGAGGAGTAGACCACCTACCCTCGAGAGTAGCGGCTTGGGAGCCACAACCAATAGCTCTGTTTTGCTGCTGTTTAGCTTGAGTAAGTTAGATGACATCCAGGTCTTTATTTCATTCAGACAGTCAATAAGCGATGGTGGAGGGAGCTGAGGGGATGGTTTGGTGCTGATATACAGCTGTGTGTCATCAGCATAACAGTGGAAACTAAGACCATGGTGACGTATTATCTGGCCAAGGGGCATCATGTAAATGGTGAAAAGGAGGGGCCCAAGCACAGATCCTTGAGGCACACCTTGTTTGACTGGGGCCGGGGGTGAACTGCAGTCTCTAAAAGTAACAAACTGTTCCCTATTTGAGAGATATGACTGGAACCAGGAGAGTGCTGAGCCGGTGAGGCCAACACATTCAGATAGACGTTTAAGAAGGATAGCATGAGAAACTGTGTCAAAGGCTGCTGAGAGATCTAGAAGGATGAGGATGCTGATATGTCCAGAATCAGCGGCGATAAGGAGGTCATTGATGATTTTAATAAGGGTAGTCTCAGTGCTGTGATGGGCTCTGAAGCCAGATTGAAATGGTTCATAGAGATCATAGTGAGACATGTGATGATGGAGTTGGGCAGCAACTGCTCTTTCAAGGATTTTACTCATAAAGGGAAGGTTGGAGATCGGACGGTAGTTATTTAGGTCAGCCGGGTCCAAACTGGGCTTTTTGAGAATAGGGGTAACTACAGCTGTTTTGAAGCCAGAGGGTACCAAACCAGATACCAGAGACTTGTTTATGATATCCACCATGATGGGACAGAGAGTAGGGAGGCATGCCTTGACCAGAATAGTTGGCATGGGGTCCAGTGAACAGGTGGAGATATTGGCTCCAGTAACCAACTTAGCGACTTGAGCCGCATCCAGAATGGAAAAGGATGAGAGGCAGTGCTGTGGCAAACATGTAGTTGGGGAGTTGGCGCCATCATGAGTGTGAGTTATGGGTAGGGGATCATGAGGAGGCGGCAGTTGTTGGTGGATAGAGTCCACTTTTGCCTGAAAGAAATCCAGAAAATTAGAGCCAATATTAGGAGTGTCAAAGGGACAGGGGCATCGTGAGGACGGATCAGCCGGTTTATGGTGGAGAAGAGCTTTCTGGGTTGCTTTTGCTGGTTACCAATGAGAATTGAGTAGTAGTGTGTTTTGGCCTTGGAGAGAGCTTCTTTATAAGACCTCACATGGTCTTTAAAGGCCTCGAGATGGACAGTGAGGCCCGATTTTTTATAGAGCCTTTCCAGCTGGCGACCAGTGGCCTTCATGGAGCGAAGTTGGGTAGTGAACCAGGGGCAGGACGGGAGAAAGAGACAGTTCGAGTCTTGAGGGGAGCAAGAGAGTCCAGGCTGAGAGACAACGCTGTATTATAATGTGTGACTAAGCTATCCACCCCGGGTTCTGGGGGATCTGTGGCCAGGTGGGTCCCTACAGTTCTGGATAGTGATGATGTATTAACAGACTTGATGTTCCGAAAAGTGATGGTACGTTTGAGGTGTTGCCTGGGCAGAAGTACTGGAACATGGAAGAGGACGGCACTGTGATCAGAGATAGCTAGATTAATGCATTGCAGCTGGGAGGGAGTGACACCAATGGAGCACACCAGATCCAGTGTGTGACCTTTGGTGTGAGTGGGACCTTTAACATGCTGAGTGAAGTTAAGGCAGTCCAACAGTGACAGGAATTCAGCAGCAAAAGGACAGCTGCTAGAGTCCACATGAATATTGAAGTCCCCGAGCAGAAGTGTGGAAGGAGACATGGAACAGACGGAAATGAGTAGCTCTGATAGTTCGGCCATGAAGATGGTTGTTGTTTTTGGTGGGCGATAAACAAGGACCACCTGAAGCTGAGCAGGCCCAGCCAATGTAAAACAAAGACACTCAAATGAGGTGATGTTAGGCACTGCAAGTTCTTTCACTTGGATGTCAGCTCGATGTATAACAGCCAGACCACCACCACGGCCCGTCGCACGAGGCTTCTGGATGTACACATAGCCTGCTGGGGTGGCTTGGTTGAGTGTGATGAAATCCTGCTGATTTTGCCAAGTTTCTGTTAAGCAGAGAAAATCCATTTTTCTGTCAGTAATGATGTCATGTACGAGTAGTGCTTTGTTGTTTAGGGAACGAGTGTTCAATAACATGAACATTGCAGGCCTGTTAATAAGTGCTAAGGCAGGCAGTGTAGAAGAAGCAATATCAACACAAACCAGAGACCTTAGGCTTAGATTGTCAGAGCGCACGTGAGTTTTGTTGTGATGACGTCGTTTCACTGCGACAGAGCGTCTGTCCGACAGAACAGTGGGAATAGCATGATCCATGTAAACAAACTTAAATCGGGAGCTTCTATGTACATAGCGGGGGCGACGCAAGAGTTTGAGTGATTTGATGGTATCAAGGCAGTTTGGTAAGATGTTACAGAAGAGATTCAGAAGTTCCAGGGAGGAGAATTTAATTAATGACATGTTGGTGCGAGGAAGCACCAGCTAGCTTCGCCACAGCGGCCGGAGAGGATGCATCCAACACTCGACCACGTCAGCAGCAAAGACAAGACAGAACAGTCAATAGTCCAGGTTTTGTAACACAGAGCTATCCAATCCGTGGAACCAGGAAATATAATCCAAAATTGTCTGTCCGTGGTGGATCACCAGCCCGAGCAAACACAACAGCCAGCCGGCATGAGTGAGTAACGCTAGACAAGCCGTAGTTGCGCCGCGCAAACAGTTGGCAGTACAGATAATTGCAGATCCAAAACACACATTATCCTAGTTGCCTGATCATCAAACACAAAGAAGCATAATAACTCAAGTTTTGTAGAAAGAAAAGAAAACTGCGATTAGTGAAGCGGCGACAAACACGCCAGCGTCCTCACGCACGCACCATATGGAGTAAGACAGCATATGGAGATTTGCTGGAGATGTAGTAATAAGACAGCATATGGAGATCTCCTGGAGATGTAGTAATAAGACAGCATATGGAAGATCTCCTGGAGATGTAGTAATCAGACAGCATATGGAGATCTCCTGGAGATGTAGTAATCAGACAGCATATGGAGATCTCCTGAAGATGTAGTAATCAGACAGCATATGGAGATCTCCTGGAGATGTAGTAATCAGACAGCATATGGAGATCTCCTGGAGATGTAGTAATCAGACAGCATATGGAGATCTCCTGGAGATGTAGTAATCAGACAGCATATGGAGATCTCCTGGAGATGTAGTAATCAGACAGCATATGGAGATCTCCTGGAGATGTAGTAATCAGACAGCATATGGAGATCTCCTGGAGATGTAGTAATCAGACAGCATATGGAGATCTCCTGGAGATGTAGTAATCAGACAGCATATGGAGATCTCCTGGAGATGTAGTAATCAGACAGCATATGGAGATCTCCTGGAGATGTAGTAATCAGACAGCATATGGAGATCTCCTGGAGATGTAGTAATCAGACAGCATATGGAGATCTCCTGGAGATGTAGTAATCAGACAGCATATGGAGATCTCCTGGAGATGTAGTAATCAGACAGCATATGGAGATCTCCTGGAGATGTAGTAATCAGACAGCATATGGAGATCTCCTGGAGATGTAGTAATCAGACAGCATATGGAGATCTCCTGGAGATGTAGTAATCAGACAGCATATGGAGATCTCCTGGAGATGTAGTAATCAGACAGCATATGGAGATCTCCTGAAGATGTAGTAATCAGACAGCATATGGAGATCTCCTGAATATGTAGTAATCAGACAGCATATGGAGATCTCCTGGAGATGTAGTAATCAGACAGCATATGGAGATCTCCTGGAGATGTAGTAATCAGACAGCATATGGAGATCTCCTGGAGATGTAGTAATCAGACAGCATATGGAGATCTCCTGGAGATGTAGTAATCAGACAGCATATGGAGATCTCCTGGAGATGTAGTAATCAGACAGCATATGGAGATCTCCTGGAGATGTAGTAATCAGACAGCATATGGAGATCTCCTGGAGATGTAGTAATCAGACAGCATATGGAGATCTCCTGGAGATGTAGTAATCAGACAGCATATGGAGATCTCCTGGAGATGTAGTAATCAGACAGCATATGGAGATCTCCTGAAGATGTAGTAATCAGACAGCATATGGAGATCTCCTGAATATGTAGTAATCAGACAGCATATGGAGATTTCCTGGAGATGTAGTAATCAGACAGCATATGGAGATCTCCTGGAGATGTAGTAATCAGACAGCATATGGAGATCTCCTGAAGATGTAGTAATCAGACAGCATATGGAGATCTCCTGGAGATGTAGTAATCAGACAGCATATGGAGATCTCCTGGAGATGTAGTAATCAGACAGCATATGGAGATCTCCTGGAGATGTAGTAATCAGACAGCATATGGAGATATCCTGGAGATGTAGTAATCAGACAGCATATGGAGATCTCCTGGAGATGTAGTAATCAGACAGCATATGGAGATCTCCTGGAGATGTAGTAATCAGACAGCATATGGAGATCTCCTGGAGATGTAGTAATCAGACAGCATATGGAGATCTCCTGGAGATGTAGTAATCAGACAGCATATGGAGATCTCCTGGAGATGTAGTAATCAGACAGCATATGGAGATCTCCTGGAGATGTAGTAATCAGACAGCATATGGAGATCTCCTGAAGATGTAGTAATCAGACAGCATATGGAGATCTCCTGGAGATGTAGTAATCAGACAGCATATGGAGATCTCCTGGAGATGTAGTAATCAGACAGCATATGGAGATCTCCTGGAGATGTAGTAATCAGACAGCATATGGAGATTTCCTGGAGATGTAGTAATCAGACAGCATATGGAGATTTCCTGGAGATGTAGAAATCAGACAGCATATGGAGATTTCCTGGGAATTTCTGATCAGTGATCATAGAAGCATTTTAGCTCCACAAAGATCATTTCGGTGATCAGTTCTTAAAATAACCATTTTCTTAATGTGAGGGACATTTTAATATTCTAAAGAACCTTTTGTTCAGTGTGGTTCTTTACAGAACTCTAGGGTTCTTGACTCAGTTTTAAAGAACCCTTTATGCCAAAATGGTTCTATATAAGTATAAATATCTTACATGTTTGAATAATAGTAATGTTTAACAGATGATTTCATTTTTTTCTAGTGATAATATATGTTTACAAGCTGCTTAAAATGTATTTACTTTTTTTTTTTATTAAAACAAAATTATTTAATTACAACTAAATCCATAAAATCATCCCATGATGGGAAAAGGTTTGGTTCTAAAAAGTTCTACATAAGGCTCTGACAGAACCATTTCTTCTAAAATTTGCATGTTCTTAATCCACAGCAAAAAAGTATTATTTTCAAATATCTAAACATTATTTAATCAAGATACATTTACTGGAGAAGCAAAATGACAGATATTACTGTTAACTAAAAAATGCATCAAAATGAAGTGAGTTTGTGCTTAAATCAAGAACACATATCTGCCACTGGAGTCAGAAAAAAAATCAACTTAATTGACAAGATTATGTTTCTAAAAATAATAATCTGTGTGAGAATGCAGGGTCAGAGTCAGCAGGTTCTCGGTCCATGAGCAGCGTTTAATGAAATAAGAAAAGACAATGCATTACACTAGGGATGGGCATGATTAATCAACGATCGATTATTGATCATTAAGAATTTCGTCGATCAAGTTAATTTGTTGTCGATTAAACTAATGCTGGTTTCGTTGCGTAGTGTGAGTGGAAAGTGAACGGAATAAGGTTCCCCGGGCAGGCCATGTTAGCGCGTAGGCACCTGTGCAACGTCACTCCCCTCAGAGCGGGTGTTTTCGGTGGCTGGACTGAAGCCTTGTTTACACTCGACGCGTCCGCACGAGCACGAAGGTGTGCGCGGCAAAATTGACGTACTTATTCAGTGTTTAACAGGCGAACGCGTCGAGTATAAACCTCTTGTCCTTTTGGGTGTGCACGCAGTCTGCGGAGACTCGCGCTGCAGAGCCAGGCGAAAGTATAAACAAGGCTTAATGGTCACCAGGTTGCGATCGCGTCTGACCCCAGATCATGTCATCAACATGCTTATCTTTCTCAACAAAAATCAGTAGACTGGTGTAGAAGTTGTATGTGAGTTACTAGTTATTTTTTATGAGGCTTTGTTAAGTAACTTTAGCCTAGCCTAATTGATTGTTAGGTAGGCTAATCTCTCTCACCCTCTTTCTCGACTCCGTGCCTTGGATAGTTTTGAGTTACATTTTGACAAAACCTGTCAGATCTAAGTATTGTTATGTTTTTGGTTAAGTTATTGTTTAACATAATTTTTTTTATTAGTTATTATTGTGGAACAAACGAGGGTCTCTGTTTAAGAACGCCACTCGCAGCTGCAGGTTCCGTTGCTTTAGAGCAGCGCAGAGCATATATCTTCAAGTTTAGCCTAACCGAACGTCCAGTTTAACTGCCACAAGTTGGTCATCTTGAAACCAGTCTTGGGCTTCAGTCAGCAACCAGTCTTGGGCTATAGTGGGTAAACCAGTCCTAGGCTTCAGTAGTAAACCAGTCCTGGGCTACAGGGTGAAACCAGTCTTGGGCTACAGTGGGAAACCAGTCCTGGGCTTCAGGGTGAAACCAGTCTTGGGCTACAGTGGGAAACCAGTCCTGGGCTTCAGGGTGAAACCAGTCTTGGGCTTCAGTGGGAAACCAGTCTTGGGCTACAGTGGGAAACCAGTCTTGGGCTACAGTGGGAAACCAGTCCTGGGCTTCAGTGGGAAACCAGTCTTGGGCTACAGTGGTAAACCAGTCTTGGGCTTCAGTGGTAAACCTGTCTTGGGCTTCAGTGGGAAACCAGTCTTGGGCTTCAGTGGGAAACCAGTCCTGGGCTTCAGTGGGAAACCAGTCTTGGGCTTCAGTGGTAAACCAGTCTTGGGCTTCAGTGGTAAACCTGTCTTGGGCTTCAGTGGTAAACCAGTCTTGGGCTTCAGTGGAAAACCAGTCTTGGGCTTCAGTGGGAAACCAGTCTTGGGCTTCAGTGGGAAACCAGTCTTGAGCTACAGTGGGAAACCAGTCTTGGGCTTCAATGGGAAACCAGTCTTGAGCTTCAGTGGGAAATCAGTATTGGGCTTCAGTGGGAAACCAGTCTTGGGCTTCAGTGAGAAACCAGTCTAGCTCAATCTAGCTCAGATGCATGTGAGGAAATTATGCTGTACAACACAAGCTGGAATTGATTTAAAAAGCACAAATGGCTGCAATCACAAAAGTACAGTAATGAAATGCAACACAAACATCCCAGTGCTCATTTGTTAAATACAGTATAGCAACCTAATAAAACAAAACTCCAGTAAAAGCATTAAGTACTCCTATTCAATTTTACTTAAATAAAAGAAGGTTATTGTTTTGTTTTTTAAATGTAGGCCTACTTAAGTATTAAAAGTAATAAGTACTGATTGATGATTGTTTATTTGTTTGTAATTTTATATACTGTAATTATTATATAAACTACAATTCCCATCACGCACTGCCTGGACTCATTATCACCTGTGTCTCATCACCTTGTTTGTGTCTGATTGCATTCACTTGTTTCTCATCACCCTGTTAGTCCATGTCTATTTATTCCATGTTCATTCACTCACTCATTGTGCAGTTTTGTTTGTGTCCCACTGCATCTCTGAGCGTTTACCTGGTTTCATGTATTTTGGTTTTTGGATTTCTTGCCCTGTTTCCTGGATTACTCTTTTGCCTCTGGTCCCTTCCTGTTTTGTTTGTTTGATTCTTTGTTTGTTTCTTTGTTTGGACTGCCTACCTGTGTTTTGACCCATTGCCTGTACTTTGATTACGCCTTTGGATTGCCCACAAATAAAGCTGCGTTTGGATCTTAACTTGCCTGTCCCAGAGCAGTCTCATGACACTATTGTCAAGTAGCCAGCACTCCTCAATAAAGAAGATAATGCATACAATTAATATGTATTGATCTCCAAGTAAAAAAAACTTTTATTTTATAACCAAAACTCATAAACTGCTTAACCTATAAACAAACACTGATAACTACTACTGATAATTAAAGTATGTAAACTGAAAGTAACAAAATACACCATATATTATATGGAAATTAGTCAAGTCAAGTCAGACGTCACATAGGGAAAAATTTGTTGCAAACATACTAGTTTTATTTGAAACTGCTATGGCAAAAGGGAAGATGCATAGGCATTAATTTGCTTTATTTTAATTAGTTTGTTTAGTTTTTACCTAAAACCATTCCCCATTCAGACAGTAATACATAAATACACCTTGTCAACTCGACTGGGCAGAACTATATCGTCCCTGGTGGGCAAGGCATGTATGGCAGCAGGTCAGGCGGGTGCTTGCTTGAATACAATGGCAATCTTGCAGTAATACCAAGCCGACCTGCTAAGGGACCAGGACAAAGGCGGAGGGGTCGAGTCTGATAAAGGGCTACGTTGAGCCACAGACCTAAATGTCAGCCCTGATGGCAATGGAGAGACACCTTTGACTTAATCTATCTGGCATCAAGGAGAGGGACCCTTCCTCCTCGATGCCCCAGTGTCTTCGCCTGGCCTGTAAGCTTGGTCATTGAGAGGTTTCAGGAGGCAAAGAGACAGTCGGCAGCCTTTATTCCCTGCCATTCCCAGTCCCCGGGGCTGCTTCAACATCAACAACACTCGGCAGCCTTTATTCCCTGCCATTCCCAGTCCCCGGGGCTGCCTCAACATCAATAACACTCTTCTTGGACTTATGCCATTGGACTCTTCTTGGAGTGATGCCATTGAACTCTACTTGGACTGATGCCATTGGACTCTTCTTGGACTGATACCATTGGGCTCTTCTTGGACTGAAGCCATTGGGCTCTTCTTGAACTAATGCAATTGGACAGTTCTTGGACTAATGCCATTGGACTCTTCTTGGACTAATGCCATTGGACTCTTCTTGGACTGATGCCATTGGACTCTTCTTGGACTGATGCCATTGGACTCTACTTGGACTGATGCCATTGGACTCTACTTGGACTAATGCCATAGGACTCTTCTTGGATTGATGCCATTGGACAGTTCTTGGACTAATGCCATTGGACTCTTCTTGGACTGATGCCATTGGACTCTTCTTGGACTGATGCCATTGGACTCTTCTTGGACTGATGCCATTGGACTCTTCTTGGACTGATGCCATTGGACTCTTCTTGGACTGATGCCATTGGACTCTTCTTGGACTGATGCCATTGGACTCTACTTGGACTGATGCCATTGGACTCTACTTGGACTGATGCCATTGGACTCTTCTTGGACTGATGCCATTGGACTCTTCTTGGACTGATGCCATTGGACTCTTCTTGGACTGATGCCATTGGACCCTTCTTGGACTGATACCATTGGACCCTTCTTGGACTGATGCCATTGGACCCTTCTTGGACTGATGCCATTGGACTCTTCTTAGACTGATGCTATTGGGCTCTTCTTGGACTGATGCCATTGGGCTCTTCTTGGACTGGATGCCATTGGCCTCTTCTTGGACTCGATGCCATTGGACTCTTTTTAGACTGATGCTATTGGTCTCTTCTTGGACTGGATGCCATTGGACTCTTTTTAGAATGATACCATTGGGCTCTTCTTGGACTGGATGCCATTGGACTCTTTTTAGACTGATATATTGGGCTCTTCTTGGACTAATGCCATGGTTCAGACGTAGCCTTGGCCAGTTCTAGAGAGAGTTTGCCAGAATGGCGTCAGTCTACTGCTCGTAACCCAGTTTCTCTGCGGGTCTATCTCCCTCCAGGGCCACACACCGTAAGGTGATGGGTGTTTGGGAAGACACCAGTTGGTAACTCGTTACCTTCGTGGCACTCTGAGGATGCGGGTTGCGGTTTATGAGAGAGTGCTGGCCTAGAATTTCGCCATGGTTTTAGAGGGGTTGCCCCTGCTACCCTTCAGTCAAGACAAGTCAAGTCACCTTTATTTATATAGCGCTTTTTACAACACAGATTGTGTCAAAGCAGCTTTACAGTGATAAAGGTCCTTCAGACATATAGATTCTGTCTATGAGACATTTCTCTCTTTGAAGATGGTGTTCTTGTTGGCTTTCACTTCTTTTAAGAGGGTAGGAGATTTGCAGGCCCTGTCAGTTGCCTCCTCCTTTTTAGAGTTTGCCCCGAGTTGGGTGAAGGTTGTTCTTAAACCCTAGACTTGGATACATGCCTAATATACCATTGAATACCGCACATTCTACAATTCTACAGGCCTTCCATCCTCCTGCTTTTGGTTCGGTGGAGCAAGAGGGGCTAAACTTACTTTGCCCTGTGAGAGCTCTTGAGATTTATGTTCAGAGAACCTTCCAATGGTGCAAGTCTGAGTCTTCTGAGCAGACCATTAGTAAATGGACTGTTGAAGCGGTTTCTGTTGGCTATGAGGAGCAAGACGAGCCTTAGCCTCTGTGGGTAAGAGCCCATTCTACCAGGAGTGTGGCCACTTAGAAAGCTTTATTATTGGGGGTCTCCCTTCAAGAAGTCTGTGATGCTGCGGGCTGGTCTTTCCCGCTCAAATTTATAAGATTTTATAATCTGGACCTGCCTTCTGCTCTAGGCTCTCGAGTCCTGAGCTTGTGCCTACACAGTTTCACACTAGGATAGGCACTTGTCAGTGGACATTTCATTCCCCATAGCGTCATCTTTGGACACAGCGCCAGTGTCTTTTTTTTTTGTAGACATGTTTTTTTTATGAAATGTAGTGGAGTAAAAAGTATGATATTATGTTTATTATGTCTGCTTGTAAATGTGCTTTATAAATAAACTTTGACCTTGACCCTTGATATATATATACAGCAGACTTACCCCCCCCCCCCCCCCCACCCACTCTATTTAATTATATGTAAGTATGAAGTCTGAAAATGAGACCAATGTGAGTGCAGTGCTCTCAACTCCATTTAACACATTTGCTCATGTTGTTTACATCCACACTGCTGAATCACTGCAGATTCTGTTGATATGGGAGATAATTTAATTTTATTCTGTTCCCTTACAGATTACGGATTTCTTTTTATTGTAATAGTATAGTATATAGTATAGTATTTGAAAGACTACTTTGCGTAATGCTATATATTTTTAAACGGCTTTATGGTGTACATTGGGATCAGAAATATTTTTTTGTCTTCTAACTTCTAAGATTATAATCTATCATTGGCACTGCGTATATTTACTTTTCTGTTGGATGTGGCAGCAATGCTAAAACAAAATGTTCTGAGAACGGTTTTCTTATGTTCCAATTACAGTTACGAAAAAGTTCTTTTTGGATGTTCTCTGAAAACTCTGTGTTTTAAAAACTTGTTTAACATAAAAACGTTCCATAAAAGATATATAAATAATGTTTTTGGGCTAACGTTTTAAGAACATTATAGACTAAACGAACGTTCCACTAATGTTACTGGAAGAATGTTTGTTCTTAACTTCGAGAGAACCTTGCCAGAACGTTCCCTGTCAGCTGGGATGTTGAGTTCCTCGTCACACAGAGCTTCAGCTCACAGATTTGTCTAATAGTTTTACTCTTATCATCATTTTAGCCCGATCTTCAGAAGAAGTCCAGACATGACAAAGTCTCCAATAACCAAATCAGAGCAGCTGTTGAGGATAGATGACCATGATTTTACAATGAGACCAGCATTTGGAGGTGAGCATGAGCTGCTTATAATATTCAGATACAGAGGTGGGAGACTCGAGTCATATGACTTGACTCGAGTCAGACTCGAGTCGCAATTTTCTGGACTTGAGACTTACTTGACTAGATCTCTGATAAGACTCGACTTGACTTTAGACTTGCTCCTTGTGACTTTAGACTTGACTCGGACTTGTGCCTATTTACTTGAAATGACTTGTGAAAAAAAAAAATCAATTATTGTGATTTTTTTATATATTTAAGAATGAACTATATATTTTCCAATAAGTCGGGACACTCTCAGGAAGCCGCAATTGCCGCCTGCCAAAACAGCAGATCCCTCCGTGGACACAGCCATAGACATCATATAGGTAGACGCCCTATCCACCGCTACTGCCTATTGGCACGGACGAGAATTGGAGCCGCCATCTTAAACCGGTCATCCGCTCCGCTCAGTGTAATCTGAATGGCTGGTGAAATGAGCTGTCAGCGCATTAAATTAATAATATCTCACTGAATACTGAACTGATTTTCACGCGTTTTTTTTTTGCTGCAAAGGTCATTCATGTAGCTATGATACAGGATACATGGTTCAGCGTATTTTAATATCCATAGTAGGCTTAACAGTATTATAATATTCTGCTATAAGATATAAAGTGACCAGACACAATATGTGTGATGAAGGATATAATGCATTTTATATATCACACAATATAAATATAATAAAGAAGCAGTAAACAGATAGCTGCAGTAAAGTAAGATATTTTAATAAGTTGAAGAAACAATTTATGATTTGTGACACGCACATACACACGAACAGACACACAAACAAACACGAACAGACATTCTCTCTTTCTCTCTCTCTCTCTCTCTCTCTCTCTCTCTCTCTCTCTCTCACTCACTCACTCACTCACTCACTCACTCACACACACACACACACACACACACACACACACACACACACACACACACACACACACAGAACGCAGCCACCTGTAATAAACATTGAGAAGAAGCTTTTCAACGTGTTTGCATCAGTAATTTCTAAAAAATAAATTCGGACAACATAAGCCTATACCTTTTTTATTGTATGTGGATGTGGGAGGGGAAAATGTCGAGACTTAAGCCCTATTCGGATTAACTTTACAAGGGTAGATGGAGTAAGTTACTGTAATTTTACCACAGGACTTCTGTAATATCAATAGCCAAATCGCATATGATAAGATATAGGTTATCAATAAAACTAGAAGTTGGAGGGGTAACTCAAATAAGCATCCCTGTCATGCGTGTATTACATTGCTTCCTGATATCATGTGCGCAAACACAAATAACCTATACAACAGGGCAGTTGAATGCTTATCTGATAACCTAAAAGCTCTTGTAATTATTACTTTCTCCATGCCGGGTGAACACCGGCTGATGCAGTAAACAGCATTTCACAACGATTTCAGTACAGTAATAGCAAATATCCTTGCTCCTTCTCGATTATCTGGTAATATTCTATTCACAAAATACAACCAATAGTACTGTAATGTTAAGACTTACTTGTGAAAAGCCCTATTTTCGATGGTCCGGCGATTAGAACAGGAAAATGCTCCACAATGCTCTGGCATCTTATCTGCTGCCACGCAACCAAACTAGGAATACGACCGGTTCAAGATGGCGGCCGGATTTCTCGGTTTCCAGCTGCCAATAGGGCTTCTAGTCTCTATATGATTTCTATGGACACAGCAACAACATAAGAGGGAGCGCGAGCGGTAAAGCACTCACTATGTGTGTGTGGGTTGAGGGAGAATAAAACAATTCGCGCGACTCCCGCAAACTAGAAATATCTATGAATAAAACATAAAAACTAATTCATTTTTATTCATCTGTTGCAGAAAAGCAATAACAAATTCTATTTCTAACAAAATAGAAACGATTGACAGGCCAGAGTTTCTGTTTCTAACAAGTTTGCAGCGTTAAACGATGTAGCCAATCACAGACATATGTGTTGATTTCTTGAACGCAATAATGGCCAATTAGAAGCATTTACGATAGACTCCCCTCACCGCTCAAAACAGACTTTTTGTTCAGTGCTGAATTCTGTATGCTGGCAAATCCTTTAATTATAACAAACAAAGTGTATATATTATGAAAGCTTCATTGATAATAACAGAGATGTGTGAGATCGCGATGAACTGATGTCGGCTTTTTAGAAATGATCAAGGGAGCGCACTTTGCGCGCAGTCTTAGTTTACACTTTCATAGGGGAAATCACAGCAAAATAACTATATGTAGGGCTAGCACAAGATGGGAAAGAAAAGTTTTATTAATCCTTGTTAACTTTTTCATTTAATTTATTTTTATTTTAGAGCATTTAAAGTGCTTCTTAATGATATTTTATTTATTACACACAAGTTAATTTATTTATTTTTGTAACCCATCATCCCTCTGTGTCTAAATAAGTAATAAAAGTGAGTTAAAAAATGTGTAAAACTAGCCTGTGTGCGACTTGGTATGACTTGATGGCTAAGTTGCGACTTGACTTGACTTGACAAAGAGTATGACTTGACTTGACTTGACTTGACCCTTACAACAGAATGACTTGACTTGACTTTGACTTGCAATGTTAAGACTTGGACTTGACTTGAGACTTGCATTTAGTGACTTACTCCCACCTCTGTTCAGATATATCTGAGATATCTGTACACAAACACTGTAAGGCGAGAATCACAGTATAGCTCATGCTTGAATATGTGTTGAACGTGGATTTGTGGTTAACACTTAATATGTTTTGTATTAATAAATGTTTTTAATGATTTAGTCCATGTTATGCAGTCTAATCTTATCTACTCTGAAATTATGTTCTTCCTCAGTGTTTCTGTCTTGTTTTCCTGTACACATTTCTAAACATTCTTAAATCAAGATACATTTGATTTGATTCAAGTCTTGTTTACTTAAAATGTGAAATGTTGTTTTCACTTTGAATTAAGATTATTTTTCTGACCCCACTGGCAGATATTTGTACTGTTTTAAGCACAAACTCACTTCATTTTGATTAATTTATCATTTTGATTAATATTAAGTCAGTAAACAAGACTTAATATCTTCAGTCATTTAGCTTCTCCAGTAAATGTGTCTTGATTTAAGAATGTTTAGATATTTTTGCTGGAAAACAACATTTTTTAGTGTAAAACACTGGACACACATATATGCAATTGGCAGAGACTTTAGTTCATTTTTATCTGTTTTTCATCGCCTGGGAATCAAACCCACAGCATTGATGCCGTTTGAGAAACATGTTAAAATACCGTTTTATTTTCTACTGCAGAGAAGAGCATCCATTTCATAACTCATAACATTACAACAGTTTTCATGAACTCGTTGGCTTTGGCGTGTCGTGTGTATAATATTCTGGGGAAAGCCAGGCAGTGTGTGTGAGCTTCTCTGGGATCGCTCGTGACCCACTTACATCTGAGCTAAAATAGGCCACAAACACAGCGGCGCTAAATCCCGTCTGCTCACAGAAACCGCATTACTGTAGGCACACTAGACATGTTTTCTAGAAGGAAATATTTTATGATAATGACATCCTTTAATTTTGATCAATAAATACGACACTGTCAGAACAGAAGTGAAAGGTTTTCTCTCCGACAGGACCTCCGATTCCAGTAGGAGTGGATGTTCAGGTGGAGAGCCTCGACACCATCTCTGAGGTTGACATGGTGAGTGTTAATTAAGAGCACATCATTAGTGTTATTATTATTATTATTATTATTATTATTATGACACAATTCTAGTTCTTTAGTTACAGTACAGATAAGGGTTATTAAGGGTTATTATACAGTAATGGCCTAAAGTAATGTGACAAAAAATGATTTGCCGAAAAAAAGGCAAAATACAGCTACAGAAAAAAACATACACTGACTACGGCATAATCAGTTATTAATATTTCGCCGGTACTCTCTTGTTGTTGCATTTGTACATGATTTCTTTGTATGACAGCCTGGTCCAAAATTATGTTGCACAATTTGGCATGCTTCATTGCATTATTATTATAAATAAAACATTTGACTCCAAGCACAACTACGCAATATGACTACACAATATTTTATTGATTTTTTATTAATATTTGAATAGGGAGAAGATGTGTATTTTCCTCGCCCAGGCATCACTTTTGGACACTACTATATGTTACTGTCCACCAGTACTTGGGACTATAACTGTATTATACTATACAGTATTTGCGTGACGCTAATCTGCGGTTATTGGTCAGATGACCCAGTCAGTTACTGTTTGCGTTAGCCCAACGCATAAACATATTGATAAAGCACTGCAGTACTACAATACGCTCTATTCTTTATGACAACTCCAATATCAACAAACATTTCACGTTTCAAAAAAATTGACATTGGAGACCTAGAAGCTGCGCTGAGCGTAACACACACACACACACATACTAATAGAGCATGCTACAAAACAATTATTAATAATACTTACAGGTTGTGATTCAAAATTCCATAATAGGTGCCCTTTAAATGTTTTCGATTCTGTGTTAAAATCTCAGTATGTTTAACATCTGATGTTTCCCGTCAGGATTTTACGATGACACTGTATTTGAGGCATTACTGGAAAGACGAGCGCTTGTCCTTCCCGAGCACCAACAATCAAAGCATGACGTTCGACAGCCGGCTGGTGAAGAAGATCTGGGTGCCCGACATGTTCTTCGTTCACTCCAAACGATCTTTCATCCACGACACAACGACGGACAATGTGATGTTACGCGTGCATCCAGACGGCAACGTCCTCTACAGTCTGAGGTCAGAAACCAGACCTCTAATCATCGCATTCCTGGATTTAACTTACGATTACAATACGCCATAAAACACTTGAGAATAAGGCAGTGTTTCCATCCCATGTGTTCAAGAGATTAAAAGCGTCACTTCCCTGTGAAATTGGCTCAAAATATCAGTAATAATAAGTTTCTGCAATCTGGCTCTTTTCCCTCCATCATAAACGAGTGTGTGTCGAGCGTCAGGCGAAACACAGTAACATGTGTGTTCTCATGTTCTCTGGCGTTCCGATGCCTGTCTGAACTAACACTCGATGTGTGTTGTTGCAGAGTGACCGTCACTGCCATGTGTAACATGGACCTGAGTCGATTTCCACTGGACACACAGACGTGCTCACTGGAGATTGAGAGCTGTATGTGCACAAACACATTTCTGCATGTCATCTTCACTTACGTCCATGTGAACGTGGTGTCGTTGAGCTGAAGAATTAAATTGCTGGTCATTGTAAATGAGTGATGATGTGGATTACATGTGTTGTGTTCTCAGACGCGTACACTGACGACGATCTCATGCTTTACTGGAAGAAGGGCAACGAGTCGTTGAACACAGACGACAGGATTTCTCTGTCCCAGTTTCTCATCCAGAAGTTCCACACTACAACTAAACTAGCGTTCTACAGCAGCACAGGTACAGCGCTCATGTCTCATGTGTTTCATGCTCAAAGCTTTAGCTTGGCTTGGCAGTGAAGCACCAACAAATTATCTAAACACTGCAACAAACATTCTTACTTTTGTCCCAGTGCAAATATCTAAACAATCTTAAATCAAAATACCTGTACCAGTGATAAAGTGACTTCTGCTTAGTTTGGCTCGTACATTCAACAACAGCATGAGGATCTGCACCAACATGACTTCAAGATAACTCTGGAACTGTTCGATAAACCCAACCAACATTCACTTTCTGCCATTTAATCTCGCTGTGTTTGCAAAGAGTTTTAACTCTTCTGATGAATCGCTCAGATAACGATCAGTTGCGTGTCCATCTCATCCACAGAATCATTCAGTATCATTTCTTTCCAAATTCTCAAATGTTCAGTAAACAAAACGTCTCAGGTTACTATTGTAACCATAGTTCCCTGAGAAACAGGGAACGAGACGATGCGTCGAACGACACGGTGGGAACGCCTCTTGCGTGATTGCGTCTGAAGCATCTATGCCAACTAGTCCAATGGAATGAGAGAATGAGCGTCACGGGCGGGTGACGTCATGAACCAGGAAAGGATAAGAGCACTTCCGCTGCTCGCCGGCATTTAGCTTCGACAGTTGCCGAAGCAAGCCGATAGCAGGGACGCAGGAAGTATGGCAGGGGGACGCATCGTCTCGTTCCCTGTTTCTCAGGGAACTATGGTTACAATAGTAACCTGAGACGTTCCCTTTATCGAAAAAGGGAACTTCGAGATGCGTCGAACGACACGGTGGAACGAGAATACCCAACCCGCCATAATTACAAGTACCTGAGTGTCAGTCTGTTGATCTAAGCACTCAGCACCTGAGAACCTGGGGTATCCAGGTCCAAACTGTAAAATCTCACGAATGTGAGCGGAGAGGACCAGCCCGCCGCATCACAAACATCTTGAAGAGATACCCCCTGCAATATGGCTTAGAAGCCGCCATACTCCTGGTCGAGTGGGCTCGGACCACCAAAGGACAAGGCTGGCCCGAGTACTCGTATGCCAGTGAAATAGCCTCGACTATCCACTTACTGACTGTCTGTTTTGAAGCAGGAAGACCTTTCTTAGGTGATCCAAAGCAAATCAGTAATTGGTCGGACTTTCTGATTGAGGATGTCCGATGTACATATGTGTCCAATGCTCGCACTGGACACAACAGGTGCAGTCTTTCCTGGTCCGCAAATGGAGGAGGACAGAAAGCCTGCAGCACAATAGGCCTCGGAGTCAAGGTTGGAACCTTAGGGACGTATCCCTGTTTTGGATATAGGAACGCCTTGACCACCCCCGGTGCAAACTCAAGGCAGGTGGGGGAGACCGAAAGAGCCTGAAGGTCGCCAACTCTCTTTAGGGACGAAATAGCTAGCAGAAAGATAGTCTTGAAAGTCAGGAACTTTTCTGAGACCGAATCTAAGGGCTCGAATGGGGCCCTAGACAGGCCTTCTAGAACTATAGTCAAATCCCAAGCTGGCACCTTAGTGCGGATTGCAGGCCTCAGCCTCAAAGTGCCACGAAGGAAACGTGTAATCAGGGGGTCTCGACCCAAAGATATACCTCCCACCATAGTATGGTAAGCCGCAATGGCTGCCACGTAAACTTTTAGTGTGGAAGGACAAAGACCTGACACAAAGCGCTCCTGCAGGAACTCGAGTACTGTGTTGACAGAACAGTTAACTGGATCCCACTGGTGTCGGCGACACCATAAGGAGAAACTCTCCATTTAAGCGCATAAAGTTTCCTCGTAGCTGGAGCTCTGGAGCTTAGGATGGTCTCAACAGCCTCAGCTGAAAGACCACTATCTATAAGTTGGGCCCCCTCAGAGGCCAAACCCAAAGATTCCACATGTCTGGTCGAGGGTGAAATATTGTGCCCCCGGCCTGAGACAGAAGGTCCCTCCTCAAAGGGATCTCCAATGGAGGCCCGTCTAGCAGAAGGATCAGGTCCGCAAACCAGATCCGACTTGGCCAGCGTGGTGCTACTAGCAGTAGGCTTATTCCATACCGACGGACCCGCTCCAGAACTCCTGGGAGCAGAGCAACAGGGGGAAAGGCGTACAGACGTAGCCTCGGCCACGTCTGCACCATGGCGTCCAGCCCCAGGGGGGCTGGGTGCGTCAGAGAATACCAGAGAGGACAGTGCGTCGTGTTCTGAGACGCGAACAGATCCACCTCTGCCTGACCATATGCCTCCCAGATTTTCTCCACCGCCTCGGGGTGGAGTCTCCAATCCCCTGGCCTCAGCTCCTGCCTCGACAGGATGTCTGCTCCTATATTCTGGTCCCCAGGAATATACACTGCCCTCAGGGAGAGTACCTTCCCCAGAGACCACAGGAGGATCTGGTGCGCCAGTTTGCAAAGCGGACGCGAGCGCAGACCCCCCTGGCGGTTCAGATAAGAGACCACTGATGTGTTGTCTGTTCGAACGAGCACATGATGGCCTCTTAGGTCCGGAAGGAAATGTCTCAACGCATTGAAGACGGCCATCATCTCCAGGCAATTTATGTGCCACAAAAGATGATGGCTTTTCCACAGACCCTGAACCGAGCGGCCTTCCATTACCGCTCCCCAGCCGGTGAGGGAAGCATCTGTCGAGATCACAACTCGATGGCAAAGAGCTCCCAACACCGGACCCTGGGTTAAGAACCAGTGTTTACTACATATAACTAAGGCACGAAAGCATCGCCGCGTGACCTTGATATGCAAGTGGGTTTCCCCTCGGGGAGAACCCTCTGGTCCTGAGCCAGCACTGTAAAGGTCTCATATACAGCATGCCAAAAGGAATTCCGTTGGACACTGCTGCCAGTAGACCCAACAGTCTCTCGAACTGTTTACAATGCGTGACTGGTTTTGGGTTAAGAACCAGTATTTACTACATATAACTAAGGCACGAAAGCATCGCCGCGTGACCTTGATATGCAAAGTGGGTTACCCCTCGGGGAGAACCCTCTGGTCCTGAGCCAGCGCTGTAAAGGTCTCATGTACAGCATGCCAAAAGGAATTCCGTTGGACGCTGCTGCAACAAGACCCGACAGTCTCCTGAACTGTTTTACAGTGCGTGACTGGCCTAGCCTCAGCTCTTCTGTAGCTGTTAGGATACTAAATCCCGTACCACACTAAGGAAAGTGGTTCTCAATACTGGAGAAAGCACACTCTTCTTGGTATTGAGCCTCAACCCCAACATCTGCATATGAGCGAGAACGACACCTCGGTGCCGAACCGCCAACTGCTCTGATTCCGCTAGAATCAGCCAGTCGTCGATATAATTCAGAATGCGAACGGGTGACAAAGCTAGGCCGAAAGGAAGAACCCGATATTGGTATTCTTTGCCCCTGAAAGAAAACCATAGGAACTTCCTGTGCTGAGGGAGGATGGAGATATGGAAGTATGCATCCTTTAGATCTATCGTGACAAACCAGTCCTCGGATCTGATTTGGGTCACGATCTGTTTGAGGGTCAGCTATCTTGAACTTTAGTTTCCGAACTGACCGAATTAACAGGCGAAGATCTAAAAAAGGAACGCAACCCTCCATCCTTTTTTGGAACAATAAAATAATGGCTGTAAAAACCCGACTCTCTGACGGGTGAGTACACCTGTTCTATAGCTTCTTTTGCTAACAGGGCCTTTACTTCTTGTTCCATTACCAGAGCCTGCTCGGGATGCACCACTGTGGGCAGCACCCCGCTGTAATGAGGAGGACGAGAGCCAAACTGGATTCTGTATCCTCTCTCTACAATCTGCAGGACCCAATGAGAAATATTCGGCAGAAGCTTCCACGCTGCCAAAAAATTTACTAAGGGAACCAGCCTCTCGAGGCTGGCCTCTGGTGTTACTGAGAGAGCCAAATCTGGAGCCTGAAACATAATGGCAGGAACTACCTGACCTGACTACTCAAAAGCCCCCCTCAGAGGGCGCGAAACCAATGCTGTGCCGCAGCATAGCATCAGCGACTCGCTGGAGACCGCTGCGCCCTGAAGCACCGGAGGTGGCAGGGTTGGCAGGAGGGTCTCGTGAGGACCCCGAAATGGAACGGGCACCGTGTAATGAGGTGTACACCACTCCACTTCGGTCGGGGCTGTCCTCACTTTCTGTGCACATAATATGATGAACTAGACGGCTGGAGCTGCTCACGCCCAGCAGCCCCAGGGGGCTGGACACAGCGAGGGAGAAACCTTATTATATATATTTTTATATATATATATATATATATATAATGCATCACCTAACAACGAACGCATGGAATGCGTCGCCGAAGAGACGCGAAGGCTCAAATTTCACTATATCCAGAACCCCAGCAGATCGGCCTGATAAGCCTGGAGCATTATACTATAGTTTTCTATAAACATTCTCCAGCTGACCTGCTGCCGTATAAGCTTTACCCATAAAACCAAAGTAGCTATAATTAAACCTACGCGCTGCCTCGGCAAACGCGAGATCCCAGCCACAGAATCTTATTTTGCAAAGTACACTCGAAATCTAAGCGGTGCCTCGGCAAACGCGAGATCCGAGCTAGATTCTGATTACAACATTGAACCTACGCGCTGCCTCGGCAAACGCGAGATTCTTTAGTGATAGGTTTATTGAGCAAAGCAGAGGCTTTAAATGACGATGCTGGACCAGGTGAAAACAGCATTTTTCTATTTTTTTTTTTTTTTTTCAGCCTGGGGCATTATATCATAACCGTAATCTTTCAACCCTTGAATAAATCTTTAACACGAGGGCTGAAAGTAGTAATAAAATACGGTTTATCCCACAATTTAAATATTCAGTGTGTAAATCAGGGAAAAGGGAAGCCTCGTGGTGGAGATAATGTGATAGATGTAGGAAACGCTCGATAAGTTTTTAGGAGCGTCCCTAATCTCAGCTGGCCATTAAATATTTAATTTATTAACAGCACGGGACAAAACCTCCACCAGTTCATCATATACTGGGGAAATAGATGGCGAATCTAATTCAACAGTGTGTGTGCTTGCTTTCACTTTCAATATTCTAAAACATTTAACCTCCTCGGAGGAGAATATGAAGGAAAAAGGGCTCTCTCTCCCCGAGCGGAGAAACCGCAGAGCGTGCTTCCGACACCGGGGAGATAGAGCTGGATCTTCCGGGTAAGGAAGGAAAAAAGGCCCACGGACCCGTTTCAAACCCCTCCAAAAGATCCATCTGCGATCCCCAGGAATGCATTCCCCACGCTGCCTCGGCAAACGCGGGTCCTGGGAATCGCAAGCCTGTCACTATCATACAGAGTGACAGGCGAGAGCAGAGCATACTATTTCACAGAGTTGGAACTCAGCCCCCACCTTTTTTTCTTTCAAGGGCTGAGAAGTATGCTCTACCCCAAACAAATTAAACAAAACTCGTGTGTGTCCCCACCCGTTTAAATAAACGCGGGCAGGGAGAAACACACTGTTTGTAATTTGTTTCGCCATAACGTTTCCATACAATATTGCAACAGACAACAATAAATAGACAGAGACAGTTTTGACACAGATCGCTTGCTGAGGCAACAGAAGCTAAATGCCGGCGAGCAGCGGAAGTGCTCTTATCCTTTCCTGGTTCATGACGTCACCCGCCCGTGACGCTCATTCTCTCATTCCATTGGACTAGTTGGCATAGATGCTTCAGACGCAATCACGCAAGAGGCGTTCCCACCGTGTCGTTCGACGCATCTCGAAGTTCCCTTTTTCGATAAAGGGAACTGCAGTGTTTGAGTGAATAGCGAGAGAGAGAGAGAGAGAGAGAGAGAGAGAGAGAGAGAGAGAGAGAGAGAGAGAGAGAGAGAGAGAGAGAGAGGAGAGAGAGAGAGAGAGAGAGAGAGAGAGAGAGAGAGAGAGAGAGAGAGAGAGAGAGAGAGAGAGATGAAGCCTGAAAGCAAATAGAAGATGGGAGAAAGCTCTCTGATTCAAACAAAATAGACACACATTCATCAATAACCTCCAGATTTGAAATCGAAAAACCTCGAGACAGTACCAAATCTAGTGTGGGACCCAGATTGTGAGTTGGACCGCATACATATTGTACAAAGTTCAAAGACTCTAAAATAGTTACAGATTCTTTGACCAACGGTTTAGAAGGGCAGCAGAGATGAATGTTAAAATCCCCAAGAATCAATAGTCTATCAGCCCGAGTCAAATCAGAGAGAAAATCATAAAATTGTTGAATAAAATCCGTATTGCATTTAGCGGGTCTGTAAATCAGAGCACATAGCATAGGACCATTTAAATCAACCTTCAATAACTGGACTTCAAAACTGGAAAAGGTGTCCGTGGGCACAGACTTGCATTTGAAACAGTTTTTAAAAATTGTTGAAACTCCAGCACATGGAGGCCCGTGGAGAACTGAACAAGCACAGTCAGGAGGAGCAATCTCGACAACAGGCATCGAGTCACCCTGTTTTAACCAGGTCTCAGTCACAAATAAAAAGTCTGAGAAGTGAGATGTAAACAAGTCATTTAAAATAAAAGATTTATTTGATATTGATCTTGCACTAAGGCCATCTTTACAGTAGCAGGCCAATCAGACTGCCGAGAGCTGAGAGGTGCGTGTTTGAGCAAACTAATGTTTCCCAGATTTAACCTACGACTCTTACCGTTGACCCGATGGAAGAGCGGCGATGTGGCGACCAGATGACCGGGATTAGATCATTATCCTGAGACACAGTCTAAGTCCTCACAAGGGGGTCGCGGCGAGATCCACGATGGATGTACCTGTGGCGGCGTGTAATTCCTAATGTATTTAAGCACCATATTTGGAGAACACAAGTGTGCAAATGATATAACACCACATTTCAATCTGGGTTCACTCCTCCACGTTTAAGTTCACCAAACGAGTCTCAATAGATCCACGCGTTCAGATCCTCCGACTCATTCAACCATAGCAAGCGATTAAACAATACCCTCCTCGATCAAAGGGCATAAAATATCCTCAAAATAGGCTAAACTTAAAAAATAAAAGCGGAGAGCAGCAGTAGCCAAACACACCAGCGTTCGCTCATCGTGGCCCATATCGCAAATCAAAGTGAAAGTAAGTCACAGACGCTTAACACACAATTATCTTCATTAAAAGTAAAGAAACGAAATGATTTTAGCAGTGCTGTTGCCGCTCTCTCTTATTGCTGTCTTTGATTTTGAAATTAGCTGATGATCAATAAAATGTAACTCATATCTGTTGCTTTCGGTGACGTGAACTCCATTAAATCTGCACAACCGTTTCAGATAGTGAGAAAAGAGCTGATGCTGCAATGTTTATTATGAGAAAATTAAAGTGTTTTTAGACTGCTTTGGATGCATGTAAACCTGTTGTAAGAGACCTCAAAACAAAATTAGGAACCTTTAACATAACATAATAGGGGCACTTTAACCTGAAGGTCATTGAAATATGTCCAGCAACATCTCAGAAACGGTCCAAGCTGTAGTTCTAATGTGGTGTTTTCGAGTTATAAACAGACACTAGCAAATTAAATGTCTACAAAACAATTGTATGTCGAGCCATACCTGCAACGCTTTACATCTAAGCCCTCTTTCCATGTGTTGTTGGTCTAAAAGTCTGGCTAAACAACTTCTACAGCAGTCGCAAGTCCTGTGGAGTGTAGATCTGTGTGAAGAGGAATGATCTGGCTGTTTCTTTGAGTAACAGTACATTAATAATATTGTAACGTGCTGCCGTATCATCACAGCACTGTAACCCAGATGTGTGTTCTCCAGGCTGGTATAATCGGCTCTACATACACTTCACTCTGCGGAGACACATCTTCTTTTTCCTCCTGCAAACGTACTTCCCGGCGACGCTGATGGTCATGCTGTCCTGGGTGTCGTTCTGGATCGACCGCAGAGCTGTGCCGGCCCGAGTTCCTCTCGGTGGGGTAACACTCCTCAACTCTTCTGATGAAGTATAACTAGACATCCCTCAATCTCTCAGGAATTACTGTAGAGTAAGAAACACCTGCAACACTGCAAAAATGTATTTCTTACTTTGTATTTTGTCTTATTTACCAGCACAAATATCTAAACATTCTTAAAGCAACACCATGGAACTTTTCCTCTTCGGTCGCCCTACTGGTTGGAAACGGAATTGTCCATTACAGCTGTCGTAAATAATTTAGCCTATCGCGCACGCACGCCTAAGAATGAACGATGTCCACAGCCAAGGTAGAGTATGTTACATGATTTCATGAAAGGATGATGTATTACGACATCAGAAACGAAGAAAAACGAAATAATGACTATTGTAGCACTTGACGTAAAGCAGTCGAATTTTGTAGTTGTTTTTGTGGTTGGGTTACTACCCGAACCCCGCAGTCCCGTAGTGCCAGTAAAAGCGATACAGACCCCGTCAGGCGATGCAGAAGTGCCTTTCACCCTGTTACGACTTGATGAACCACTGATAAGATTTTGGAAACATTATTTTAAGGTAAAAAATGTTACATAGTGTTGCTTTAAATCAAGCAAAATGACCAGATATTAAGCCTTGCTTTCAGAAAAAAATTATTCAAATTGAGTTTATGCTTAAAACAAGATCAAATATCTGCCAGTGCTGGCAGCAAAACAATCTTCTTTTCCCTTTTAATTAAGTTGATTTTTATGATCCCATTGGCAGATTTTTTTCCTGTTTAACCCTAAACTTACTAAATTTTGATACATTTTTCAGTAAACAAGACTTAAAGCTCTTCCTCGTGTTACGCAGCAAGTTTAAGTTTCCACAAGAACCAATGAGGTTCATTCTCGTGTTCATGTTTGGACACTTCATGCACACAACAGTCTCAGCTATAATGGGGGGGGGTGTAATATTAATAAAATAATGTTGTTAATAGCGAAGTCTGAGGACATCGAAGCGAGCGTTTTTTAATTGGTTGGGTGGATTCAAAAGAGTCTTTGTATTGGGACAGGCTTCGTCGCGCCGCTGTGATTCGGCGTTTGAAGGATGCAGCTTCTGAATATTGATACCGTTTATATGTGAATATAAGCTATAAGTTAAATCTGTTGACCATTTAAAGCGACTCTCTTCAAAAGACGAGTTAAGCTGCTCCATTCATTTGAATTCATTTTGAGGATATCTTTATGAATGTTTTGAAGCGTCTGGGTTTTTAGGTGAATAAACTTTCAATGGAGGTACATGTTTAGAGTATTAATGTATTAGATATTTACTTTACTAAGTGCTTTCTGCCTACAGTACTATCAAGACTAAAATCTGAGGAGGAAAATATTATTTTGCACTTTCACACAGGCATCACGACAGTTCTCACGATGTCCACCATCATCACCGGAGTCAATGCCTCCATGCCCAGAGTCTCCTACATCAAGGCGGTGGACATTTACCTGTGGGTCAGCTTCGTCTTCGTCTTCCTCTCTGTTATCGAGTACGCTGCCGTCAACTACCTGACCACCGTACAGGAGCGCCGAGAGAGGAAACTCAGGAATCAAGTAAGGCGCCACTTTACACTTCCCCAAAATAATGACTGTAATGCTGGTAGACCAAGATGATGAGAGGAAAAGAGTGATACAGAGAAATAATGAAGACCATTTAGAGCCAGTGTAAGGGGTTACACACCAGTGGAGGACAGTAAGGAGTTAGTTTTACTCAGTTACTGTACTTAAACACATTTTATACAAGTATATGTGCTATATCAGAGTATTGTCTGTTAGGCCTCGTTTACACTGCAGGTCTTGATGCCCAATTCTGATTTGTTGCCTATATCCGATTTTTTTGACCGTCCGTTTACATGTTCTTTAAATTGTGACCCATATCCGATTCATGTGTTTACACTTGCCATACTATCTGAAACATCGCGCATGTTTAAAGGGGTCTTCTTGCATAGATGGACGAACGCGCAGTGAGATCTCATGCATATTTACATATATTTAAAATATATTCTACAATATATTAAACATACATGTGACACTATATCTTTATATATATATTATCAATACATTTTCCCATATAAATCGCAATACATTGTGGTGGTTATTTATAAATAATAAAATTGCATATATTTTATGATATATAAACACATTATAGGCTATATTCATGTTCAATATATTGCAATATGCAGGACTATTGGGAGTCCGGTGGGAACATAGCCTAAAACACGATCTCATGAAAGTGAGTGTCTATAGCGCGAATTTTATTTCTCGTGCCATTTATACGCCAAAAATAGTTTTTGCTTGCATATGATACGCACTGTAAAACATGCGTTTTAAACGGCATAAAGTGCGTATCATACACACAAAATTTTTTTTTGACGTAAATGGCACGAGAAAGAAAATTGTGCAATAAACGCACTTTCATGTGATCGTGGCAGGCTTTAACGAGGAGAAGAGGGTCCGAAATTTTAGGATGAGCAAGCCAACCTTTCATATGTTGTGTCAATGTGTCCACATTCCTCTCCTATACGACGACACAATGTTTTGTCGGGCCATCCGTCCCCTCGCAGACGCGCGTCTGTGTTTCTCTCATCATTAAACCGCGGAGACGTAGCCTAATGCCTCAGAAAATCCGATCTGCCTGTTTACATGACAGTCGCATTGGCACATATCGGATTTATTTCCACATATGAACGAGGCCTGAAACCGATCTCGAAATATCCGAATGCATGCGTTTTTTTCCTGTTTACACTGCCATAGAACACATCCGATCTGTGTCGCATATGAGCAAAAAATCGGAATTGGGTCACATTTCACTGACAGTGTAAACGGGGCCTTAGAAAACATTTACTTCACTACATTCCAAAGCATAATGTCATTATTTTTACTGCATTTCATTAAAAACAAATTGCCAACTGATACCCAAGCCGAGCCGCGACAGCGATGTTGGATTTGTGAATGAGCCGATTCTTTCCAAGCAATACGTTGAATTAGTTCATAAATCGTTCTGAAGGATTCATTCATGAATCACACTGATCCGATCGCAGCTGTTCACGATTCAATGATCCCGACAAAAGGAACCAGGATTTTGTCAGAGCTTGAGGCACGAAAGTCAGTAGCTAATGCCAAATTTGAGTATTAATAAATCTTATTTAGGTCATGACAGTCAGTTATTTGTGAACTAAATCTGCTGTAAAAGTATAATAATAAGTATAATGTATAACAAGTAAAAACTTAAACTGACTAGTACTGACTAGGATAAATAATAAACATGGTTCATTGACCTGCGCTTTATTAAAGGTACAATATGTAGGATTTTTGCAGTAAAATATCCAAAAACCACTAGGCCAATGTTATATTTTTTGTTTATTTGATTACTTACAATATCCCAAATGCTTCGAACTATTTGTAAATCGTGAGAAAATTGTGATTTTAAGCAAGGAAACGGGGCGTGTCAGCGTTAGCCTCGGTTTCCACCATTGTTTCCGCTCGTACTGGCGACAGACGTGGACAACTGGGTTATGCCCGTTGAGCCTAGCAGGACGCTTACACTGATGTTGTGTTGTTCAAACATTATGGACCATGGCAAGCAGACTTTGAGACAAAAAGAGTTGTTAGAATGTGATCTGTATGTTATTTAATGTTGATCTAGCTTACTGCGTCTCATACAGCCAACAAACAACCCAACTAACAACATTCAACACGCTCAAATGGCGTTTAGTGTGATAGTGTAACTGTTAGAGCGAGTGAAACAGCGCTGCGTTACCTCAAGCTTCACTCCTCTAATAAACTGACCTGTGTGAGTATTAATTCAGCACTTGCGTGTAGATGGGTAGAATGAAATGTCCTTATTCCTTTATATCCGCGGGACTGGCGTTGCGTGTGGCGCTGGTGTACGTCTAGCAATCGCTCCTGCTTCACCACAGTCATGTTAAAAACATCAGTGTATTCACTCATCTATAAAAGATCCATCAGTTTTACGACAAGATCCATAATTACGCTTAATGCGGAATATACGTCATCAATATACGCCTTTGTTATTGTAAGAGGTTAGCGACCCCTGGTGGTGAAAAATCCTACATATTGTACCTTTAATACTTAATAATTAAGTACATAAAAAATCAATAAATCAAAATATGTATTAAATAAATTGAAAATTAGTGCTTGAATCTTATACTGGATTCATATTTTATTAGGGTATCTGTACTTTTCCTCAAGTCCTTGATTTGTGTCCATCCCACAGCGCTGCTTTTCCATTGTTTTTCATTGTAAATGCAACAGAGAGACGTCTTTAACCATTGCACTCGTGTCTTCTACATTGTCTCGCGTACGACACAGCGTTCTAGATTTAAAAATACGCACCTCTAGACCATGTGGGTTTTTTTACGTTCTGTATGAGCCGTCCGCTAACATGTCTGTCTCTCCTGTGTTCATGGCTTCACGCTGCAGTTGCCTTGCACATGTGGAATAGCAAACCCAGACGAGGACATGATGATGACACATGCTACAGCGACGGGGATCCCAACACAACCGGGACTTACGGGATGCCGGAGAACGGCGGGAGGCAGGAGAGGATCTTGGCTCAGCTTACCCTCGCCGACGGTGCAAGCTCCAGTCGGGTCAGAACCTCACGGGGATACGTCAACATCTGGATAGACACTCATGCCATAGACAAGTACTCACGAGTGATCTTTCCCGGCGCCTACACCCTCTTTAACATCATCTACTGGTCCATCTACTCATAACTGGATCAGAACGACCCAGCGGCTCACAGAACGACTGGGTCTCTCCGCCTTCACGATCCAGTATCTCCAACGCTTTTTATGTTTGTGTTCTTTGTTTTTGTTATTTATTGACAGCAACTTTTTGAGGATATATTTGTTTGAATAATCTGTTATTCCTCACAAATAAAAAGGAGGAAATTCTAGGAATCAGAGAACTGATCCGGGAAAAGCAGACCTTTAAAGGCCCTGATATACGATATGATATATCAGCGATTAGATGAATATGTAAATACGTATGTGCTTTCCTCTCAAAAACAGAATAAACAAGAAAGCAGCAGTTCAGAAAGCATATGATCATAGTGATGTTTGAAACATCTGAGATTCAGATCTACAGTCACGTTTATTCATACAGCACTTATACAGTAGATTGATTTAAAGCAGCAGCTTTACAGTATTAAAGATGAAAAACAGTGTCAGTGTCTCGTTCAGCTTGAGTTTCTGCTATAAAGCGTCTCTCAGTGTGTTCATGTTTTACTGGCGTCTGAACAGAAGAAATGAACTGGAGAAGATTTACAGCTCAGAGAAGGCGGAGCCTCAGAGCCACACCCACATATCACATCATCACCACCGGCCAATGGGAGCTCAGAGGTGTTTACCAGTCGAACATTCCCATTAAGTTATGAAAACATATCTGAATGTTCAGAGCAGTTTTATTAAGAAGACATGAGATGATGTGTAAATTACAGCAGCAGCTCTTCACACAAAACAGGAGATTCTGTAACAAAGATGATCATAATTCCATCATAAATCAAGTTTGCTCACACAAGCTGCAGTCCTCTGAACATCACATGAACCTTTCTGCATGATTTCAATATTTTATATTGACATGTTGAAGATAAAAACCTTTATAACACAACGTTACAATATCTACATTTACTGCTTTTTATAATGTAATTTTTCATGTTTACCATTAACTGTGCTGTGTTGCATATTAGATATGAAATAAGCATAGTTTATTTTTATGTTTATTTTTATTCAACAGAAGAAATACAGACCATGAATATTGTTTGATTCTGCATTGCGCTTTACTCTTCTGACATATGGATGAATTTAAACATTTGTTTGTAATCCTTCTGAAACATAAATGAGTGTTGTTGTTGTTGTGGATGGTCTATAATCTCTGCTAATGGACGTGAGCGCTGGGCTTCAGACTCACTGATACCAGCTTGTAGATATATTGTTCGTGTCATGACTCTTAGGATCATATTTTGTGTTTTAGCTCATGATTTACACTTTTTATGATTGTTGTAGAATTTTATACAAACCCTATTTAAACCTGTGACTTCTCATCACACTAGACATAAATAAACAGCGTTTTATTAGATTATTGTTTCAAGTTGTTTTAATAAATGCTATTTCCATTACACACACGTTTATTTTCTGAAGTACACACTGAAGTACACGCCGAAGTACACGCCGAAGTACACGCCGAAGTACACGCCGAAGAACACGCCGAAGAACACACCGAAGTACACACTGAAGAACACACTGAAGAACACACGGAAGTACACACTGAAGTACACACTGAGGTACACACTAAAGAACACACTGAAGAACACACTGAAGTACACACTGAAGAACACACTGAAGTACACACTGAAGTACACACCGAAGAACACTGAAGAACACACCGAAGTACACACTAAAGTACACACTGAAGAACACACTGAAGAACACACTGAAGTACACACCGAAGAACACACTAAAGAACACACTGAAGAACACACTGAAGTACACACTGAAGAACACACTGAAGTACACACTGAAGAACACACTGAAGAACACAATGAAGTACACACTAAAGAACACACTGAAGTACACACTGAAGAACACACTGAAGAGCACACTGAAGTACACACTGAAGAACACACCGAAGTACACACCGAAGTACACACTGAAGAACACACTGAAGAACACACTGAAGTACACACCGAAGAACAGACTGAAGTACACACTGAAGAACACACTGAAGAACACACCGAAGAACACACCGAAGAACACACCGAAGAAACACCCGAAGAACACACTGAAGAACACACTGAAGAACACACTGAAGTACACACTGAAGAACACACTGAAGAACACACTGAAGTACACACTGAAGTACACACTGAAGAACACACTGAAGTACACACTGAAGTACACACTGAAGAACACACTGAAGTACACACTGAAGTACACACTGAAGAACACACCGAAGAACAGACTGAAGTACACACTGAAGAACACACTGAAGTACACACTAAAGAACACACTGAAGAACAGACTGAAGTACATACTGAAGAACACACTGAAGTACACACTGAAGAACACACCGAAGTACACACCGAAGAACACACTGAAGTACACACTGAAGAACACACTGAAGAACAGACTGGAGTACACACTGAAGAAAACACTGAAGTACACACTGAAGTACACACTGAAGAACACACTGAAGTACACACTGAAGAACACACTGAAGTACACACTGAAGAACACACTGAAGTACACACTGAAGAACACACCCGAAGAAACACACTGAAGTACACACTGAAGAACACACTGAAGAACACACTGAAGTAACACACTGAAGTACACACTGAAGAACACACTGAAGTACACACTGAAGACACACTGAAGTACACACTGAAGAACACACTGAAGTACACACTGAAGAACACACTGAAGAACACACTAAAGAACACACTGGAAGAACAGACTGAAGTACACACTGAAGTACACACTGAAGAACACACTGAAGTACACACTGAAGAACACACTGAAGAACACACTGAAGTACACACTGAAGTACACACTGAAGAAACACACTGAAGAACACACTGAAGTACACACTGAAGAACACACTGAAGTACACACTGAAGAACACACTGAAGTACACACTGAAGTACACACTGAAGAACACACTGAAGTACACACTGAAGAACACACGAAGAACAGACTGAAGTACACACTGAAGAACTTACTGAAGTACACACTGAAGAACACACTGAAGTACACACTGAAGAACACACTGAAGAACACACTGAAGTACACACTGAAGAACACACCGAAGAACAGACTGAAGTACACACTGAAGAACACACTGAAGAACACACCAAAGAACACAAACCGAAGTACACACTGAAGAAACACACTGAAGTACACACTGAAGAACACACCGAAGAACACACTGAAGAACACACTGAAGTACACACTGAAGAACACACCGAAGAACAGACTGAAGTACACACTGAAGTACACACCGAAGAACACACCGAGAGAACACACTGAGAAGAACACAATGAAGTACACACTGAAGAACACACCGAAGAACAGACTGAAGTACACACTGAAGTACACACGAAGAACACACCGAAGAACACACTGAAGAACACAATGAAGTACACACTAAAGAACACACTGAAAAACACACTGAAGAACACACTGAAGAACACACTGAAGTACACACCGAAGAACACACTGAAGTACACACTAAAGAACACACTGAAGAACAGACTGAAGTACACACTGAAGAACACACTGAAGTACACACTGAAGAACACACTGAAGTACACACTGAAGAACACACTGAAGTACACACTGAAGAACACACTGAAGAACACACTGAAGTACACACTGAAGAACACACTGAAGTACACACTGAAGAACACACTGAAGAACACACTGAAGTACACACTGAAGAACACACTGAAGTACACACCCAAGAACACACTGAAGTACACACTGAAGAACACACTGAAGAACACACTGAAGTACACACTGAAGAACACACTGAACTACACACTGAAGAACACACTGAAGAACACACTGAAGTACACACTGAAGAACACACTGAAGTACACACTGAAGAACACACCAGAAGAACACACCGAAGTACACACTGAAGAACACACTGAAGTACACACTGAAGAACACACGAAGAACACACTGAAGAACACAACTGAAGTACACACTGAAGAACACACCGAAGAACAGACTGAAGTACACACTGAAGTACACACTGAAGAACACACTGAAGAACACACTGAAGAACACACTGAAGTACACACTGAAGAACACACTGAACTACACATGAAGAACACACTGAAGAACACACTGAAGTAACACACTGAAGAACACACTGAAGTACACACCGAAGAACACACTGAAGTACACACTGAAGAACACACTGAAGTACACACTGAAGTACACACTGAAGAACACACTGAAGAACACACTGAAGTACACACCGAAGAACACACTGAAGAACACACTGAAGAAACACACCGAAGTACACACCGAAGAACACACCGAAGAACACACACCGAAGAACACACCACCGAAGAACACACACCGAAGAACACACGAAGAACACACCGAAGAACACACCGAAGAACACACCGAAGAACACACCGAAGTACACACCGAAGTACACACTGAAGTACACACTGAAGTACACACTGAAGAACACACTGAAGAACACACTGAAGAACACACTGAAGTACACACTGAAGAACACACTGAAGAACACACTGAAGAACACACTGAAGTACACACTGAAGAACACACTGAAGAACACAGGTGATTTTCAAGGAAATTTTCCTACTGTTTTAGGAGACAAGAAAAAGCACAAGTCTCTCACAACCCGAGGTCTCAGTCCGTTTAGAAAAAGGAGCAATAACACGAGTGCCCTTGGGAGAATCAATGGGGCAAGGGCTTTAGCTATTTCCTAATTCTGAAAAAGGATGGAAGTCTTCGTCAAAAGGTGGTCGATAACCTTGGTGTTTGCATAACAGGAAACCCCACACTGTTCCCTGTGGTATTCAATAGTGGGCCCCAGGGGGTCCCCTATGGGTAGATGCTCTGGCTAACAAAGGGCCTCCAGTGCTCCTGTATGCATTTCCTCCTTTTCCACTCCTGCCAGCCGTCCTAGCCAAAGTGAGGATCTTGAAGGCCAAAGTCCTGGTTGCACCAGATTGGCACCAGCAGTCATAAATGCCTGATGTGGTTGCAATGCGGACTGAAGAATATACAGTCTCAGTCTCAGGGCCAACTCTGGCACCCAGATCCAGGGAGATACAGTCTACATGTCTGGCCACTAAACAGGAGTCTTCCAGAGCTCTTGGAGAAGTAGTTCTAACAACAAAAGCCCCATCTACAAGGCGGCTGTATGCTGCTCGGTGGGAAAGCTTCTCTTGATGTTTCAGTCCAGGGAAATGGTCCCAGTTTCATGCGAGGTGGAGTCAGTCTTGTCATTTCTTCAGTTCTTTTCGGATTCTGGTCTAACAGAGTCAACCTTTAGGGCAGGTGTGCCCAACCCTGCTCCTGGCGATCGACTGTCCTGCACAGTTCATCTCCAACCCTAATCAAACACACCTGAAGGTCTTCAATTAAGGTCTTAACCAATTAAGGTATTCAGGAGTACTTGAAAATTAAAGGCAGGTGTGTTTGATCAGGGTTAGAGATAAACTGTGCAGGACAGTCGATCGCCAGGAGCAGGGTTGGGCACACCTGCTTTAGGGGATACTTAGCTACACTGAATCGCCATACAGGCTATGGAGGCAACACGGTTGTCCAACCTCTTTTGAAACGGTTTCTGAAAGGGACATGTAGATTATGCCCATCTCAAGCTTGGCTAATTCCCACACAGAATTTGGGCATTGTCCTGAAGGCAATGACAGAACCCCCTCTTGCAACATTAGGCGGATAGGAGTAAGAACTTCTCATATTGAAGACGGCATTTCTTTTGTCTATATATCTTCAGTTGGGACGGTGAGCGAACTGCATGTCTTGTCTGTGCACCGTGCATGCTTGACATTGGGGGAAGAAGACTCATCTATTTCAAGCCCCTCATTCCTGCCAACAGTTTTACCTGGTTCCTTTGTCTCCAGAGCTTGGGTACTAAAACCCTCATGATTCTGCAGAAGCAGCCAGATTGCATCTCACCCGCCCTGTCAGAGCACTGAGGAGATGCGTGTCTTACACTGAACAGGTTAGACAAACTTAATCAGCTGAGTGTTTTGGGGACTCAGTGTGAGGCCATCAACTGGCAAAAAAGCAGCGACAGGCAAAATGGGTGGTCAGGCTAATAATAATAATAATGTTTAATTTATATAGAGCCTTTCCCAAGCTCAAGGATGCTTCACAATAACAGTAAAGAACAAACAATCAGTATATACATCATGAATGGACAATAAACATTTGCCCAGTCTAAGAAAAGAGGCTAACAGAAAAGAGGCTAACAGAACTAGCCTATAACAGCCCAGAATGCCTCCTCCAAGGGCTCGTGTCCATTCTCCAGAGGACCGGCTCTGCTGGCCACTACAGACTGATCTTATGAAATGGTGTATACGATGTAACACCTCCTTTTATTTTAAGATGAAACCATCTGAGGGGGTTCAACAGATTTCGACTGGTACTAATAATAAAACCACTTCAACAAACAAATACTCTATTTCAGTTTATTTCCCGTGCACAACAAATAATCAATCAGTCTTTGCCTTTGAACATCAAGGAGAGTCAATAGTAAGTCAAACTTATCCTGATGAATCAGAGTTAGATGACTAAGCCGCTGATGAAGATGAGATGATTAAGCTCCAAACAGTTATTTGAGATCGATGCAATGATATATTCCTGTAATCCCAATGAGTGTGAAAATGGAGATAAGCAGCCTTGTAGATCTGTAGCATCAAATCCACATTGTTTATAGAAAACCACGTTGTAAATGGTGATGAGATTAGACAACCACATGCAGCATGGACCAGCAAAAGGTATCACACAACCTCCAATCAAATATCACAACTGTCCAAAAAGTCCTTTCTATAAAAGAAATCAAATAGCTCACATTAGCCTTTGTAATTTCCATTACATCACAAAAAAACAGATATAAAACACCATATACTCACGTTTGAGCGTCAACTTAAACAGTTCTCAAACAGGACTTATGAGAAAAGGTAGCCATTAGTTCAACCGTGTGGTTTCCCTCTACCAAACACAACTCACTTACTCGTCTGTGAAACAGGGTTATATCCTGTAATCAATTAACTCTAGCGCCCTCAAGCGGCTACTAGTGGTAACACATTTTGACCCTTATACATCATCCTAAAAAACAAAAAAAAAACAATATATCAAACCAAGTAACATTTTATACTGTTACATACCCCTCCCCGTGACCTTAAATTTTCCCATGGAAATTTTTTAAATTCTGGGTATGGTAAGTATCTATCTGAGTGGGATCAGACAACATAGTCACCTTATAATTAACAGGTCCTAGCTTTTTTTCAACTCTTGCTGGGCCCTTCCATTTTGGAGAAATTTTTGCCATAAAGGCAGCATCCGCTCGAGAAAGGGGGTGAGTTTTTACCCATACCAAATCTCCCTCCTCGAAATTCTGAACTCTTCTTTTAAGGTTCATAATGCCTTCTTTGTCTAGTTTGAGCTTTCTCAACATTCTTCCTTACTGACTCATACAAACTTTTTTGGCGTTCAAGGGTACTATACGACAGTTGATCAGGGTCTGGTGGAATCTGTAATGCTCTCTGTAGAGGACCTTTCAGTTGTCGGCCTAAAGCTATCTCTGCAGGAGAATAACCTGTGCTTTCGTGCCATGCAGTATTTAGAGCGAATCTGAACTCATAAACCCACTGATCCCAGGTACGGTGGTTTTGATCAACATAGGTGGCAATCATGGTTTTTAGGTTCCGGTTGACTCTCTCCGTGAGGTTGGACTGAGGATGATAAGCTGTTGTGAGTCTTTGTGTTACATGCCATTGCTTACAGACTTGGTCAAGAATGTTGGAGGTAAATTGTGTACCTCTGTCAGACACAATAAAAGCTGGCGTTCCCCATCTCGTGAAGATTTCTTCTCTTAAGATTCGCACGATAGGTGCAGACTTGGCAGCTTTTATGGGAAATAATTCTACCCATTTTGAGAAGTAGTCCACTATAACCAGCAGATATTCGTTCTGTCGGGTGCTTCGGGGAAATGGTCCCATGATGTCCATTCCCAGCATATAACCAGGCTCAACTAGTGGTACACTTTGTAAGCCCCCAGCAGGTTTTAAGTTAGTTGGCTTGTGTTGCTGACATTTCTGACAATTCTTGCAGTGTTGCCATACATCTGTACGAATTGAGGGCCAATAAGCGAACTCTAAAAGTCTCATCAATGTCTTAAATTTCCCCAAGTGCCCACTCAGAGGATTGTCATGTGCATACGTTAAAATTGCTTCCTTCAACTTTGCAGGAATGACCACTTGGATTCTCTGACCTTCTTTGGAGTCTGGTACACTCCTAAATAAAACTGCGTTCTTGAAAACATAGTGTGTTCTCTTCAAGTCAGTGGATTTCTGGTTTTCGGCTTTAACCATCAATTCTTGGCACTCTGGGTCTAGTTTCTGTTCGGCTGCAATTTGTGCCAAATCCACTGGCAGATCACATGTGACAGATGTGTGCAACAACACAGCTGGTGACTCAGCTGCATACCTTCGGGATAATACGGCAGGCACTACATTACATTGTCCTCTCCGATACCGTACAGTAAAGTGATACCCTTGTAATCTGATCGTCCATCTTTCCAGTCTGGATGAGGGTTTTGGATGTTGAAAAATCCAGACTAAGGATGCATGATCAGTGATCACCTCAAAAGCTCTACCCTCTAGGTAATGGTGCCACTTCTCTACAGCCCACACTACCGCTAAACATTCCTTTTCTGATGTCGAATAGGACTTTTCTGCACCTCTGAGCAAACGGGATGCGTATGCAATTACTCTCTCTTGGCCATCCACCTCTTGTGTTAACACAGCTCCTAGACCCACATCACTTGCATCAGTCTGTACTTTAAAAGAAGACTCGAAGTTAGGTGTGGTTAAAACAGGAGCCTTAGTGAGTTCATCTTTAATAAGCTCTAACGAATATTGACACTCATTAGTCCACTCCCACTTTGCCTCTTTTTTCTTCAGTGCGTGCAATGGTGCAGTTTTACTAGAAAAATCAGGGATAAAACGATGGTACCAAGCTGCTAGACCCAGAAATCGCTGAACCTCTTTTAAGTTCTTAGGAGTGGGAAATGTCCTGATCGCATCCACTTTGTCTACATTCATCTTAACTCCATCTGCAGTGATAGTGTGTCCTAGGTAGTCCAGTGAAGAACAGATGAACTTACATTTTGTGAGGTTGAGCGTGAGACCGGCGTTGTGTAAACTCTGGAACACCTGCTTGAGATGGTGCATGTGAGACTGGATGTCTGGGGAGTATATAATGATGTCGTCGATATAGACCATGCAACATTTGTTCTTGTGCTCTCTGAGAACTTGCTCCATCAGCCGTTGGAAAGATGCTGCGGCGTTTTTAAGGCCAAAGGGAAGACACAAGAATTCATATAGCCCTGAAGCAGTAATAAAAGCGGTCTTTTCCATACTTGCAGAATCCATTTCAACTTGCCAGTATCCGCTCTTCAAATCCAGCGTGCTGAACACCTTGGCTCCTTGGAGAGAATCAAGAATATCCGTGATTTGAGGCATCGGATACGCGTCGAGGTGTGTCTTTGCATTCAGTCCACGGTAATCAATGCAAAACCGGGATCCTCCATCTTTCTTATCCACTACCACCACAGGTGAAGCCCACGGAGATGTAGAAGGTTTGATGATTTTTAATTGAAGCAACTCCTTAATTTGCTCTTCAATGAAATCATTCTTCACTTTCGAAGCTCTGTACGGTCTCTTTCTTATAGGAACTTCGTCAATAGTTTTAATCTTGTGCTTGATCAGGCTTGTACGTCCTAGATTTGTGGTACAAACTGAAGGCCAATCACACAAGAGAGCTTTCAATTGACCCTTTACCTTGACTGCAGCATGAGAGTTTTCCACGACTTGGTCGATTAACTTCGACTTCTCATCGCACCCCAACTCATCTTCTCCTTGGGCAGCATAAAATCGTACAGCAGGGTGCTCGTGCATTTTATTAAAACACATTGGATGACTAGAGTTAGTATCAGGCAGGGATATACGTGAGACATTAAAATCGATGGTGACCTTGGCTTCTCTAAGGAAATTCAAACCTAAGATGATAGGCATTCATCACATAGAATGTGACCTCATGTTTTGATCCGTACATCTCACATTCCCAGAGTACTTTACCCTGAGCTTTTTGACTCTGACCATTAGCTAGCATAAACGTCTGAGCGCTGCTGGTCAAAAGCTCATCCTTTCTCTTTAGTCTCCGCCATACTTTCTGCTGCATCAAAGAAAAGGTGCTTCCCGTATCAATCACGGCATTGAAGAATGAGTGATTTAAAACCAAAGGTGCCTGCAGTACATTATTACACTGAGAGCCAGCAACAGGATCCATCAGCATCAGGCGATTAGGCTGATTTTTTCCACCAGTAGAACTCTTCTTCTGTTCCTCACCTCTCTCTTGACTCCATCTTCTCTTATTCTCAGTCCAGTCCTTCTCTATTTGGGTCCCGAGACGAACCAGCTCATCAATAGTTTTCACCGTTCCCCTCAACAGTGACGCCAACCGTGGATTGCAGTTTCTTAATGTTGCCTGCACTAATTCGACTTCAGGCAACAAAGGGTTAATCTTTAGTGACATCGCTCTATAATTAAAAGCAAAGTCTCTCACAGATTCGTCGACCCTCTGTCGATAATTTGCCAATTTTTGTGCAGCTACTTCCTTGTGGTCTTCGTTCAAAAATGAAAACAGGAATTTCTCTTTGAATGAATCCCAATCTCTAATATACGGTTTCTCTGCTCTCCACCAGCTCTTAGCGGTTCCCTTAAGACTCACGGACAACGCAGCCAACACCTCTTCGTGGGACATGGGTCTCAATTCATTATACTCTTCAAAGCGATCTATAAATTCAATGGGCTCTTCTGAATTCAAATTACTAAAGGTAGGTAAATCTATTTTAACAGCAGATGGATGAGATGTTGAAGAAAGATGTGTTACTTGCCTCGACGTATCTTGTGGTATTGAAGTAATCTTAGAGGGGGCATGAAATTTTCGTTGAGAAGTATCTGTGCTGAAATGAACAGGAGTTGACATGACCGGTTGGATAGCCTTGAACTGTCGCTCCAGCTGGTTATCCCGTCGTTTCAAACAATCCACCATGCTCTTAGCTAGATCATCAATTTTGCCATAGCACTGTTGGTGAACTCGATCTATCTCTCTCTTAAGATGATAATTCATTCTGTCTTCATATGCTCTCAGTTTCATGCTCAAAGTATCTGAGGTAACAAAGTCACTGATTCTGTGTTCAAGATCAACAAGGTGCTCTTCTATACTACTCATTCGATGGACACTTTCATTACTGCCAAATTGTAACTCATCCTCTTGGAAAACCTGAGGCGGAGATGGTAAGGGTAAGTCACCAGTTTTGTCATCTTGTTCAATTCTCTGGTCTGGTGTTTCAGCTCTACCTTCTCTTTCTTCCTCTGTATCTAAATACAATTCACTAAAAGTATCTATCAAAGTTGTTACTGGATCCCTACGATGAACAAAAGCATCATCAGAATAATCAGTGATATGCTCTCTTTCTTCCATAGCAGAATATAGTAAGGAATATTTGTTTGTGAAGGGCTTTCAGTACCGTCAAAATTTATTTTTAAATACGAGGAATCCCACAAAAGCTCAAGCGGGTCCCTGTTCGGGCGCCATCTGTAACACCTCCTTTTATTTTAAGATGAAACCATCTGAGGGGGTTCAACAGATTTCGACTGGTACTAATAATAAAACCACTTCAACAAACAAATACTCTATTTCAGTTTATTTCCCGTGCACAACAAATAATCAATCAGTCTTTGCCTTTGAACATCAAGGAGAGTCAATAGTAAGTCAAACTTATCCTGATGAATCAGAGTTAGATGACTAAGCCGCTGATGAAGATGAGATGATTAAGCTCCAACAGTTATTTGAGATCGATGCAATGATATATTCCTGTAATCCCAATGAGTGTGAAAATGGAGATAAGCAGCCTTGTAGATCTGTAGCATCAAATCCACATTGTTTATAGAAAAACACGTTGTAAATGGTGATGAGATTAGACAACCACATGCAGCATGGACCAGCAAAAGGTATCACACAACCTCCAATCAAATATCACAACTGTCCAAAAAGTCCTTTCTATAAAAGAAATCAAATAGCTCACATTAGCCTTTGTAATTTCCATTACATCACAAAAAAACAGATATAAAACACCATATACTCACGTTTGAGCGTCAACTTAAACAGTTCTCAAACAGGACTTAGGAGAAAAGGTAGCCATTAGTTCAACCGTGTGGTTTCCCTCTACCAAACACAACTCACTTACTCGTCTGTGAAACAGGGTTATATCCTGTAATCAATTAACTCTAGCGCCCTCAAGCGGCTACTAGTGGTAACACATTTTGACCCTTATACATCATCCTAAAAAAACAATATATCAAACCAAGTAACATTTTATACTGTTACAACGACACGCCAATTCGTATTTCCATTTTTGGCGTGCTATCAACACACATAATCGCTTTTCAGCGTGTTTATGAACGCCGCTGACTTAACGTTACATTACTGTATATATAAATATATGACCTACCCCAACCCCGTCCCTAAACCTACCCATCACTGGGGTTAAAACCATTTATGAGTCTTCTCCTACCATCTTAGGAAAAAAGATATCGCTCCCCAGATGTAGATCTACATTTTGCTTCGTTTCTCTCGGACATTTAACGGCGTAGACATAAACGCAAAAAGATGACGGTTCGTTTCGGCGTGGACATACACGCGGATAGCTCAAAATGTGTATAGATAACACACTACTTGACTTGAAACTGGCATGTATGTTTACGCAAAGTCCTGATGTCATGTTGCTCTGGAGGACATGTGTGCAGTAGCGGGTTGGGTGTCCTCTTTGACAATCACTAAATTTTATCGCCTGGATCTTGCTAAAACAGTTTAATCTACTGTTCTGCAAACATCTGAACAGATATAAACTGCTTTGTAAAACTATATCAAGGTATTGATTACCTGGTGGTTTTGTTGTGAATTATGGAGAACTAATAAAAATGCATGAATTGCTTTTCTGGTTTTATTGCCTCACTAGTTTTCCCCTTTGACCTTATCTGGCATACAGAGCTGACCCATGAGGCTTGGTCACTCAGGGATTACATGCCGTCAGTCGGCAAATGAGGAAGGGCCGGCTGGTTAACACCTGAGTAATTTGATATCCATTTCCTGACAACTCTCCTGTAGCGAGGCTGACCCATACAGGTGTGTTGAGTATTCACAGTACCTGGATTACCCGAGTTACCCTCCGTTTGTGAGTACAACTTATAATACATTCTATAAATATAAATACTATTAGATGCTGCATTTAAACACGCTGCATTTACTTAAACAGTAAGTTCATATGTGGCCTTCTAGTGGCTGATGTGTAAACTGCAAGAACTCGTGGAGGAACACTTTTTTGGTAATTCTGTGAGTTGTGTTATACAGGTGTTAACTCTGATCTTCAGCGTTGATGAATATGATGGTTTGATTTTAACGTCGTCCCCTCTAAAAAAAAATGAAATAAATACATCCATCAATATCTTTTGTGCTGATAACGGTCTTCCACTGTTGTGCTGATTCATTGAAAACAATTATTTTAAAATAAATAATGTTACAAAAGTTAATCAATGACATTTGATTTGACTTAACTACTGCCAGATCTTCTACCTGTCCACTATCTGCATGTGTTTAACTCTTGAGTTTCATGAAAAGCCAGTCTGAGGTTGTAATTAGCTTTATTACAAGCCCTGGTACTGTATTTTTTTTTTCCTTCTAAACACTTCTGAAACAAGGTTTGTTTTATCAACAGTTGATTCCTGTAGATCAGTAGATGGTTACCTTTTTTAACGATTTATTGTTAATAATGTTGCTCATTAGTTATGACTCCTGAGACTAACACACCCCCGTGCGCTGTAACAGCGAGATCTACTGCGTTTACACACGTGACGTTACAGCGCTTGAGTTCTGAAAAAATCACTATATTAATGAAACAAATTATATTAATATAAATGACATTTCCTGCGAAATCCGACCTGACAGCTCAAGTTTTACATCATTATAAGCTTGTGAATCTGAGTAAGCTCGAGTTATACATCATTATAAGCTTGTGAATCTGAGTAAGCTCGAGTTACAAGAGATCCAGCGGGACCAGAATGCAAAGCACACGACCAAGAACATCGATTTGAATGCATTTATACAGAACAAGAAAAAAGCTTCATGAGACAACAACAAAAAACAAAGATCAAATGTCATGTATATTTCATAAGGGTTTTTCACGGCTTTATTTGTCATCGTTTTCATCAGGCCTTTGAAGCAATGCATGCTTAGTAATCTCCGACTTTTGCACAGGCTGATGATGTAGCTTAAAAGTAGAGTTCACCCAGAAATGAACATTAGCCCATGATTTACTCACCCTGAACTCATCCTAGCTGTATATGACTTTCTTCTTTCAGATGACTAAAATCAGTTACATTAAAACATGTCCTGGTTCTTCCAGCTTTAATGGCAGTGAATGGCTGGGCGTACACATTTATGATTAAAGTCTGGGGTTAATAAAGGCCTTCTGAAGTGAAGGGATGCGTTTGTGTAAGAATATTTAAAACTATAACCACTGGCTTCTGACAGACGGTCGTACCCATCGATTTATGGAGTAAGACTAACCTCTGCGCTTCTGTGTTCGTCATGCGTTGGGTCAGAGGAAAGAGCAAAACAAAACACCGGTCACAAATTAGCCATTTTTAAAGATAAATGTGGGAGGAGCTTCAGTTGCCCAGTCTTGATTGTTTAAACCGCGAGCGTATAAGGTTACGATACTCCTACATCCGACATCACACACGCGTCACGGGTTACTCTTGTGCCGCCAGTCGACTAGCGCTCTATGCGTACGGTCGTCTGGCGGAAGCTAGTTATTTTAGATTATAAAGTTATGAATATGAGTATGTTTCTTACAAAAACCCATGGCTTCGCTTCAGAAGGCCTTTAGTAACCCCCCCAGAGCCTGTGGAGAACTTTATCATGGACAGATGCACTTTTATGATGAATAGATGCACTTTTATGATGAATAGATGCACTTTTATGATGAATAGATGCACTTTTATGATGAATAGATGCACTTTTATGGACTTAATTTTCAACAGTTCACTGCCATCATAAAGCTTGGAAGAGTCAGGACATTTTTTAATATAACTCAGATTGTATTGGTCTGAAAGAAGAAAGTCATATACACTTAGAATGAGTTGAGGGAAAGTAAATCATGGGCTAATTCTCATTTTTGGGTGAACTATCCCTTTAAGAAAACACTAGTTTAAAAGAGAGGAAATGACATCTCCTCACAGACGCACGTTAATGCGCTCCCTGTCAGGCAAACCTTCAGTCACTCGTCCACTGTAACACTGTCAGTGATAATACTGCCCCCCCCGGCCTCCGCTCCTCCATCGGCCTCCTCTTCCTCCTCCTCCACTTCCTCCTCCTCCTCTCCATCCTCCTCCTCCTCCACTTCCTCCTCCTCTTCCTCCTCCTCTCCATCCTCCTCCTCCTCCTCCATCAGTTCTCTTCCTCCACACGGGCATCTCCGGCAGAGGAGCCTGGATCTCAGACGGCCGTCCTCCACGATCAGGAACTCTTCCCATCAGGATCTGATGATTACACCACATGCAAATCATCATCAAGTCAAGTCACCTTCATTTATACAGCGGTTTAACAATATAGAGTTTCAAAGCAGCTTTACAGTGAAAACAGGAGATTATAGTAACAGAGATTGTTTAGGCTTTACAGCAGATCTAGAATAAAGTTATTGTCCAGATAAAGTTAGTTTTGATTGATTCACTTCCGTTGTAAAGATCATTAATGATTAACTTAGCGGCCGCTAACACACACAGTTCTAACAGTAAATCAGAATCTGTTAGATCTGCCAGAATCATGAGTAAGCTGACGTACTCTGTTGACGGCGCAGGCGGTGTTGTGTCGGCTCGAGCCGCTGCTGGTCCTCCTCATGTAGCAGACGTCCTCTCGAGCGGCCAGCAGATGAGCCACGCTCACAGACGACTGCCGGCACAGAGACACGCGCTTCGGCTGGTATGCCCTGGCCATTCGGTCAGTCCTAACCTGAAACACACAGATAAACTCACAGCTTTGCTTTCCTAACACTCGCAGCATAAGGATGTCTGCCATTTATGTAAGAGAGCAGATGTAGAGAAGGCAGAGCCTCAGAGCCACACCCACCTGTTACATCATCACCACCGACCAATGGGAGTTGGTCACAATTGCAGTATACAGGTGCTGGTCATATAATTAGAATATCATCAAAAAGTTGATTTATTTCAGTAATTCCATTCAAAAAGTGAAAGTCCTTTAGATATTATATTCATTCATTGCACACAGACTGATATACATAGCATGGTTCTACCAGACTCTCGTACATTTCATTTGTACAGAGAGTCTGGCACCGCCCCATTGACAAGTGTAAACTTCCTTGTAGGCGGGAACTCTATTGAAGTCTAAAACTATTGGATCTGCCCAGAGTCACTCTATCTGCCAT